>JBBBDQ010001500.1:4207500-4655000 GCA_037127315.1 Ascarosepion bandense
TTCACGTGATGCAACCAGTTTCTCTCTTAATTGTTTTTCTCTTCCAATTCAATCAATAAAACTAATTTTTTTCTGGATTCTCATTGGATAGTATGTGGTGGTGGTAGCAAAAATTTGATATATTTTCATTATATATATATATTAATTTTAAACAAGCATAATAGTCTACCATTTGAAACAAGATTCTAAATTTTATTTGGATTATTGGGCCTTTCTAGTATACTTGATGTTGTTCATTGTTCAGATAATCAATTCATAAGAGGAGGAAAAACCTTTTCTCAATTAAGAAATGGCGATAGAAGAACTTAAGATACCAAATAGATTGATCTATTTTGCTTGGTACACAGACATAAGTCGATTAAAAAACATGTGCTCTAGTGATTCCAATACTTTTGGAAAACAAAGAAAAGCAGCTGGTATAGAAAATCTGACTCATGTACTTGTACCTACCACTTTCTTTAACTTTCTCACTCACCAACAAAAAACAATAATCGTAATCAAATATCATAATTTGACTTTTTGAATGAGGATTTAGGACAAGGGTCGGCAACCTGCGGGCTGGATCCAACCCATGAAGGCATTTTGACCAACCTGCTAGCCAAATAATGGATAAATATTTCTTACGACGCTTGGCTACATTAAAAGATAACAGAAGTGAAAGGAACGATAAAGCAAAAGAGGCCAGGGAGGAACTGACATGCAAGGTAGCAGAAATCTAAAGACAGCTAAACATACATGCCTCATGAATGTGTGGATGATACCGCATGTGTACATACATAAGTGTATATGTTTGCAACTATTTGTACTCGTATGTATGGGTATATGTGTTTCGTTTTTGTTTGATGTGTGTGTGTGGTTCGTTTGTGGTACAATTTTCAATAACAGTTTCAAACCTACACGTCTTAATTTTGTCCATTTCCCTTCAGTTGATTTTTTTCACTTGGAAGTATCTTAACGCTCCTTGAGGAAAAGTAATTTTTGTTAGGTGATTTTTAATTTTAGATTTTTTTTTGTTTTTCTGATTTCTCAGTGTTTGTTTTCATTATGGTTTTAAATATTTAGGTTGACAGGGGTCTGCATATGTAATTTTCCTTAATTTTTCATTAATGGCTTTCGTCCGACCTGCGACTTGTCATTGTAACACGATCCGGCCTGCGACTTGTCATTGTAACACGATCCGGCCTGCAGGGTCAAATGAGTTGCCGACCCCTGATTTAGGAGGAACTTCCATGTTAGATTCTCAGATGATTAGGGAAGCATACAGGCACATGGATACTTTTTCAGGAGTACGACAGAAAGCCTCTGACTGCCAGCTTCTTCTTTCTGTTAATTCTTTTTCTACAGCTTGTTTCAGTGAAGAAGAATTTCCTGATGTATCCTATGTTTATTGTCTTCTCAGCTGCCTCTGCTTCCTACTGATGATGATGGATTCTACAGGAAATGAGGGGCACAGAATCCCCAATATGTACCAGCTGTCAAAAAAGATTAAATGTCAAACATATACTTTTAGAGCTTACAAACTTAAATAGAGTGCGAAGGAAGTATTACCAAACAAATAGTTTGAAAAAAAACTATTTATGGAAATGAGACCAAGCCGGATACTCAAATTCTTAAAAGAAATCGGAATGTACTCAAACATATGACTGGTTGAATACTAATCTCACACACACATAGATATGTATTTCTACCAACTTGCTATATATTCCAAAACTTGGTTCTATCGAATGTGCGTTTGCAAACCTTGTATATGTAATACATATACATATAATGTATGTAGGCTGGATTTGGCTTCAGATAATCCGTGGTGGTTGGTATGCCATAAAATCTAAACATCCAAATTAAATATATACATTTTATAAAATATTTTATTAATTTAAAATGTGTTGAATATATAAATTTGTTAAATGTATGAATTTGTCTTAATAGATAAGTCTGTTATATATATTAATTTGTTAAATATTCAAACTTCTTGAAATTGTTCTTAACTTTTCGTTCGATTTTTAATAATTCGATTTGGTGTTAAATGTTCCAAAATGGGTTGATACACCGTAAAACAAAACAAACAGGAAATGAACCTTTTTCAAAAAGCTCTTGTAAATCTCCACTGGTGCTCCAGTGCATTCCAGCTAGAAACAAGCCCTATGAACAGGAGGATCTTTGAAATCCAGTAGTTACTCATACTTGCTGCATGGTCTGCTCATTGCAGTTGAGTCATCTGTAGCATAGAGTCATCTGTAGCATAGCTTCACCACTTCTAAATTTGGTTGACCTGGCAGGGGTTAGCAATATAATGAAATCTAGCAAATAAGATTTAAGTTAGTTTCTCTAATCATAAAAGTCATTTGCATGAACCAAAGAAATTAAGATATAATTGTGAAGAATTTATTTTTTAAGAAAGCCAGAGCGTATAGCGACCAAAACATCGTACAAATGGCAACAAAGATGAGGACAATAGTTTGATTAAAGTACAGTAAATACTACCTCATCTCAGAAATATAGACCAATTTTTTTGTTGCTTATTCCATGTAAGTTGTCATGATCTTTTGTCCGTCTACGGTTGTCATGATCTTTTGTCTGTCTATAGATGTACAGCAAACTATGATGTGTTCTGAATTCAGGGAGAATTCCAACTGTTTTTCATGTTTTGACTTCATCTCCCAAGTCTCTCAATAAAAACAGCCATTAGTTTTAGAGGATCTTTTTTGTCTTTTGTCAAAAGAAAGAAAAATATAATAGATATCACATATATTGATTTTGGAGTTTATTGTTGGTTACATTGAGACAAATCTGATCTGACATGTTTTTCTCAACCATCCACGAATGTATCTCTGTATATTTAATCAACTTGGAAGGCTTTGTAATCCAATCTTCTTTAATGGATCCATTATAATAGGATCCAGTGAGTGATATGAGACATGCAATAGATATTCACTAGTATATTTATTCATTTTTTCTGTCTATTGTCCAGTCCTTGGGTTAGAACTTTTAGATTAATGTTCATTTATCCTTTTCTATGAATGCCTATTAAAAATGTCAAACAACTTAATAGGTAAAAGTGAAACTAGAGAAATGATTTTAGATTTTATATGCTGCTCCCTGGGTCGATTACTCTTGAAAAAGTCATGAAACCAAACCTCCCTTTTCCATCATTGGGTCATAAAAATATAGATTCTTATGCTAATGAGTTGCCAACTATAACCGAGGCTCTGTGAAGTCTTAGCAAAAGAATTATATTTGTAATTGTAAATGTCTACTGATTGCAAAATTATTTCTCAGGATAAATATTTCACCTCAGAAAATTTAGTCTTTTAATTGGCATCTATTGATAAATCTAATCCTTGCATTTTGTCAAGTGCAAATCTGCTTTCAGTGTTGCTTATTATGTAAAGACACTGAATTATAGATGAACATTATTCTAAAAGATACACAACTCTACTAAAAATCATGGCCAGACTATCAACTTGCCATGGATGTTCAGCAAGAGCTGAAATGACTGCAGACAAAATCCAAATTTTACTTCTGCTTGGAATGTATATAAAAATCATAATTTTAAATTGATTATTTTTCAACCAATTCCACTTGTTCCTGAATATCTTGTTTTTGATCTGAGAGAACAAGCAGAAATGATTCATTTGGCATTGAAAAGCCAAGTGAACAAGAAAATGCAGTAGTGACATGAAAATCTACATTTTAAAATAACTTTGCTACCAAAGATGCTATACATGACATTGAATCATTACATTTCTCTTACATATAGATATATAACACAAGATATTTACTATTTCATTTTAAGACGGACTCATTGAGTATATCAGCAAAACTTTTTATTCAATCACTGGACTTTAAGGACTGAAAAATGGTTTGTTTTGTTTAAAGTTTGGTTATTTGAAGTTTTCTAACCGAAAACAGAAAGTGCGACATAGAGATCCAAAGGCTAATTGGCATGGCAAAGGACGTGTTCCAGAAGCTGAGTAAAGTATTAAGACACAAAACTTTCACTAGGAACAAAGAAGAGAGTACTGGATTGCTATGTAATGTCAGTTCTTCAATATGACAGTGAATGTTGGGCAATATCAACAAAGATGAAAGGAAAACTTGAAGCAGCTGAAATGTGGTTCTACAGAAGGATGCTGCAGATATCGTGGATTGAGCATGTGAGCTGTGACAAGGTGTTGGAAACTGAAGTTCCTGGGACGTGCAATGAGGAAGGAGGGCTTGGAGAACCTGATACTAACAGGCCAGATAGGGAAAAAAGGGAAAAAGAGACAGAGGAAAGCAGTGAATAACATATTTGAAGGGCCTGAGCAGGTGGATGACGGAACGGGGGCTGTGAGACATTACGGGAGAAAGAGCCACCAGGGATAGGGAGATGTGGAAGGCCATGATCACCTATGTCCTGAAAGGACAAGGTACATAGAAGAAGAATAGCTTGGTTGTCATTTTTTTATGTTAGAAGTGATTGTTTGTGATAATTCTCTTGTTAGAAAGAACTCAATAATCTTTAATTTACTTCAAGACGAACAAAGAATGAGTGGATCTCATATGAAGGAAAGGTGAATTATGATCTCATATGAAGGAAAGGTGAATTATGATCTCATATGAAGGAAAGGTGAATTATGATCTCATATGAAGGAAAGGTGAATTATGATCTCATATGAAGGAAAGGTGAATTATCAACCACATTTATTTGAATATGTAAACTGCAGATAGATTATTTTTTATTCATCATTTTGCCCCAAATTGTGCTACTAAGATGCAAGGGGGGTTACGAAGAGTGGAAGAGAATGAGAAAACTTTCATGAAGAGAAAACAGAATAACAGGATTCAGGAAGACGACAAGCAGGAGAGCTCATTTGAACATTTGCCATGAAAATATTCACAAAAAAGACAAAAGCCACTTCAAGGTAGTAGGAATATGATTGAAACTGAGATGCCAGGTCAGGCCCAATAATATTACAAAACCTTTGAATATTGTCAAGAATCTCAAAATACATAACCAAGGCACCAAACCAGATGTGCAGCAATATTTAATGCATGAATGAATAATAGATTTATAGATGTGTAAAATGGATTCTGACAAGAAAAATTGTTCGCAATGACACAATGAACCAACCTTTTTAGCAGCAGAATTAGCAATTGATTTAATATAATTGTTCCGCTTCATGTTGTGAGAACAAGAAAGGGCAAAGTTACTTTTCTCGAAGGTTAGCATCAGACATATGCTGATGAGGGTCAAAATGGATTTCTATCATGTTAAAAGGATAGCAGTTTTATTTTGGATGCATTAAAATTTACAAGTCATTTCTTGCTCAAATTAGCAACTGACTGGAGGTCATTTCCAAGGGTAGCTGCCAGTTTTACTTGTCAAACATATCGAATTTATTATCAAGCCAGAAGTAAATAGTTTTGTCATCAGCGTAAAAAGCCAGTTGGGAACTGTGGACCATTTGGAAGGTTATTGATGAAGATAAGAAATCATGTAGATCCATGGATAAAGGCCCTTGGGGACTCCAGTGTTAATGTAAAACAATCCAAAAACATGGCTGTAGAACACAATCTTCATTACCTGATTTATTAAGTCAAATATCCAGGAAATCATTTGCTCTTGAACTTTTGGAAGAAGACCAGCATCAAAACACTTTCAATCGTATTCAAGATATCCAAAACCACAGCCTGAGCCTCATTATTTTTCTCTAGCCTGATAGACAAATCAAGTAATGATTGTTAACACATCAGTGGTTGACTTTAAAAAACCAAAGTCATATCTGAAAGGAGGACATGTGAAGTGAGATGCTTGATCAATTTGGAGCCATGCTTCTGGCACTTTGTCAGAAAGGGTCGAGCCTCTGACATTTTGACTCTAGTTTCCCTAGTGACTCTTATGTACTCTAGCAGAACAAATGCCATACAATTAGTGTCACCAGCATAGCTTGCGCAACAACCAACTGAAAAGATGGATCCATAACCCCATTTTGGTCTCTCCTTCACACACTAACTTGCCAGTCTTCTATGATGCCCAAGCTAGGTACCATGATAATAGTGTCCCTTTGTTGGGGCCCAGTTACAAAATTCCAATAATTTAAATAAAATGCTAGAAAATAAAACATAATTCCTAGGCTTAGTCTGATTTTGGGAAGTAGAATGCAACCACTTCGGTGCATATATCATCATCATATATTTATATAGAGAAACAATGTTAAGATATTAGTGCTTTTTTGCCATTTTGTTTCATGTGGACACCTAATAGTTATTTGACAGTCTCTTAATTTTTTGGTGAGACAAGGAGTAAGATACTCAATTCTTTTCCTTATTACTTCTATACATTTGTTTGTATGTGTGTGCATATATATATATATATATATATATATAGTAATCGGAGCTTCCAGCATGAATACCAAGCCATATTGCATGTCATTCCCAAATTTCTGGCAGAATTAATTACATCATGATGCTCTTTTTCTCACAAATAGTGCCTAACCGACTCTACTATACTGCACAGTTATACAAAATGAAAAACAACGCAGATGCGCGAAAGTGAAAATATGAAATGATGAAAATTTACTCCATATTTAGATATATTTAATAAATGCTTTTATAGAGAAAATTGCTCAACCGATATCCAATGATTATTTGATCTGTTCGGATCACATTTCAATGAACAAATACAAAGTTCAAAATAGATTTGATAAAAAACATTCAGGTTGAGAATGAACTCTGATTTCAGAAATTGTAGAAAAACAAATGAACAGTATTTTTATCCAAGAAATAAAAATTCTCACTTGATTGAACTGGATTTCCAACTCAGATTTGTGCTTTGAAAAACAGTCTTACATTTATAAGTGTAAAGATGCCAAAAAAAAAAAAAAAGAAATTAGATTAAATCTGATGAGTTTCTCATATTTAATGGAAAAAACATTTAATCAATAAAAATATTCAACAGTTTCAATTAAGAAATTGGTTTCCAATTTTCTTGACTAAATTTCTCAAGTTTCTTTCTTTATTATTATTATTTTATTTTATTTTTTTTAAAACGAAAAATTAGATGTTAGGTCTAAAATATTTACCAGGAAAGTGTGCAGGGGAAAAGGTCTTATTTTGGAACCAAGTTTTAGAGGAATATGTGGGGAAAACATTATTTTTGGAGATCAAGTTTGAGTGGAATGTGTGGGTGAAACATTTTTATTGGGGGGACAAAATCTAGCAGTTTATGTGGGGAAATTTTTTTTTTATTTGGGAACCAAGTTTGAGAGGAATATGTGGAAGATTATTTTTATTTGGTGACAAAGTCAGGGAGGAATACTTGGGAAAACATTTTTATTTGAAGACCAAGTTTGAGTGGAATGCATTTTTGTTTGGGGACTGAGTCCAGCAGAATATGTGAGGGAAAGATTTTTATTTGGGGTCCAAGTTTGAGAGAAATACATAAGGGAAACATTCATTTGAGAGGCAAGTTTGAGAGGAATATGTAGAAGAAACATAATTATTTGGGAACAAAGTCAGAGACAAACACTTGGGAAAACATTTCTATTTGGGGATCAAATTTGAGCAGAATGCGTGTGTGAAACATTTTTGTTTGCAGACCATGTCTGGTGGAATACATAGCGGGAAATATTTTCATTTGGGGACCAAGTTTGAGACGAATATGTGGTGGTGGGGGAATATTTTTATTTAGGGTCAAAGTCAAAGAGGAATACTTGGGGAAAACTTTTTTTTAGTGGGGGGGACAAAGCCAGGGAGGAATACTTGGGAAAGATTTTTATTTGGGGACAAATCAGAGAGGAATACTTGGAAAATATTTTTATTTGGGGACCAATTTTGAATACAACGCATGGGTGAGACATTTTTGTTTGAGGACTAGGTATGGCAGAATACATGGGGCAAAAATTTTTATTTGGGGGCAAGTTTCAGAGGAATACAAAGGGAAAACTTTTTCATTTGGGGACCAAGTTTGAGAGGAATATATGGGGAAATTTTTTTTTTTATTTGGAGATAAAGTTAGAGCGGAATACTTGGGAAACATTTTCATTTGGGGACAAAGTCAAAGAAGAATACTTGGAAAAAAATTTTATTTGGGGACCAAGTTTCAGTGGAATGTGTGGGTGAAACATTTTTGTTTGTTGTCAAAGTCAGAGAGGAATGCATGATTTTTATTTGGGGGAGTAAGTCTAAAAAAATGCATGGAAAAAAATTGGTACATTGGAGAGAAGCCAAAGAGGAAAGCATGGAAAAAATTTGACTTGTGGAGAAGAGAATATTCTGAAAAAAAGGGGAAAAAGCATATACGACAATTTAGAAATAACTGAAATGAAATATCTCAATGTTTCTAACAATTTTTTGGTGTAATTAATTATCTAAATTCATTGGCATGGTGAAAGAGGCATTCCAGAAGTTGAGTAAAGTATTAAGAAACAGGACAATTTCACTAGAGACAAAGAGGATAGTACTGGATTGCTATGTGATGTTGGTTCTTCAATATGGCAGTGAATGTTGGACAATATCTTTGAAGATGAAGGAAAAACTTGAAGCAGCTGAAATGTGGTTCTACAGAAGGATGCTGCGGATATCATGGACTGAGCATGAGAGCAATAACAAGGTTTTGGGAAGGTTGGAGATGAAAAGGAAATTAATACTGAGCATCAGGAAGAGAAAACTGAAGTTCCTGGGACATGCAATGAGAAAGGAGGGCTTGGAGAAACTGATACTGACAGGCTAAATAAAGGGAAAAAAAGACGAGAAAGCAGTGGATAACATTTTTGAAGGACCTAATCAGGTGAATGATGGAACAAGAGTTATGTGGTGTAACAGAGGAAAGTGTGCTAAGAGCCACCAGGAACAGGGAGATGTGGAAATCCATGATCGCCTATGTCCTGAAAGGACAGGGCACATAGAAGAATATATATATGCGAACTGTTTATAAGAAATTATAATGTGGGTATAAAATGGGGGATCAATTCTATATTATAATCTATATATAAACTGATCCCTCATTTTGTGGCCATGGTAGTTTCTATACATTTATATTCTAGAATTATGGGCTTGAGCTAGTGGATGGCAGAATGGGGGTTGCATGGCGTAACAGGAGAAAGTGTGCTAAGAACCACCAGGGACAGGGAGATGTGGAGAGCCATGATCGCCTATGTCCTGAAGGGACATGGCACATAAAAAAAGAAGAATTATCTAAATGTATCAAATTAATTTCTGTAATCATTTGGAACATCTGTAAATATTCCAAATTCCTTCTTTTTTTTTTTCCCAAGCTCATTTTAAAAGATTTCATCAGTGATGCTTTAAATCATTGTTTACTTTGCAAACAATTTAACTCTGGCTGTGATTTGTTTTTGTGGGGAGGGGTATATGTATGTTTTGTTTGCTTGATGCTTAATCTTCAGAGGTTAGTATTCTTCGTTCTGATCGGAGAGAACTATTTCATTTTATTGTACCTAATCTCTATAATTCTGTATTGATAAGAAGTAAATTAAATTTTATGATTTTCCAACTGCATTTTAAAATTTCTTTAAGAGGAAATGTCTGACATTTTAGCTGAAACGGTGATGCAGAAAACAATATCTGCAAGACATCTTCCTAATTTCGCTTAGCGGACAAAAGTTGCTTGTCATTTGAAATTTATTTCTTTTTTTCAGTCAAGAAAAAATAGATTTGATTATTATTACTTTTTTTATTTTTTACCTTTTTAATCACAAAAATGTATTAAAAAAATATTTTTTTCTTTAATCAGGTTTCATTTTTTTTTTAATTTTGTCATTTCCGTCTAATTTTTATAAATTTTGGCATTCACTCTATATTGGAATTAGTTTATTACTTACTTTCCTGCTGAATTTTTTTTTTTTTGTTTCCACATGAAATTCTTTCCTTGTTTCCTTAATTATGAAGATCAGAAATTCATAGAAATACTTCCCCCACCTTTCTCATAAACAAGTTGTTTAATATTAAAATGATTTTATCTTTTCTTTTCTTACCTTTTATTATTTGTTCTTTTGGGTTGAATGAGTTTGAATTTACTTTAGTTCCATGTGACTTTCAAATCAAAATTTGATTTAAGTTTGATGTTTAATTAGAAGATTCATTTTCTGTCTTTAATTTTACAACTGTAGTCTTTTCCATTCAGCTTGACTGATCAATTGGTTTATTTCTTTCAAAATGTAATTTTTTTCTAATTAATCCAGAGAAATTCATAGGAATAAATTTAACAGAATGTTTTCAGCCGTCTGCATCATATACTGTGTGAGTTGATAACTTGTAAATAACGGTTAACTTTTTAGAAACAAACCTTTCAAAGAGCACAAAAAGAAGAATCCCTTCTATTTATTCCAAAATGATAATTTTTCAATAAAAATCTTTAAGAATTTATATTTCTAAAAGGAAACTAATTTTTTTTTAAGAAATGCATCTTTGTAGCATTTCTTATTTGTGCACAAAATAGTTTAAATGAAATGTGAATTCTTTTAAATCCCTTTCTCTTGTCATTTTTTGATTTCATATTGAAAGCAAACATCCTGAACAATCTTTGAAATTTTCATAACAATATCTTAAAAAATGTTTCCCTGATAAACAAAAAAAAAATGACAATCCCTTCTTCATGTGCTGTGTCCCTTCAGGGCGTAAGCGATCTTAGACTTCCACTTGGCTCTGTCTCTTGTCGCTCTCAGTAATTTTTTCACTTGGTCAGTCAGTTAAGTGCCATATATGATACACGCTTTGGGTGATCATTAATCGAAAGAGACATGACTGACTAGGCAGAAGATTATCCCGCAGTAGGTTGCCATTGCTTTCTGCAGTAGACTAGTTGCCAGCCAAGGCTATAGAACCCAATCTGTCCTATTATTTAACCCATAACTGGAGAGAAGAGACGGATTAATACCTTTCCCAAGGGTATTTGTGCATAAGTGAATGCAAGAAATTCAACTGGAATTCGACACTTGGTACCTCTCCCAAACCTTACTCTGCCATCTGCTCAAGCTTATCAAATATACCTCATGCTGCTTTTCCCTGTTCCTTTTTCCTTCTATCCATCCTGTGAGTATTAGATTCTCCAAGCCCTACTTCCTCATTATGCGTCCTAGGAATCTCAGCTCTCTCTTCCTGATGTTAATTATGAGTTTTCCTTTCATTTGCTTTTAGTTTTATTTCTTCTTCCTCATGTGCCGTGTCCCTCCAGGACGTAGGTGATCATAGACTTCCACTTGGCTCTGTCCCTTGTCGCTCTCAGTAATTTTTCTCTTGGTATCTCTTCCAAGCCCCTCTTCATCAACCATTTGCTCAAACCTAACAAGTATGTCTCGCACTGCTTTCTCTTGTCTCTTCTTTCCTTTATGTGACCTGTGAGTATTAAGTTCTCCAGGCCCTCCTTCCTCATTACATGTCCTAGGAACCTCATTTGTCTCTTCCTGATATTTAGTTTCAGTTTTCTTCTCGCTTGCATCCTTTCCAACACCTCATCGTTGAACACGTGCTTTGTCCATGGTATCCTCTGCATCTTTCTGTGAAACCACATTTCTGTAGCCTCAAGCCTCTCATTTATCTTTGATGAGATCGTCCAGCATTCATTTCTATACAGAAGGACAGATATCACGTAGCAATCCAGCACTCTTTTCTTTGTTTCTAACGAAATTTTCTTGTCTTTCATTACTTTGGTTAGCTTCTGAAATGCATCTTTGGCCATGCCAATGTGCCTTTGGATCTCTGTGTCACATTTTCCATCCTCTGTCAAAACACTTCCCAAGTATTTGAATTTTAATTTGATTTGGAATTCTCTGCTACTTTTTCTTCTAAATAATAGCGATGTCGTCTTTGTTCAAAATAGCTGAGAAATACGAGGGCCGTAGTATTATAGGAATAGAAGACTACGTAGCGGAAACAGAGGTTTATTAAATGCTTATAAAATAGAAATTCTTGATTAAATCAAATAATCCTCAAATCCTCCTCTAATATGGCTACTTGCCATATTTATCAGTAGAATCAGTCCATTGTCAATGTCTCAGGGAAGAGCAGGAAGTACTCTAGGTCCAACTCTGCAACACAATCATTAAAATATTATCTAAAAATCCCCTGCTTAGTAATCTAGAATATGGGGTGAGAAGGATAGAGAATTAACATTACTGAGAGCCACAATTGCATTCTATCTTGAAGGGATATGGCACATCGAAGAAGATTACTAAACCCAGAAATTATTCCAAAATCATTCATTTTTGATATGCCTAATAACTTGTCGAAGCTTGAAGAAAGCATTTTGTCACCTAAAAAACATTTTGAGGAAATTCTCACCTGCTGACAGGTCCTATAATCTGAACATTGTGCCAAAAATAAAATGGTTACCTGTTATTATAATGATACTTTACACTGAAGCAAAAGGTTTGAGGAAAAAAATTGTATACTTTGTTTTGTTTAACTGTAAAAAGAATTAAAAGAAAATTAGTGAAAATAATATTAGAAAGCAGATTTTTTAAAAGAGATTTCTAAAATATTCAGTCCAATATTCAGTAGACAAAAATAAATATACTGTTTAATAAATAATTGAAGCATCTATTCAAATTTGAGTCTCCACTAAAAATGATGTATAAAGTGACAAAAATCTGTTGGATTAATAAATAAATAAAATCAATTACCTGAGGAAATTACTTGTTAACTTAATATAAATTTGACTGATGATGACCTGTACATAAGGTGAAACCATATTTAGATAACCAGACACATCTTTTGCCTGAATTTCTGTGATGAGTCAGTCAGTCAGTTACGTGCCATACGCTGACTGGGCAGTAGATTATCCTGTAGTAGTTTGCCATCACTTTCTATGGTAGACTGGTTTCCAGCCAAGACTATAGAACCCAATCTGTCCTGTTATTTGACTCATAGCTAGAGGGGGAAAGAGATGTATTATACTATTAAGTAGTAATTAGTGAGGGATCAGTTTATTACTTAATAACAATATAAAACTGATTCTCTACTTTATGCCCAGTAGAAGCTTTAATCATGTTTTCAACTATTATATTCAGTCAGTCAGTTAAGTGCCATATGTGATACACTCTTTGGGCAGTCATATCTCAAAAGAGACATAACTGACTGGGAAGATTATCCCGCAGTAGGTTGCCATTGCTTTCTATAATAGACTGGTTGCCAGCCAAGGCTATAGAATCCAATCTGTTGTGATCTCAGGCCTTCCTTAGGCATTTATCAATCTGTGAATTCTTAACTAAACCCTTTATTTAATCTTCATGCATAGACTCTTCTTGTTTCACTGCCTTTGTATAGAGATATTGTTGAGTTCTTACTCGCATGCTTGCACTGAGTTCAAGATACTATTAAGTTGTAAGAAGAAGAAGAAGAAGAAGAAATTAACAAGTGATGAGTACTGAACAGGAAAAAAATAGGCACATCTGAGCATTGACTTAAGCAGATAAAGTTATATACTCACCTTATTGGAGATTATATTTGAAGTCCTTAATACAGATCAGTTTTATCTTTCAGGAGGAGTCATTTTGAAAAGGAGAAGGGGATTTATGTTAAAATAATATTCTATCCTAATTATCTTCCATGCAAAAGGCAACATAGTTTTTATCAAACTTTCTGTTACAGCGTAAAATGCCATCATAAATAGTAGCCATTTTGCTATTTACACAATGTTTAAGTGAATGGGAATTGCTAGTGAGTGGGAATTTTTTTTATGACATAAAATGAAGACCAACTGTTGTACCATTTGGGTCTGACGAGTCGCGATAATAACATCAAAATGGTGAAAATATGTATTACCCATTGTAATAATCTAAAATCTTTTATAAAATATATATATCTATATATATATATATATATATATATATGTTATGTCGCCAAGTATAAATGAATAACTCAACAACAGAATCAGAATATAAGTTGTATTCCGTGGAAAGACGGTTAGTATGTACAGAAGTGATTAGTAATATTTACAATAGTAAGATACAAGAGTCCAATCCGTCGTAAGATGTGTGTATATGTGATTACTTCCGGTACGCCACCGGAAGTGTGACTAACTCTTCACTGACTCGCACTGACTCTTCAGTAACTCATTAGAGACTCTCAAGTGACTCTCTACGACCCTCCTGTAGAGAATCCACCATTGCTATATATATAGCAATGGGAACAGTCCATTATGTAGTCAAATAGGAGCGGCGCCCTAACAATATATATAACATTTGGATATTTGTTTATTAAGTTGGTTTTAATTACATTTAAATCTGGTCATAACACATTACATTGCATTTAAATATATGGTTTTGTTATCATTTCAGTCTCTCACATGGTGTAACGACATAGAACTGCATTACAAATTTATGAACTGCATTTGCTATTTGGTAACTGTTAGTATGCTTAGCAAAGTAAAAATAAAATCATCTTTGATGGCAGATGCTTTTATGTTAACGTCCCTGTATCCTCTCTGAAGATGGCTCATGTAAGCCGAAAGCTTAGAACCAACTAAAAAAACAAATATCCAAATGTTGGAGAATTTTTGTCTTTATTTTCACCTGAAATTAAAGCCAAAATATGATGTTTAGAACGACTCATGATTAAACATAAGACATTCATTGTCTCTTGTATTTAACAGTATATGTTTAGAAAATAGGATTTTTTAATAGACATAACTTTTTTAGCAACATTCAGAAGCACCCATCCTAAGTTATCACGTATCAATTTACTGTCCAATCATTGAATTCTTTCGTATTTAACTCTGCAACGATAGAATATCACTTCATCTGTATTAACACTTGTCATTCAATTATGATGTTAAAATGTGAAACACATTAATTCATTTTTATCTCTTGTTATTGATGTAATTGCTTGACCTGATTAATTTGTTTACAGTAAGAATAATTTCTCTTATATGATATGTGGATGTTATTTTAAATTCTGGGCTTATCCAGGAGCCATTCTCCTGAACTTGAGTATAATGGTACTCTTCATCACAACCTTTTAGATTACAGCTTGATTATTCCTGCTAAATCATGATTGGTAAGAAATATTATCTGATAGGCAAATAGTGTACAATGGAAGTTTTAATTTCTGGAGTTATCAAAATTATCAGTTGTTATTTTTTTTCCCAGGACTGATATCCTTCTGGAAGGAAGTGATGCATTCTAAGTGCATCAGTCAGTCTGCACTTAAAGGATGAAAGAAAAAGAATAAAAAAACATTTTTTTTTACAAAACAAATATTTACAATGCACTTGGTTCAGGAGTGGATATTAAATATAGAGATAAAATATTGTATAATGGACATTTCCGATCAAAATTGAGTTAATAACTGTATAAAGATAGAAACTAATTGATCAGTTATTACGTGTGAGATTATATATGAAAGATTCTGGTTGATAACAGTCACGCTTTAGTATTTGTCTCTATTTCTGAGATGATGTAGTATTTACAGTATTTACATTATTCGGACTATTGTCCTCATCTTTGTTTCCATTTGTACGACGTTTAATAATAGATCATTCTATTTGTCTATATTTCTGAGATGAGGTAGTATTTACAGTATTTACATTATTCGGACTCATGTCCTCATCTTTGTTGCCATTTGTACGACGTTTAATAATAGATCATTCTATTTGTCTATATTTCTGAGATGAGGTAGTATTTACAGTATTTACATTATTCAAATTATTGTCCTCATCTTGGTTGCCATTTGTACGACATTTAATAATAGATCATTCTATTTGTCTATATTTATGAAATGAGGTAGTATTTACAGTATTTACATTATTCAAATTATTGTCCTCATCTTGGTTGCCATTTGTACGACATTTAATAATAGATCATTCTATTTGTCTATATTTATGAAATGAGGTAGTATTTACAGTATTTACATTATTCAAATTATTGTCCTCATCTTGGTTGCCATTTGTACGACATTTAATAATAGATCATTCTATTTGTCTATATTTATGAAATGAGGTAGTATTTACAGTATTTACATTATTCAAATTATTGTCCTCATCTTGGTTGCCATTTGTACGACGTTTAATAATAGATCATTCTATTTGTCTATATTTATGAAATGAGGTAGTATTTACAGTATTTACATTATTCAAATTATTGTCCTCATCTTGGTTGCCATTTGTACGACATTTAATAATAGATCATTCTATTTGTCTATATTTATGAAATGAGGTAGTATTTACAGTATTTACATTATTCAAATTATTGTCCTCATCTTGGTTGCCATTTGTACGACATTTAATAATAGATCATTCTATTTGTCTATATTTATGAAATGAGGTAGTATTTACAGTATTTACATTATTCAAATTATTGTCCTCATCTTGGTTGCCATTTGTACGACATTTAATAATAGATCATTCTATTTGTCTATATTTATGAAATGAGGTAGTATTTACAGTATTTACATTATTCAAATTATTGTCCTCATCTTGGTTGCCATTTGTACGACATTTAATAATAGATCATTCTATTTGTCTATATTTATGAAATGAGGTAGTATTTACAGTATTTACATTATTCAAATTATTGTCCTCATCTTGGTTGCCATTTGTACGACATTTAATAATAGATCATTCTATTTGTCTATATTTATGAAATGAGGTAGTATTTACAGTATTTACATTATTCAAATTATTGTCCTCATCTTGGTTGCCATTTGTACGACATTTAATAATAGATCATTCTATTTGTCTATATTTATGAAATGAGGTAGTATTTACAGTATTTACATTATTCAAATTATTGTCCTCATCTTGGTTGCCATTTGTACGACATTTAATAATAGATCATTCTATTTGTCTATATTTATGAAATGAGGTAGTATTTACAGTATTTACATTATTCAAATTATTGTCCTCATCTTGGTTGCCATTTGTACGACATTTAATAATAGATCATTCTATTTGTCTATATTTATGAAATGAGGTAGTATTTACAGTATTTACATTATTCAAATTATTGTCCTCATCTTTGTTGCCATTTGTACGATGTTTAATAATAGATCATTATATTTATCTATATTTCTGAGATAAGGTAGTATTTACAGTATTTATATTATTCGGACTATTGTCCTTATCTTCATTGCCATTTGTATGACGTTTTGGTCATTGTATGCTCTGGCCTTCTTCAGGTGCTAAAAATTTTGAACCGAACCCTTTATTACAATCAGTGAGGTATATGAACTCCATTCCTTGCGGGAAGCCTTGATTATAAATCATGAGTTATCTCCCTCTAACCCTGCAAGTTACTTGTTCACCACTGCTGTAGCCTGGTATTGAACTCACAACTTTTTGAGTCAAGTCAGGAACTAACCAACATCTATATCCGCTGGGCCATGTGGTTTTAAGTTGTGAGCGAGACTTCCCGCAAGGAATGGAGTTCATATAACCCAGTGATTGTAATAAAGGGTTTGGTTCAAAATTTCTAGCACCTGAAGAAGGCCAAATCCTCATACAAATAGCAACAAAGATGAAAACAATAGTCTGAATAATGTAAATACAGTCATACTTCATAGGTTCTGTAATTGAAGGCATCTCACTATGTCAGGATCCGCTTACTTAAAATATCTGACATCAAATATCTCACATTATTCATCAACAGTTCATAATATTTTTACTTGTGTTCTTTGAACTATCTTTTATGATCATCAGGAACATTAATGTTATCAACACCATAATGAAAAAAAATCTCAAAGCAGTCACACAACTACCACACTATCTCATATGTTAACTTGTCACTTCTCAAAACTTAGCATACACCTATGAATCAACAAATCACAAATAGACAAAAATATTAGTAGATAATACAAAAATAAAACACCATGCAGCATTCGCTGAAAGAAATTCATATTTGAAGCTTTCATTGTACAAAGAAACAACTTACATTAAATACAATATCTTCCATCACAGAGAATTGCAATTTAAAATATCTAAAAAATGTTAAATATATTTCAAAACCTACATTTTTTTTTTTTTACAAACAATATTAAATGTTGGTCCCTTATATTTTTGTTATAAACTAGCACTAAGTGCTATTTCCCAATATTTTCCCAAACAGGCTAGCACTGCCAGGCAACAATGCTGCAGGAAAAGTGTGACTAAAACTTAAACTTTATACCACTTTACATAGAGTTACAAACTATCCTGTATATAATGTCATTCGTATCCAGTACATTAAACTTAGAGAATCACTACAAATGCCAGAATAAAGCCAATACAAACTTTTTTCACAAAGCACTGATAACATTAGAAATGGTCAACAACTCAAAGGAAAACCTTACGAACTTATCTCCATAAATTTGATCCGGATGTCTGATAATTTAAACTGTAAAACATAATAAAAATTGAAATTGACAGATCTTGTTGGTTGATTTTAATACAAACTTGTTTGAAATATATCTTCTGTGTTTCCAAGTTTGTGGATAAATGTTGTATTATTCAGATACACAATTTAATTGAATGATTATTGAACAAATAAGTTAATCAACAGAATAATGTGGCTTTCTAGCCAATATATGAGTATTTTGAATTCTTATTATTAGAGAGACATTCTCTAAGGGGGCAGGTGAATGCTGAGGTCAACACCAAGTGGTGGCAGTCTGTTTCATGCTTGAAGGCAACCCTCAGGTCATTTGTTTTGATTTGGCTTGATGACAAATGCTGGCCAATGGGGCTTTATGAGTAGTAAAGTCTATTGTATTATCCTAACGGTCATTGAGTTGGTGATAAGGTGATATTATTCTGTAGGCTATCAAGTAGAAATAATTGTGGATCCATTATTGTTGTTTGTAGCTATTTTAATCTTTATTTATTACTGATTAATTAATTATTTATTATTGATTATTATTATATTTATTTGTGTTTGTGTTCATTCATAGTTAATTTGTTTATTATTTACGTAATTTGTTTATTTAGTTTTTTTGTTTAATTTATCCATTTCATTTTTTGGGTGGGTATGGTTACCTTTTTTTTTTGTCTAAAGTATTGTCTTTATTTAAATTCTGTACATTAGCTGCACTGTATGTGATGCATATATTTGTATTTTTTATGATGACATCATACAAAGTATTTACTTTCAGTTTTTGATTTTCAAGTAACAGTAAAAATTTGTTTCTGTGTCTGCATATAGAAATAAATTCTGATCATT
Source organism: Ascarosepion bandense (assembly GCA_037127315.1). Classification (NCBI taxonomy): domain Eukaryota; kingdom Metazoa; phylum Mollusca; class Cephalopoda; order Sepiida; family Sepiidae; genus Ascarosepion; species Ascarosepion bandense. The sequence continues at coordinate 4,226,631 of JBBBDQ010001500.1, forward strand.
TATTTAATAATTTGTGTTGGTCTGGATGGGTGATTATTGCTATTTTTTATTTTGAAAAGAGTTTAAGTTCTTGAATTTGTTGTTGTAGGCTGGTGCTGTTTTCTTTATTTTCCATGATATTTTGGTATATTTAGTCTTTGTTTTGAATTTCCCATATACTTTTAGAAAGCATTGTACTGTTTGCATATTTACTATTTGTAAAGGTTATTTTGTGTGCATACTGTTTCCAGTGTACTTCAGTTATTTCTGTGTATATTTTTTTTGTTATCTGCTGATTTTGCAGTGGCTATATTGTTTTGCCAGAAATTATTATTTAAGTGCCATTCATTCTTTATTCTGCAGTTACAGGTTGGTTTGGGTTATGCAGGTGGTTGTTGGTTATTTTTCTGTTGTCTTTTTATCATTTGTCAATTTCAGTACAACTATAGCTGATTTTTACTGTGTTGCTGTTGAATACATAGTGGAGACTGCTTTATGTGGCAAATGTTAATGCATGAGTTTAATTCTTTTCCTACAATTGGTTTGAAGTTTTTCTTGTACGGTGGGCTGAACCATATGATGTTTATCTTCCTGTTGGAATTTTTTATACTGTATAATAAAACAGTTGCCAAAAATCTAAATCTTTTAGGGATATTTCATAATCTCTTTTGATTTGTTGAAGATAATTTCATTGGAAGAATTATCAGATAACCTGTGATTAATTGTGGTATCTGCTTGATTATTATTAGCAGGTCATTGAAAGTTGTGCATATGTAAACCAGTTTATCATTAGCTTTTCTATATGATTGATATATACTTTTTGTAAGGCTGTGTGTGATATTTAGGAAATCTAATTTTAGGTTTGTTTCTGTCTGTTTAAGCCCATATTTTTGAAAACTTTTATGATTATTTTTCTGTCTTTGTCTGTTAGTTTTAGATTAATGAGAACATCATTCTTTTAGAGCAATACCATTTTTATCAAATATTTTACTTAGTTCATATAAAGCATTGCAATTTAGAAATGATTTCAGAGACATAGAATGTCTTCACTTGTCCATTTATTATATGATGTATTGGGCGTGCTATTTCTCTTAGTCTCTATTCCAGAGCACAAGTTGCCATCAACAATTTGATAGACACTGTTTTCAGTACAGAACAATTTCCTTGTTTTTCCAAAATGTAATAGCATCATCAGACAACAATGCAGGTATTAACCAAACTTGTGTTATATATATATATATATATATATATATATATATATATATATATGTGGGCACGTATAATGATAATATATGCGCTAAAAAGTCTGCCTTCTTCCACCGAATGCTCATAGCCCAGAGGTAGAATTGCCGACTGACGCCAATTCAGTCGGGTTTCAATCCTGGGTTAAAAAGCAATCAGTCTAACCGTACTGCTGAGCTTTTTAACCCAGGATTGAAACCCGACCAAATTGAAGTAAAAACAGGTATAAAAAAAAGTGCCCTTAATCTAATATGTTTCACTTTAACAAGCTTCTTCAGAGATTTTTTAGAGATGAATGATTTAAAAATTTCTTTTTAAAAATTCAAAAACAGTATGTTGATTGAGGTTTGATTTCATAAGTCAGATATGTGTCATGTGTAACAAAGCAATAGATTAACATTTTTAATGTAGAGAGAAAAAAAAATTTGTCTGTTTATATGTGTGTGCTATGTAAGAAAAACAATACATTTTTTTAAAAATGTAAGTGTATGTATATATATGAAAACAATGTATATGTCAAGCATATTTAAACTATAGATGAAATTAAATGTGTTCATGTGTCAGAAGTGTTAGTATGTGTAAATGACAAAACGAAATACATTTCCATTCAAAATTGTAGTGAAATAATGTGTACAAGTATCAAGCAATGAACGATTTTCTTTTTTAAAATATGCGTATGAAAGAATCGTGTATGAATGTGTGATTATGAATCAGTAAAGTTAGTGTATGCGTGAATGATAAAATAAAATACATTTGTTTAAAATTCTAGTGAAATAATGTATACAAGTATTCAGCATACTTTTATTTATATATATATATATATATATATATATATATTGTGTATGCGTGTGTTTAACCTACTAAGCCAATATCTCCCTCATATATAGCACAATGGATTATTGAGTTTACATTGGGATTTCCTGGAGAATTTAAACTTTACTACTCTCATAAACACACCTTTTCCAACGCCAATCTAAAATTCCAGACTTCACTTTCCTGAAGATTTTAGTAAATGAAAAAGAAGGGACTTAACCCAATAGTGAGTTGGAGATTAATAGGTTCAGCCAACACCTTAAATAACCTTTATGATAGATGCAATCTGTTTAGTTGAAAAAGAATAAAATATCATAGGCAAAATTTGCTTTTAAACTTAAGAAAAAAATTCATAAACAAATGTCGTCTAAAATTCAAATTAAACTTTAAATTTATATATAAACCCCCTAAATATAATCCAAATTTAAACTTGAATGTTTCCTTTTCTTTCTTTTTATTTACAGTATAGTTAATTAATTCTAAAAAAATAATAATACATGTTATTCTCTTTTAACCCTTAACCTTCCAGTGTAATCATTTGATATTGGAAAACACCTTAAATTTCAAATTCGTAGTAGTTAGGGCAATATATATGCATATATATTATTTTAAAAACAAGAAATTTATTGTTAGTCACTAAGGCCTTTTCATTCAACATCTCATCAGGAGAAAAATCGTTGGAAAATGAATTAAACGAAAAGAACAGTAATAACGAAAATGAAGAACAAAAAAGAGGAAAACACAATAAAATAAATATATATATATATATATATATATATATATATATATATACTTATAATGAGGGTAGGGAAATTCACATGTAAATAAAAAGCAAGGGTCAATTAAAATATCCCCCCACAAATTCAGAGACTTTACAAAATCCTTCTGCCAGCAGGGAGAAGGTTTGCGTAATGATATAGAGACTGATTCCAAAATCTTTAAATGATTATTGAAACCAGACCAATGTATAATTTTGAACCCCTTTTTCTTTTAGGAGTTGGCACATGCTATATTCTCTACTAGATGTTGAGCAATAGTTGATTCCATATTTGTAGAGGGAAGGCAACACGTTAGTTATTTTGCCAAGTCTTGTTTTAGAAGGTACCTGCTGATTAATCCTCATTTCTAAATGTAAGTTGGTACACCCCACATAACCACAGCATACTGGCACTTAAATTCATATACCAAATTACTTAATTAGATGTAAGGCAAATCATCCTAACAAAACAATGGAAATACAGACCTAGTCCAAAAAATACGACAGAGCAACAGATGGAAAACAACCATAAACTGACTTATTAATCTGCTTAATCAAACTTTGGCTCTTATCCTAAATCCATTAGAACCTTCAAATAAACCAGACACTTAGAAGGCCCCAGGATTTTAGGAGAATAAAATTTTCTTCTCTTCTTATTTATAATATACCTTCCCTCTACAAATATAGACTTGGCTATTGCTCAACATCTAGCGGAGAATATAGCCTGTGCCAAGTCTAATAAGAAAGAGTGATTTAGAATTATTCATAGGGCTCGTTTCAATAATCATTTAAAGATTTTGGAATCAGACTCTATAGCAGTATGGAAACCTTCTCTATGCCAGCAGAAGGATTTGGTAAAGTCTCTGAATTTGTTAAGGGATTTTTTACTTTAATTGTCTCTCGTTAATTATTTACACATGAATTCCCCTCCACTTGTTATAAGTATATATATATATATGTATATTTATTTTATCCTGTTGCCCTTTTTTTTGCTCTTCATTTTCGTTTTTACTATTCTTTTCATTTACTTCATTTTCCAATGATTTTTCTCCTGATGAGATGTTGGACAAAAGGCCATTATAGACTTACAATAAATTCCTTGTTTTTAAAATAATATACCAATTTTGTGCCTCTATACATTTGTTTAAATATATATATATATATATATATATATATATATATATGTTAAATGATTTGTTTGAACATTATCTTTTTGACTGAAACTCGTATTTAAGTAGATATTTGGTTTTTAATCAAACAGTATTGTATATTTATTTCTACCAGCCTGATTAGTCGTTTATGAAAATGTGTCATTCAGTAGGATTCAAACCTGTGACCCATATCCATATATGAGAAGCCACAAATTGATCTGGTGCATCTTAGACCTCTCGACCATGAATGACCAACAGTCTAAACAAACAAAAATTGATTGTAAATAATCAGGCCAGTAGAAATAAATATATAATACTGTTTGATTAGAAAAAGAATATAGACTTAAATATGAGTATCGATGAAAAAAATAATGTTCAAACAAATCATTTCAAATTGTAGGTTGTTTAAAGAGCATTTTGTTAATCTTCGTTAATATACTGTTAAATATAACAGACAATGAATGTCTATTATGTTTAATCATGAGCCGCTCTAAACGTCGTATTTTTGGCTTTAATTTCAGTTGAAAATAAACATAAAAACTCTCCAACATTTGGATAATTTTTTATTAATTTGCTTCTAAGCTTTTGGCTCACATGAGCCATCTTCAGAGAGGTTATTAAGACGGTAATACAATAGCATCCCCCATCATTGACAATTTTATTTTGTGTTGACATAAAACTCAGCTAAGCAATAGTTATGAAAAATAACAAACAGTTCGCAAATTTGCAATGTGGTTCTATGACGTCAAACCGCGTGATAGCGTGAAATGACAACAGAACCATGTATTCAAATGCAATGCAATGTAATGTATGTGTGTGTGTGTATATATATATATATATATATATATATATATATATATACACTCCTGATCAAATTTAAGACCACTTAAAAATCTTTAAAAATAAATTTTTTTACGGATAGATTTTAAACTCCTCCCACTTAAGGTTACCAATACTACAATCTAAAAGGTTATGGAAACAAAAAGCTACATTCCAAACATTTTATTTAGAAATTTACATTTTTATAAAATGAGGCGATTTACACATGATCAAAATTATAAGACCAGGGGTATAAATTGTTAGATCTATGGCAATTCCAATGTTTTTAGTTCAGTTAGAGATTAGCAATCACTGCGTAAAGGTGTTACCATGCCTAAAGCAAGCAAACTTACCAAACTTAAGTTGAGCGTTCTCAAATTCTAGAATTCCATGAGCAAGGTTTGTCACAGCGGGTGATCGTAGCTAAGGTAAATCGCAGTAAAACTGTGATTTGCAACTTTCTAAAGAACAGTGAGAATTATGGAAAAGCAAAATCCTCTGGTAGGCCCCCAAAAGATTTCTCCTGCATTGAGTAGGAGAATAAGACGGGTTGTTATGAAAGAGGCAGGACTTTTTTCTAGTCAAATTAAGGCAGTCACAGATGCTGATTGCAGTCCCGTAACCATCTGACGACACTTACAACAAAAAGGCATGGTAAATAAAAAGCGTAAACAAATTCCTCGGCTGCTTCCACATCACAAGGTGGACCACTTAAAGTTGGGTCGTGAATACCAAACATGGGATGTTGAGAAGTGGAAGAAAGTCCTGTTTTCTGATGAGAAAAAATTCAATCTCGATGGTCCTGATGGCTTCCAGCGATATTGGTATAACAAAAACATGCCTCCTGAAATTTTCTCCACACGTCATAGTGGTGGAGGGTCCCTAATGGTATGGAGTGCTTTTTCTTACAGAGGGACGATGGAGCTCCAGATGATGCAGGGTTGTCAGAGAGCGGCTGGTTATGTTAGCATGCTACAAAAAGCATCTTTGATGATGGAGGGCCATTGTTTGTGTGGGGATGGATGGTTATTCCAACAGAATAATGCTGCAATCCATACTGCAAGATGGACCTTGACCTTTCTACAAGAAAATGGGATCCATCTCTTGGGACATCCTGCATGCTCACCGGACTTGAACCCAATTGAAAATGTTTGGGGATGGATGACAAGAGATGTTTATCGAAATGGCAAACAATATTCAACAAAAAATGAACTTCGTGAAGCCATCTTCAGAAGCTGGAGCAACATCCCCCGCATCTTAATGGAAACGCTTATTTCTAGCATGCCCGACAGAAGTTTTGAACTTATCAAAAGCAGTGGAGGTAGACTTCATTATTAAATTTGGTTGTTGAATATTTTCATACACTTTTTGTACAATTTCGTAGAATTTTTGTCTCTGGTCTTATAATTTTGATCATGTGTAAATTGCCTCATTTTATAAAAATGTAAATTTCTAAATAAAATGTTTGGAATGTAGCTTTTTGTTTCCATAACCTTTTAGATTGTAGTATTGGTAACCTTATGTGGGAGGAGTTTAAAATCTATTTGTAAAAAAAAAATTCTTTTTAAAGATTTTTCAGTGGTCTTAAATTTTTGATCGGGAGTGTGTGTGTATATATAAATATATATATGTATGTATTTTTTTTAATATGTTTTTAGAACAATGTGGAACAGAACTAGATTTGTCTATTTAGTACATTAATGAGCATTTTTTTTCTTTTTCTGGAATATGATGCCCCCCACTCTCCCAGTTTACATGAAACAAGGCTGAAGAAAGGATCAATTGTGCAAATAGATTTGATTGTTTGAACAAAGTCATTTGTTAATGACTTTTATCAAGGTTATAAAAAAATAAAAACAATTGCATGACCATTATATACAAATCAATGTGCCATAAAACTCATATTTATTCCAAAATTTATATTCAGAGTCAGTGTGTAAAGTGGATAATCATTTTAATGAGCTGATGTTTTTCTTTCTCTTGCAAATAAATCATCCTGTCTGCCCCCCCCCTCTACACACACGCACTTTGGGGTAAATCTGGGAATGGGGGGGAGTAATTTCTCTAATTGTTTTGGATTGCTTCATTTATTGATTACTTCTGCACTCATCAAGAAAGGAATGGTTTGTTTGGTTGGGGGCAGTAAATACTTTGTAAAATATTTAACTCCTCCTCACACACACACACACACACACACACACACATAAAAAGTAAACCTCATTTTTATGCCTATCTATAGACAACCATTGGGCTGAATTTATAACTATTGATCTCTGGTTTTCTTACCTAAATCATTGGTCTCTGCATTGAATTGATTTTCTCTTCTGCAGTTCAGATCAATTCTTTGATCTGTTTTTATAGACAGATAACAGATTTCTGCTGATTTCAGCCTGAGAAATTCAATACTAATTGCTACAAATCAGCGACTGGCTAAACTTTTGTTCATTCAAATACTTGGATGAAGACTTAATAGCTGAACTTTGTCTAATGTCTATTTTATTGGTGAGAGGCCATTCTCACTTAGGAATTGTCCAATGACCAAAATCCAAAGTTTTTTCTCTAGAATAAAGAAAAAGGTTTACAGCTTGCATGAATGTAGCATTCTGATGCTGCTCATGGTTCCTTGATATTAGAAAGTTTTTCAAATTTAGCATTCAATAAACAAAATAATTGGCAGAGTTTTAAAGTTGTGCAAAAACATAGTCTTTTCTTTGCAGGGTATTCAGGCATTTTTGGCTTTTCCCAGTTGTATGCTTGGTTTTCAGTTTGTCTTTATTTCCCCTTCCCTACTGTAAACATGTCAGTTGTTTTTGTGTAAGGGTCTGAAATTAGAATTGTATCCCATTATATTCCTTTTAAAAACTAATATTCTGTGTGAGGGTCTGAAATTAGAATTGTATTCCATTATGTTCCATTTTTATTCCATTTTAAAAATTAATATTCCGGTTGAGGGTCTGAAATTAGAATTGTATTCCATTATATTCCATTTGATATTCCGTTTAAAAATTATTAATTATTATTCTGTGTGAGGGTCTAAAATTAGAAATCTATTCGATTATATTCCATTTCATATTCTGTTTAAAAATTAATATTCCATGTGAGGGTCTGAAATTAAAATTGTATCTAAACTTATTTATAAATGGAACTGTTGTGTGTGTGCGTGTGTGTATTTGTTACCTATAGACTCTGAAACGGCTGAACCAATTTTCTTGAAAATTTACACAGTTGTATTATAAGCATCTGCGAGTGTTCTTAGCTAGGGTTTATGTTGAGGTACCCCCGATAAATATCGAAAATCGATTATCAAAAAATCGGGTTATAGGAGTGGTCCGATTTTAATCAAATTTGATACACTCATAGACAAAGACATAAGAAATGATATTCAGAAGTTTCAAGGTTGCAGTTCATAAAATAGTGCAGAAAATCGATATTATATGTATAAATCAATGCCAGGAAATCAAAATTTGACTTACATCCATTCATTTTTCTTTCAGTCTACGGTTTCACTTTAACTGAAAACTTTTTAGTCTTTTGTGCCAACGTCGAAAGAGTCTGAGCTCCAGGACCATGGATTAGTTTTAAAGCTTTCATTACACTCGAGCAATGCCGGGATATACTGCTAATTCCATTATAATCCATTTTAAAAATTAATATTCTGTGTGAGGGTCTGAAATTAGAATTGTACAGTATAACCCGAATATAAGAGATCCGGATATAAGAGAAACCCGAATATAAGATACATTTTATCTGGTCCCAAATTAGAGCCTGTGGTAACGTATGGACAGAGAAAAAATATGAGAGAGAGGATGCAAATTAGTGAGACAGGAGATGACTATTGACTTTACATTTGAATTCTTGAAGATTGTAGTTGTCAGAAAAACAAGTAAGTGGAAGGGAGTTCCACATGCGCGAAGTGTGAGAAAAGAAGCTGCTGGAGTATATTTTGCATTTACAGTTTACAGTAAAAGGGTGGGACCTAGTTGCTTATCTTGTGGCTTGAGTAAATTCATATATAGGGGCTACCAGTGAGCAAAGTTCATCAGAGCAGAAGCTGTGAAAGTATCTCTAGAAGAGACACAGATGTCACATTGTGCCGGTGAGAAAGCGATTGTATCCTTGCTGTCAGTCGAGATCGATCACATTACAGATTCTCTGTTGGATTTTGTCAAGTACACCTAGGGGGATAGCAGAAGCACCCAACCAGATATGGCAGCAGTATTCAATGCACAGGCAGATGGTAGATCTGTATATGTGCAGGATTGTTTCAGACGCAATATTGCATTCCTCTCATTTCTTTCTGATTTAAAATACGTCTCTTATTTAGCGGTTACAAAATTGTTTAGTATTCACTGCCATATAGGTGGATTAATGTTACATAGCAGGTCAGCAATATTTTTTTTGCTTAGAGACAAAATGTTTCTATTTGCTTTATACTTTTAGTTTTCAGAAGGCATCTTTGCTATTCCAACAATACTTCATATTTCTATCTCACATTTTCTATTGTTCACAAAAATGTGTCCCAGGTATTTAAATTTCTGGACTTGCTTGAGTTTGGTCTCTCCAATTCATAGCTGCCATATTGTGCTGTCTATAATGGCCATAAATATCTGCCTACATTTGCTTGTTAGGCCTTCATCTGTGAGGAAATTGTTCTGTGTTTATTGCCATGGATAAGGTGAGAATAATTCCTGAAATTATGTTCTTATTTACCTCTGCTGTTTGATCTCAAAAAGTTTTGTCAAAACAGAAGAAATTGTAGGAGATTTTGATAATCTCTCCTGATTCAGGAAGATTTTTTTTCTTAAGTTTTGTTGTGATCATCCACCAACAAAAATACAAAAACATTTGATTTCTTGCAAGAATATCATGAAGTGATAATCCATCCAGTTGAAGGTCAAAAGGTAAACAATTTCTGGATCTTAATAATTTCTCAGTTAAAAAGGGAAAATGATATTTTATTATGTAGGAAAAGTGTTGATACCGACACTTGTCGTCGAACATGGATCTCCAGGCAACAAAAGTAACCGTTGAATGAATCTAGGATCACATGACCATAAATATCTAGTGTATAAATCACTCAGACAGAAGTCAGAGTATTCTGTGTTGTGCATCATTGAAGAGATTGTTTCTGAGTGAATAACTCGAGAGAATTATTTTGAGATCATTATTGTGGATTAGGGAAGATGTGCGTTTGTGGTACAGTGAATATCGACTCAGAATGACAAATCGGGGTGTCAAGTTTGAATTCCAGTTGAATTCCTTGCATTCACTTATGCGCAGATACCCTTAGGAAAGGAATTAATCCTTCTCTTCCCTCCAGTTATGGGTTAAATAACAGGACAGATTGGGTTCTATAGCCTTGGCTGGCAACCAGTCTACTGCAGAGAGCAATGGCAACCTACTGTGGGATAATCTTCTGCCCAGACAGTCATGTCTCTTTCGAGACATGATCGCCCAATGCATGTATCACGAATGGCACTGAGAACTGATTGTGTATTATTCAAAGGGTTCTTTTGGGAAAATGCTGAAATAGTTCCCTTCAGAATAATGGTTAGAAAAACTAATAAAACATTTCTAATCTGCTTTCATGTTTAGCTATATATTTCAATCTGTTTACAAAACCTTTTTTCTCACCATTGAACCTAAAGAACTCAAATCTTGCATAATACCCCACCACACATATATATTTTGAGCCTGGGTTAGGTAGCAATCGGAGTCTAACCGTACTGATGAGCTGTGATACAGCAAAACAGCAAACAGATCTGTCTGTGGATGACTATATATATATATATATATATATATGTGTGTGTGTGTGTGTGGTGGGGTATTATGCAAGATTTTAATTCTTTAAGTTCAATGGTGAGAAAAAAGGTTTTGTCTCAGACTCAAAAGATAGTAAAAAAAAAAAAAAAATAGAAAATACATTTTTTTCTAAAACTTTCAAGAAGAAAATTTCTCAGTTTTTTGCTTATGGCTAACTTTTGGCTGATTTTTTAGCCATATTTTAAACGTGTTAAAGATCCTGAGGAATTTTTTTAACAGGTTTTGTTTTTTGAGAGTAGGAGGCACCATATTTTCATCTTATCACTACCAAATTCTCTCATTTTAGAACTTCAGTAAACAAGTTTGTTTCAACAGATTTGTCATATAGGCATAATGTGTCACTTCCAACACTTGTGTTCGAACATGGATCACCAGGGAGTAAATACAGTCAACCTCATTCTCAAGTAATTAGTGGTACTGTGCTTCTAGGGTCATGTGACATTTAGGGAAAAAAAATATATATATATATATATTTTCTAAACATATACTGTTAAATATAAGTGACAATGAATGTCTATTATGTTTAATCATGAGTCGTTCTAAACATCATATTTTGGCTTTAATTTCAGGTGAAAATAAAGACAAAAATTCTCCAACATTTGGATATTTGATTTTTTAGTTGGTTCTAAGCTTTCGGCTTACATGAGCCATCTTCAGAAAGGTTACAGGGACGTTAACATAAAAGCATCCACCATCAGCCATGATTTTATCTTGTGTTGACATAAAACTTTGCTAAACAACAATAACAGTTATCAAAAATAGCAAACACAGTTTGTAAATTTGTAATGTGGTTTTATGACGTCACACCGCAAGAGAGCTCGAAATGATAACAGAACCATATATTTAAATGCAATGTAATGTGTTATGACCAGATTTAAATGTGATTTTATTAATTGTGGGTTGTTTGGATTTATTTTGGAGAATTTTTGTCTTTATTTTCACCTGAAATTAAAGCCAAATATTGGCCAAAAATAAAAACATATCCAAATGTTGGACAATTTTGTCCTTTTTTTCACCTGAAATTAAAGCCAAAATATGATTTTTAGAATGGCTCATGATTAAACATAATAGACATTCATTGTCTGTTATATTTAACAGTATAAGTTTATAAAATTTTCTGCTGCCTCGATACACTAAATATATATGTGTGTGTGTGTGTGTGTGTGTGTGTGAGAGAGTATAGTTATTAGAGAGGGTAGAGTTGGAAAAGAATAAAATGTCTGATACGCTATTGTTCAAAGATTTTATTATTCTTGCATGTTTGATTTACAAAGTGACTTTACTAAAGTAGAATTTATAAAACTAACGTTGAGTTTCATTGAACCTCATAAGGTTACAAAGGGAACTAACTCTGTGATTTTGTAACTTTAGCAAAGTTACAGAAGGATTACAAAAGAGACTCATTTTCTAGATGCACATTGTTTTATAACATTAGTTTTCATAGCACTAGCATCATAGCTTGCGTTGTCCACGCAACTCGGAACATTTTAGTATTAGGAGAAGATGCCAATGAGAGAAAAAAAGCTTTTTTTTTTTAAATTTTATTTTCTGTAGTATGAAATATTAAATCTAAAAGAAAAAAAAAACACTTAAATAATTAAATTAACCATTGGCACTTTTTTTTTACATATTTTATTTTTGTTTGTAAAGAACAGTTTTTTTTAATATTTCTTTTATTTCAAAATTATGGGTAAAAATATTCACATTTTTTTGTTGACCAAATGAATTTTTAAAACATTAAAATAAAAATTAAGTATAAAGGCTCATTTCTCTTTTTTTCTTTTTAATAGAAAAATATTTTAGTCGCGTTTGACGAGTATGAGTTGATTTCTGTGATGTAATTCAGCAACCATCTTAGATGTTTTACGGAGCAAATGTAAAGAGTCTGCTCCATTGGCCAAAAAATGCGAAAGAAAAAATTGCCGAGCTTAAAAAAAAGTATGTGTCAACCTGGCTTTCCTGTAGATATGTGTCCCTAGAAAGTTTGAATGGTGTAGCTTATATAATGTAGGTGTGCATAGGGAACAGTCATACACACTCACAATTTGCCTTTTATATATATAGACTAGCATCATAGCCCGGTGTTGCCCGTGCAATTCGGAACATTTTAGTAGTAGGAGAAAATGCCACTTTTTATTTTACATATTTTCAAAAATATTTATTTTGTTTCATAATTACATGTAAAAATATTCAAATTTTTTTGTTGACCAAATAAATTTTTAAAACGTCAGAATAAAAATTAAATATAAACGTTTTTTTTTTGTTTTTTTTTTTAATAAAATAATTTTTTAGTCACGTTTGACACGTGTGATTTGATTTTTGTGACATAAAACGTAATAAAAATTAAATATAAAGGCACAATCTTAGATCTTAGATGTTTTATGAAGCAAATGTAAACAATCGTGTCCATTGGCCAAAAATTACGAAAGAGAAAATTGCTGAACTTAAACTCAAAATGTATGTGTCAACCTGGTTTCCCTGTAGATATGTGTCCCTAGAAAGTTTGAATGGCGTAACTTAAATGTAGGCATGCATAGATTACAGTCACACACAGACTCACAGATGACAAATTATAGATCTATAGATTATTCTGAAAAGAACTATTGGTAACTTGCTATTAGCTCGTTATATTATTGGGTATCTTTGAAAAGTCAACATAGTAAATGAATCCGATGAATAATACACAATAATTCTCTCAGAATAGTTCTCTGAAGTAATTCACTCAGAAACACTCTCTTCAATGACGTACTACATAGTACGGTATTTAACGGATATGGATATCGGCTCGGAACGAGAAACCGGGGAGCCGAGTTCAAATTCCAGTTGAATTCATTGCATTCACTTACGCGCAAATACTCTTGGGAAAGGTATTAATCCGTCTCTTCCTTCCAGTTATGGGTTAAATAACAGGACAGATTGGGTTCTGTAGCCTTGGTTGGCAACCAATCTACCGCAGAAAGCAATGGCAACCTACTGCGGGATAATCTTCTGCCCAGTCAGTCATGTCTCTTTCGAGACATGATCGCCCAAGCGTGTTTCATGTATGGCACTTAACTGACTGACTGACTACATAGTACAATATTCTTCTGCCTCCCCATAGAGGCAGATCATGGCACAAGGCCTTTTCATTGTGAGAAATACGAGCCCTAAAACCCAGGCAAAAATTTTACATAGACCCTGCACATGGCAGTGTTGGGTACCTAGTCTAATTTTCTCCAGACGAGACCTTGCCCTTCGGCTGAGTCTCATCTGGGTTCCTTTCCACCCCGAAGACAGTCTGACGACATGAGAGTTCAAAATGATGTACAACATCAAAAACATTCTGACTTCAGTCAGGGTGTTTTATATTCTAAATATTTATGGTCATGTGATCCCAGTGGTACAGTGGATATCGGCTCGGAATGAGAAATCGGGGAGCCGAGTTCAAATTCCAGTTGAATTCATTGCATTCACTTACGCGCAAATACTCTTGGGAAAGGTATTAATCCGTCTCTTCTTTCCAGTTATGGGTTAAATAACAGGACAGATTGAGTTCTATAGCCTTGGCTGGCAACCAATCTACCGCAGAAAGCAATGGCAACCTACTGCGGGATAATCTTCTGCCTAGTCAGTCATGTCTCTTTCGAGACATGATCGCCCAAGCGTTTACCACGTATGACACTTAACTGACTGACTGTTCCCAGTAGCACAATTCATTCAATGGTTACATTTGTCATCTGAAGATCCATGTTCGACCCCATGTGTCGGTATCAGCATTTTCTTCCTATATATCTTCTGCTCCAATGAACTTAGCATACTGCTGCCCCCTATATATAAATTTACTCGAGCCACAAGATTAGCAACTAGGTCCCACCCTTTTTCTGTGAAATCAATAACATGTAAATACAAATTCTACTCCAACAGCTTCTTTTCTCGCACTTCCCACCTGTGGAATTCCCTTCCATTTACTTGCTTTCCTGACAGCTACAATCTCCAAGAATTTAGATGTAAAGTCTATAGTCATCTCCTATCTCACTAACCTGCATCTTCTCTCTTATGTTCCTTTCTCAGTCTACTCCACTCTCATCAGTATTCTCATCCTTCTCTTACCCACTTCTTGACACCCCCTATAATGTGTCACTCTTTCTCATAACTTTTTTCCTATGTAAGCCCCCTGCAAAACAGTGGCATTAAAATGCCTTGCTTGGGGCAATATGATTATAAAAGAAATATTTCTAAACTAAATTATGTGGTTATAAAGTGGGGGATCAATTCTACATTATGATCGATAAACTGATCCCTCACTTTATGTTTACAGTCATCCTTCTTTTACCCACTTTCTGACATCCCCTATAACCTGTCACTCTTTCTCATAACTTTCCTCCTATGTAACCCCTTGCAAAACAGTGGCATTAAATTGCCTTGCTTGGAGCAATATGATTATAGTGTATTAGTTTTACTCATCATAGCTTAATCTGTCACAAGGCTATATATATATATATATATATATATAGCATAATGATGATCCACGTATACTGTCTTAATATGTATAGGAAAAACTACAAAAAAATACATTTTTAAACTTACAACTTTTTAGTAGTTTTTCCTATATATATATATATATATATATATATATATATATATATTGTCATCTGCAGACATATCTGTTTCGCTGTATCACAGCTCATCAGTACCGTTAGACTCCGATTGCTTTTTTACCCAGGATTGAAACCTGACCGAAATGGCGTCAGTCGGTGACTCTACCCCTGGGCTATGGGCGTTCGGTGGAAGTAGGCAGACATTTTAGCGCGTATCATTATACGCGCCCAATAGCTAAAGCGCTCTAATTCATATATATATATATATATATATATAGGGCACTTAGTGAGTAGTTGAATTCACTACAGTGAGCTGGGTTAGCTTTTTAATAATATCACCAGAACAAAACATCCCTTCTATTTCAACTTCTTAACATTTTATACAGACATAAACCAATTCATATTAAACAAATTCGTGGAATGAGACTTTGTTGGTGATCAATTCCAAATCCAGCAAATGCAATGTCATTAGGCTGTGCCAATTTTTTTTTCTAATTTGTTAAGAGTAAAATGGAATTGGCAGCAAATGGCCTACAGAACATTTGCAAGTATTTTCACACTTCTGGGATTGCATTAAATTTCTCAGTTAATTTTGTGTAGCACTGGATTCAAGTCAGAAAAGTTGGAAGTTCAATTGTTTGAAGTAATCTTTTAGCATAATATCTGGGTAAGATTTTACATATTCAAAAAAAATTAAAAAAGAAAATAAATTTCAGCCTCCCCGTCTCCTTTATGCACATGTGTAATCACATTATCGTAAACATTGCTTTAATTCTATGAAATCCAAAAAGACAAAATACATCAAACAAAGCATTCTTCCACTTTGATGTGGATTTTCCTCAAATTAACTGGGAGAATTTTTTTTATAAAATTGTTGTAACTCTAGATAAAGCAAACAAGACTGTTCTTTTCTCATCTGGTCCTGGGTATGACCGTAAACTGCATCTGGCATCAAGGCCTCTGATTGGAAGTTTGTGAGGAGCATGGAACCATCTCTTAATTGCTGTTGTTCCCAGGTCCACCCTGACCCAGAGTGGTAGCACCTGTTAGGGTCCCAGCTATGGGCAAATAGTTAACCCCCAAACTGGGGTCAAAACATTATAAAAGTATAAAAATATACTTTTATAAAAAAATAAACATTTTTGAATGAAAAATATTACCAACAATACAGTTTTGAAGAAAAAAATATTACCATAACACATTTTTTCAGGAAAAAAAATTATTCTCAGCAATACATTTTTGAATACAAAACTAAAAGATATTTTCAGTTTCTAAAATAAAAAAGAATTATCAAAATCTGACTAAATCAACCTTCTTGCTATAACCGAACATTAAAAAAATACCTTAAAACCCTACCTTTTTGGCATTAAATAACCCACAGATGTTGATATGCCGTTAAACAAAACTCGAACTTAAACTATCTTTTCTCATCTCTACATTTTATACAGAATATTCATTTTTATCTAAAGCAGTTGTTCTTAGTTTCGGATAACATTCCTCTCTTTGCAATCCCATGTTTACTTACTGGCTTCTTCATTTTAAATTTTGTCATCCAATAATTTTTTCCACCATTATACTTACAACTTATAACTGATTGAAATTCTTCCTGGCTAAAATTTCCCACTTAGATTTGAAACTTCTCCTTTGAAACTAAATGCTTCCTGCTTCTTAACCACTAACTTAGATTAGTGTTAGGGGTGGAACTAAGATAGGTTTGTATAAAATTTGTCAGCTTTCTTGTACAATTGGATGTTTGCATGATCTAATGGGGAGTGGCTTCGAAACAGAAATCAGAAAGCAGAGTATGAAATCTAGTCAAGTTTGTTGCATTCACTTACCTGCAAATACCCTTAAGAAGAGTATAAATCTATCCATTGTCCTTACTCGTTGATTAAACGGTAAGTCTTTCATCTGAAAAAAAAAAATCATTATCTCAAAAAAAATTGTTAATGCAAAAATTCACTTTGCAAAAAAAAAAAAATCTTGCAATCCTAAGAATGTTTTTGCTTTTAAGTAACCCACAAATTAAGAAGAATATAAAAAATAAATAAATAACCCACAAATTAAGAAGAATATAAAAAAATAAATAAATAACCCACAAATTAAGAAGAATATAAAAAAATAAATAAATAACCCACAAATTAAGAAGAATATAAAAAAATAAATAAATAACCCACAAATTAAGAAGAATATAAAAAAATAAATAAATAACCCACAAATTAAGAAGAATATAAAAAAATAAATAAATAACCCACAAATTAAGAAGAATATAAAAAAATAAATAAATAACCCACAAATTAAGAAGAATATAAAAAAATAAATAACCCACAAATTAAGAAGAATATAAAAAAATAAATAAATAACCCACAAATTAAGAAGAATATAAAAAAATAAATAACCCACAAATTAAGAAGAATATAAAAAATAAATAACCCACAAATTAAGAAGAATATAAAAAATAAATAAATAACCCACAAATTAAGAAGAATATAAAAAAATAAATAAATAACCCACAAATTAAGAAGAATATAAAATAATAAATAAATAAAAATTTTATAACTGTTACTGGCTCTTGATATGTCATAATATCAAAACAAACCCAATTTATGGGTTGTTTTTTTTTTCTAACATTGCAGGAATTCTTACCCAATTACAAATTTAGAAATCTATATGAAGTTAATGTGTTGCTAATTTTAATTATGGGGAACACAAAATCCAGTTTTCCATTATTAATTATTCAAACAAGTTTTTTTTTTAAATTTTTATCACATCTCAACAAAACTGTCCTTTGTTTTTTATCAGTCAAAATACGAAGGAATTATTATTATGCTTTGCTATTCAGATCAACTTGCTTGTCTTGGATGTTATACTGTCTAGTGATATAGTATTTAAGGGACAGCATGAGAATGTTACACCAAATGATAAAGCCTGTAATAATTCCTCATTTCAAAGATTCTGATATGAATTATAAATAAAAGAATTCTTCCAGAATATGTAGACTAGACAAAAATGGCAACCCCTACCATGCTGGTCAGAATTTTGATAACCTGAACTGAGTGGAGGCAGTTTGAAACCCAAGGGCATGAAATCTTGACAAAAAGTCTGATCTGAAATGAGAATGAAAACAGTGATGGCTTCTTCTTCTCCTTCTGTGTGCCCTGTCCCTTCAGGACTTAAGCGATCATAGCTTTCCACGTCTCCCTATCCCTGGTGGCTCTTAGCATGCCTTCTCCTGTTACACCATGCAACCCTTGCTCCATCATCCACCTGATTAGATCCTTCAAATATATTATCCGTTGCTTTCCCCTGTCTCTTTTTCCCTCTATCTGGCCTGTTAGTATCAAGTTCTCCAAACCCTCCTTCCTCATTGCATGCCCCAGGAACTTCAGCTGTCTCTTCCTGATGCTCAGTATTAATTTCCTTTTTGCTTCCATCATTTCTAAGACCTCATCATTGCTCACATGGTCGATCCATGATATTTGCAGCATCCTTCTGTAGAACCACATTTCAGTTGCTTCAAGTATTTCCTTCATCTTTGATGATATTGTCCAGCATTCACTGCCATATTGAAGAACTGACATCACATAGCAATCCAGTACTCTCTTCTTTGTTTCTAGTGAAATTGTCCTGTTTCTTAATACTTTACTCAACTTCTGGAATGCTTCCTTCGCCATGCCAATTCACCTTTGGATCTCTGTGTAGCACTTTCTGTCTTTTGTTCTAACACTTCCCAGGTATTTAAATTTGTGTACCTGCTTGATTTTAGTATCCCCGACCTGTATTTGGCATTTTGGGCTGCCCTTTTTGCCGATGACCATGCATTCAGTTTTCTTGCAGTTTATTTGTAGTCCTTTCTTGTCACTCTCTTCAGCTACTTCCTGTAGGAGGCCTTGTAGTTTCCTTTCTGTGTCTGCTATCAGCACTGTATCATATAAGTGCCTTAGGTTGTTTAAATTGTGGCCTCCAATGTCAAATCCAGGTATAACTTCTAGGGTTCTCAAAATATTATTGCTGTACAAATTAAACAGATTCGGTGAAAAGACACATCTTTGTCTTATGCCCCTTTCTATCATTGTATATCTGCTGAATTCATAATCTGTTCATATACAAGCGATTTGCTGCTAGCAAAGATTCTTGATTACTCTTAAGTCTTTCCCAAATAATCATAAAAATTCAGGATGTAGAATTAATAAATACTGAACACTTTCAATAGCTCAATGTATGGATCAGTTATAGAAACTTATTATAGAAACTGATTATAGAAAACAAACATGGAATAGGCTGTGCTAGAGAAGTTTTGTCTTACAGTGCAAACTATTACAAAAGCAAACCTAACAACTTGAGACATTCTCTGAAAAATCTTTGTCATATCTCGACTCTTGTATGAATATCATGCATAGCATTCAACTTATTCAGAAGTGTGTAAGTATATAAAATATAAAAAAGTCTCTGAAGTTCTGATATCGCTATGAAGACCAGATAATGCATCAAAGTTTACAGAGTGAAATAACACAAATGAGGCTCATCTATCTGACATGTTCCTCCAGGACATCAGTGATCAGTTCTCTCCACAACTTCTTGTTCTTAATATCTCTAAGCAATATTTACGCCCTTACTATCCATCCTAGTCTGTTTTGCTACCAATTTTCAAGGCTTGTTAAATCTGTTACTCGCTATTTCCCTCAGCCCATCTAGTCTTCAGTATTTAATGCAGGTGTCAAATTCTCCAAACTCTCTTTCCTCATTATATGTCCTAGAAATTTCAACTGTCTTTTTTCTGATACTAAGTATATGTGTCTGTTGTTTTTATTTTCCTTTAAATGGTTTCTGGAAGTTAAATAAAAGATTCAAAGAGCCATTAAAAGCACAAATACAGTTTGTTTTTCATTGTCAGCAGATGAAAAAAAGTTTTCTCCAGAAAGGAAAATTAGTCAGGAAAAAAAAGTAACTTATTTTTTAGTTGCTGAAAGGAAACTAAAAAAACAATGAAATGTATCCCAAAAATGAAAAAATATATATATTTGTTTTAAAATTGGTCATTTATTTGTTTTTAATTTAGTCATTTAATTATTCAAAATCTATCCTTAGTTTACTTTAGGTATCTGTTTTGGAAAAATAATTTCATTGGTTGTTTAGATTAGAGTATCTTTTAACTTTATTATTACATTTCAACTTCAGTTCAGTAGTGTCATTTAATCATTTATTTTTAAAATTTGCCATCTCTTCAATTGATCTGATTTAGTGTGTGGCCGATTCATGTCCCAAAATACCCTTCCTAATTGATTTAGGGTGTGGCCCATTCATGTCCCAAAATACCCTTCCTAATTGATTTAGGGTGTGGCCCATTCATGTCCCAAAATACCCTTCCTAATTGATTTAGGATGTGGCCCATTCATGTCCCAAAATACCCTTCCTAATTGATTTATTTTGTTAGTGCTTGTTTACATACTATAATGCATGTCAAGAAATAGATCCTTAGAAAATCGAATTGTCACAAAATTTGTTGACTGTGATTGTGAAACGTTTTGTTTATTTTAAATGTCTATGTGCATGCATTGTTTTTGTTTAATCAAATAAAAATTATCTCCAAATCATAAATCATTGAAAATGATTTCTCAATGAAGCATTTATATTATTTTCTGCTAAAATTTTCAAATGTTGTTTGCTGAATTTTTTCCACTTGCATTTTTTGCTAAATCGTTTTTAACATCTGCAAAGACAAGTATCCATGGCAAATAAAACTGAATTTAATACCTGAGATTTAAGTTGAAAACTCCTAAAGATGAACCCCAACATAAATTTGATTTACAGTTTTCCAATGTGCTAATCCTGAGTCAATTTTGATAAATCATTTGTAGGAAATTTTCAGCAACCAAAGCTGAAGTGTCCTTGATTCTTCAGTTGTTAACATGTGACATTGATTTGGAAGATGTTAACAACTGAGACATACAAAAATGCATTAAGCTTAAAATTATTTTGATGGCAATAAGAATTTTAGAATTCTTAAAATGTTAATGATTCAGGATTTAAAGTGTTTAAATTTTATATAAAAAGTTATGTTTACATAGAATAATTGAAGTTTTGTATAAATACACTGAATTTTTTTATTTCTGAAGACATTCTTCCTTTGAAGCCATTTATTTAATTCCTTGCGTGTTAGGGAAGACAACTCTTCCCTAACTATTCAGTGACTCTTCACAAAAGCCTCCATCAAATTGTTGGTTTTGTGGTGACTTGTATTACGCGTGTATTTTGCCCGTTTAAGGAACATAAGTTCAGTGTTTGCCATCAGATTAGACATAAAGAAAATTTTTGTAATGCAAAATTAAAAAATGCTGAAAGTCCAATCCACAAGAAATTCATTAAAAAACTAAAAAGAAAGCCAACACAAACTCTGTCTTCACAACATTCAAAGCCGACAATAAAACGCAACAGAAAATATATTGTTGATTCAGGGAACAACAGACCAGTTTGTTTATAGTTCGACGCAGAGATATTACATTAATATCCCAGTTAACTTGGAAATTACTTGGAGAACCATATTTGTCTGCAACAAATCACATAGCGAGAAGTGCCTCTGGGGACCAAATCCATTTAACTGGTGAGTTAACTTGTAATGTTAAATTTCGAGCTACCACATTTTCGGGTGTATGCTATCTTGCTGCAAATTCTGAATTTAAATGGTCTCCACTGGATTGAACAGTTAATTTTTTTGAAATTCCTCTCCAGTCCACTATTCAACACATTTAGTCTTTCTTACATCTGTTTTGGACATTGAAAAACATTTTATGGACAAACTTACAAATAAATTCAGTGACATTTTTCAAGAGGGCCTTGGTTGCTGTATTAAAAGTAAAGGCAATTTTGATATTAAATAAGGGCTTTAAAACAATTTTTAGATCAAAATGACCTGTGCCTAATGCTGCACGTGATATGGCTGAAGAACTTCAATCTCTTCAACAAGAAGATGTAATAGAGCCTATAAATTATTCTCAATGGGCAACTCCTATTGTAGTTGTAAAAATACAATTTTTACAAATATTTTCACAGCTTCTGCTCTGATGAACATAGCTCACTGGTGCCCACTATATATAAATTTACTTTAGCCACAAGGTTAGCAACTAGGTCCCACCCTTTTAATGTGAAACTAATAAATTGTAAACGCAAATTCTACTCTAGTAGCTTCTTTTCTCGCACTTCCTGCCTGTGGAATTCCCTTCCATTGACCTGCTTTCCTGACAGCTACAATCTCCAAGAATTTAAATTTAAAGTCAATAGTCATCTCCTATCTCACTAACCTGCATCCTCTCTCTCATGCTCTTTTCTCAGTCTACTCCACTCTCATCAGTATTCTCATCCTTCTCTTACCCACTTCCTGACACCCCCTATGATCTGTCACTCTTTCTCATAACTTTCCTCCTATGTAACCCCCTGCAAAACAGTGGTAGTAAAATACCTTGCTTTGGGTGATATGATTATGAAAAAAATAAATAAATAAAAGCAAATGGAAAAGTCCGGATATGTGCTGACTATAAAACTCAAAGTAAAAGTCACCAAACTATATGAACTACTCAATTGGTTTAAATAATTCTTTGGATACACATCAGTATCCACTGCCAGTTCCAGAGGATCTTTTTACTAAATTAAATAGTGGAAATTTCTTTGCAAAAATTGATCTTTACAATGCTTATCTCCAAATGGAAGTTGAAAAAGAGACAAAGGAGCTTCTTACTATTAATACTCATAAGGGTTTGTTCAGATTTAATCACCTTAGATTCAGAGTCAAACTAACATCAGCAAATTTTCCAGCAAACAATAGACACCATGCTGACTGGATTTACTGGAGTTGCACCATTTGTTACTAACAATGTGGATTTACATATTTGGACATTGAAAGATGAACTTAAAAATAAGTTTGGTGACTTTTTTCAGGAGGGCCTTGGTTACTGTACTAAAAGTAAGGCAATTTTGTAATTAAAAGAGGACTCTAAACTAATTTTTAGACCAAACCAACTTTATGCTATATGTGATATAGTTGTAAGAGAACTTCAACATCTTCAGCGAGGGGATGTAACAGAACCTACAAATTATTCTCAATGGACAGCTCCTACTGTAGTAGTAAAAAAAGCAAATGGAAAAGTCCGCATATGTGCTGACTACTTCACTGGTTTAAATAATTCTTTGGATACATATCAGTATCCACTGCCAGTTCCAGAGAATCTTTTTACTAAATTAAATAATGGAAATTTCTTTGCAAAAATTTATCATTGCAATGCTTATCTCCAAATAGAAGTTGGAAAGGAAACTATGGAGCTCCTTACTATCAATACCCACAAGTGTTTGTTCAGATGTAACAGATTCTGTGTGGAAGCTGAAGAGTGAATTTTTCCAGGACAAAATCATATACCTTGGTTTTATATTTGACAAAAATGGTAGAAAAACAGATCCTGAAAATACCTTCGCAATAGAAAATATGCCAGCAGCAACTAATGTAAAAACATTACGTTCTTTCCTTGGCTTGGTTCGCCACGACAGTGCTTTTTTGCCCAAACTTCATAGAGTTTGTGTACTTCTCAACAATCTTTTGAAAAAAGATATTTCATAGGACTCATCTGATGTTTGTCAGTCAGCTTTCACAAAGGTAAAGTCCTTACTTTATTCAAATCTTTTGCTGACACACTACGATCCATCCATGGATATTGTCATAGTCTCAAATACTTCTAATTATGGTGTTTGAGCTGCCATTTCTCGTATTTTTCCTGATGGCAGCCAAAAGGATGGCACCTGCAGAACACAATTATAGCCAAATTGAAAAGGATGCCTTAACAATAGTCTTTGCCTTTAAAAGGTTTCATAAAAGGATGTATAGGTGCCATTTTACTCTGATCATGGACCACAAGTCTCTTCTCAGTATTTTTGGATCCAAAAAAGCTTGTGTATACAGCAAACCATCTGCAAAGATGGGTGATTACACTATTGGACTATAGCTTTTACAATAAAGTATAACAGAACTAATACAGTTGGTCACAATGATGCACTATCCAGGCTCATGACAATACAAAATAAAGTACCAGCCAGAGGACTCTGTCATTGCAGCCGTATTCCTGGAGCCAGTAAGAGTGGCTTACGGTCATATCACATTGATTACACCGGTTTTCGTGCGATCACCGAAGTTAGGCAACATTGAACCTGGTCAGTACTGCTTGAGAATACCAGGTACTGTAAGCGTTTATTGACGGATGTGTGTTGTAGTGCAGTGAATCTCGGCTCGGAAAGAGAAATCGATAAGCAGAGTTCAAATTCCAGTTGAATACCCTGCATTCACTTACATGCTGGTACCCTTGGAAAAGGTATTAATCCATCCCTTCCCTCCAGTTGTGGGTTAAATACCAGGATAGGACTTCGGGCCCTGCCCTTAAACAAATCCCAATGAAACTTCCTCCATCAGAGAGGAAGCTAGCTCAACCCAACTAGGGTGAATGCGGCTTACACACACTGTAAGAGCCTTATCAGTCACTTCTACAATGATCTTTGAAGCCACAGTTCTACAAAAAGTAATGCACTTCCATCTTACAAAATGGCCAAAAGTATGCACAGATAAAATAAATTCAGCCTTTCTTTCGATGTCTAAAGTCACTGACTGTCTTCAATGATTGTTCCATTCTCATTACAAGACAGAGTGATCAAGCAATTTCATTATAGTCATCAATGTATTAGCCGTATGAAAGCCTCGCATTGGCCTAACATGGATAAGCAGTTGGAGGAATTGGAACACACGTGTTTCTACTGGCAGCAAAATCTCCCAGAAAAACTATACTGATCTCCTGATCTATCTGCAAATCATCCTGGTCATGCCTTCACATTAATTTTGCTGGACCCATCAATGGACAGTGTTATTTTATATTTATTGATGCTTACAGCAAATGGCTGGAAAACTTTTCAAATGAGTCGCATCACTGCAGATGAATTAATTTTAAAGTTGAAATAGATTTTCAGTCGCTTTGGAATTCCACAGATATTAGTTTCTGATAATGGCATTGCATTCACTTCAGCTACATTTTTAAATTTCTGTGAACTTAATGGCATTCAACATATTAGAACACCACCTTTTCATTCACAATCAAATAGACAGGTGGAGTGCCTTGTAGATACTTTCAAGAGGGCACTCATAAAAAACAAAAGGGAGAGAACCATGCAATAAATATTAGAGATATTCCTCAGTAGTTACAGAACTACACCAAACCCCAACTAATGGTAACTCAAAAGCAGAAGAACTGATGAATCATAACGTTTATTTACATATGAATGTCATCCATCCTACTCCAAAACCTTCCCAAAAAAGGAACATGGTGATGGAGAAACAATTTAATCAACATCATGGAGCAGTGAAGCACATATAGGTACCAGGACAATCTATACTTGCTAAAGACTACCACAATGGCAGAGAAAAATGGATTCAATGTTGCATTCTATGTCGTTCTAGAGTCTACAGTTTGGGTTTGACAAGCAAACCAATTACAATGCTTTCATCTTCCAGAGGCCAAATTAAAACTTCACCTTATTGCTAGATATCCTATTGGACACTTTTGAAATGCCGCCACGATGTTACCAAAGGTATAACAAAGAACAATCCTTGGACTCCACTAGAACATGTACTTAGGAAATCATATAGATTTTGGAGAAAACCCAATCAACTGCAAATAAATTCCCAAAATAAGTCATATGGACAAAAGGCTAAAAAGAGAATGTGTTAGGGGAGACAACTCTTCCCTAATGATTCATTGACTCTTCACACACAAAAAAAAGGGGTAAGCAAGAACAACATGGCTGCTGGACAATACACTACCTGTAGATAGTAATTTGTTAACCCACCCAATCCTGCTGTATGCTGGTCAGTGAGAATTAAAAAAAAAAAAAAATGAATATTGTTGTGTTTCAAAATATATTTAACTGTGTTGCTTTTTGTTGCTTTAACTTTGGTGTAAATTGAAAAAAACTCATCTTTCAAAAACAATTTAAAATAAGTATTTTAATCAGTATAATCTTCAGTCATTATTGGATCGTTTTTCCATTTGTGAAACATTTTCAACAGAATCATCATTACTATCCAACTAAAGATAGAGAAAGAAAGAAAGTTCCCTGATTTTATACACACAATGTTCAGTTATTCATTCCTCAAGAAATCTTTTATCAATTTCACTCCCAACCTCACTTCGGAATTGGCACTGACTATTTTCCCGCCATTCTATAAGACTACATGCCATTTTTCACTTTAACAAAACCAAAATTTGTCTTTGCATTGTTTTAGAGAATACTTATTTTTCCAAACATTAATCAAATCAGAAAAGAATATTAACGATACGTTATTATCACTTGTCTTTTCTCATAAAGCTGATAGCTAAACTAAAATCTAAAGAAGCCATAACTTCAAAAAATAGCAAGCTAAAAAGAAACTAATAAGCTTCAAGACCTGTTCACAACATAAGAAAACAAGTTCTCTCAAACTTTAATTTTGACACCTTCTTGCTTCTATACCTTGTGCTTGTCTGTCTCTCATTTTTCCACTAACAATTTGCACATAGCCTTTTCTTTTTTTGTAGGTGGCAGTACAGAGCCATCTTTACCGGGGCCAGGAAATTCGAGAATATCCAGTGGCGTACCGGTCCAGTGACATTTATGGACATAGCAGTCAGGATTTCCAAGTACCAAGATACAATCATGTGTCGTATTCAAAACTGTGCTAGTTTCGAAAAATCTTAATCACTCTCTTACGCAACTACACACACTCCTACACAATGACAGAATAACAGCCACTTTAACATCAACTGTGTACATATATATATATATATATATATATATATATGTATATAGGAAAAACTACTAAAAAGTTGTAAGTTTAAAAATGTATTTTTTTGACAGTATTTATAATAGAAATAAATACTGTCAAAAAAATACATTTTTAAACTTACAACTTTTTAGTAGTTTTTCCTATACATATTAAGACAGCATACGTGGATCATCACTATGTTATATATATATATATATATATATATATATATACACACACACATACACACAAATATGTTTGTATTAGTGTGCTATGTGAATACCTATTTGTGCAAATCATATATGAATTAAGTTTGAATGCATTGGCTGTTAGACAAAGAATAAATAAACTCCTAAGGTGTATTGCCAGGAAATTTTTCTTTCTATATTTTTTTTTTTTTTTGCTCTTTCCCCCACCCTAAATAAAGAGAATTGTTCTGGGTTAACACCTTGCTTCTAGTAATTTCATCTGGACTCTAAGTTCAGTATCCGGAAAGCACGACCATCTGGAGTTTCAACAACTATTGAATATGGTTTCTATATTTTATACATGATAAGACCGAGTTTTTGAGGATGTCCTGAAGTTAAAGGCACAAATTCCTCAGATTTCAACTGATTTGTATTATTGATTCCCTGTGCCCTCATGGCCATAATGTAACTGTGATAGTGAACTTGGATTCCTCCAATGTCCCTTCATCTCTCATTCATGAAGCTCCTCAGATTTGGAGTCTAACTAACCACACTGGTGTTTGTGGTGCTAAGCAGCTTTTCAAAGATGGTCACTGGAACATTATTCCATTGTTGCCAAAAGAAAAAGCAGGCACTGTTCAGTTCCATTGCTTTGCAAGTTCACTTTTCTTTTTTTGTTATTTTTTTTTTTCTGGTTTTTCCATGGATTCTTGTGAAAAAAACATACTCTGATTTTTATCATTTGTTTTTACAATTTTTTTAGTTTTAATTAAAAAAGCAAAAAATGTCAGCAAAAATGGTTACATCAGATTGCAACTAAAATCTTTATTGAAAATCAGTGGCATTTCTTTCCTTTTAACATTTTTTAATCCATCTTTTCTTTCCTTTTTTTTTTTTCTGATAATAAAAAAAATTCACATATGTTTGATATTTGGTTCTTTAGGGTTGTAAGAGTTCTTTTCAAGTGAGGTGAGTAAAAGCAAGTGAGACTTTTGTCTTCATATAAAACATGAGTGTACAAAATGCATGCATGGACATATGCAAATCATTGTGCTGCATATATGCACACACATGCATTTTTTAATCTAATTTTGGCATCTTGAATAAAAAAAATTTCTCTAAAGGAAAACTGTTGACAGAATTTACTGTGCATTTCAATAAGAAATAATATTTTACAAGAATCTGACAATTATGAAATTCTCAGATTAAAACCAATTTCGTTTCATGTCTCTATAACCAAAAGTACTTCATAAAATCATGTGACCTCCCCTCACCCCCAACTCTTCTTTTGTTCATTGCAAAGAATTTTCTTTGCAATTAGATGATTCCAGTCTATTTCTAATGAAATGTTTATAAGACTTTGTTTTCTGGTGGAGTAAAACTAAAATTCCAACAGCAAAATTCTATGAAAATTTTTAAGAAAATCATTTTTACAATGTTATATTAAAAATATAAAAAAGAATGAGGTTATGTAAAAATATTCACTCTGATTTTGAGACCAAAACTGTTTTTTTTTTTTAATTTCTTTCTGTAACATATAGATTTTTTATATATAGAACAGACAAGGCCTGATTTCTAAATGGCAACTTTCCTAATAGAAAAAAAGCAAACTTCCTTTGGATGTATGTGAATCATTTTGAAAGACAGATCCAAATCCTTTTTTTTTGTTTTTCATTTGTATGAATGCACTTTTTTTCACTCCATTCATGTACAGAAAGAAATCAATGATATAATCTATGGAAAAAAATCCCATCTGAACTGGTTTTAATATTTCTTTTATTTTAGCTCTGTTTATTTTCATTCAACAAAACAAAAAGTCAGACTAGTTTGGTTAAAATGAGACTTTTTCATCTAAATTTAGTTCTTTATTTCCCCAAAATATTTTTACTTTATGTAACACTTTCCTCATATTTAACTTCCATTTATTAATTTTATTAATTTACTATAAAAAAACAAACTTGTTTTGAATGTTTGTACAATACAGATGAAAATTAAGGTTAGATATAGACTTTATCTTGCACTTGTTCACCTGACAGCTATAAAGACAACGTATACCATTTAGGAATATATATCAGTCAACAAAATATTAAAAAAACAAATCATGAAAGAAATATGTAAAATCTATTTTTATTAAACATTTAATTTAGTTGTTCATAAATTTTTTGGAATCATTTTGAAATGGATAAAATATTTCTAGTTTTGTTCCTTTCTGTTTCTTTTCCTTTCTTATTTCTTAAAATGTTAAGATTGAAAATTCCACCAAATAATTTTCCCCTTTTTATTGTTTTCTCTTCATTTTTTTAATTTTTTTTTTTTTTTACCTCTTTAAAAACTGTAATAATTCTTTCCAATTTCTAAACCAAATTTTTTCAGGCCCCTTTAAGTGAATAGTTATTGCCTAAAACAAAAATTTCTAACATGTCTTCAGCCATCCTCTCTGCCTTAGAGATGACCAGGGGAAGTTTCTATATGGATTCTTGTTGTAGAAAAATCTAATTCTTTAGCAGAGACCAATAGCACCCCCCCACCCCCCACCATTCAAAACACTTTGTTGAAATATAAAAGAAAAAAATAATTACCAGTTTCTAAATGTTAATCTTTTTTTGATTAAACAAGAACATTCTTCCTTCCATGTCCCCCACACAACTCAAATGGCTAAAAGATCATTTGAAGTAGGTTCACATTAAAACCCCTACCACTTCTTTTTTTATGCCCTTCCTCTGGTCTTTTGTGTTTGGCATCTTGGTTTGAGAAGCCTTGGCTCAAGTGCCTAGTCAATATGATGTTTTCTCACTTTTGTTTCAATTAGAAATATCCCCAAGGTTTGCTTTGATTAGGGAGTGAATTTCATTACCACTCCTGCCAAATAACCCTATGCTCCATATTGATGATCACCCAAACTATGACAGTGAAAGAGTTTTTGATGTTAATCTGAAGAGATTCCCCAAAATTTACTGGTCCCTCAGCCCCAAGAGAAAATATCTCCACAATTTCTCACATTCTTTTTTTTTCTTTCAAAATTTGTACAATAAACACTACAATAAAAATAATCCTTTTTTTTTTTTTTACAATTTGTTTTAGATTACTATAGATTAAGCACTCTAGGTCATGAATATATATATATATATATATATATATATATATATATATATAATTACATCCAGTGAGATTCATTTTTGCTATGTAAGTTCATTGTAAATTAGTTCCCCCCTCATGGAAGCCAAAGCAAAGCATGCTTGCATAATGTGATTTCTTTAAATTTGAAAAAATAAAAAAATTTAATTTATAATCTGGAATGCTTAAAATAAAATGAAAAAAAAACTCCAGATTCTGAATTTTAAAATTTAAATTCTTTTTTTTTTTTTAAGAAATTACATGATATAAACACATTTGTTTTGTTTTTTTAAAAGTGAGGGTGGATCAGTTAACAATGAATTTACATGGCAAAATTGGCCACCCTCCTTCATTAACTTTAATAAAAAATTAATAAGATATATTTGCTTTTATATTTGAAATTTGGACTGCTTAATCAATAATAATATGAAAAACATTATTTATGGTCATTGTGCCTAGCATACAATTCCATATTTTGTTTTGTTTCAGAAATAAAACAAAAAGATTTTATTGAAAAAACAATCCGAGACAATAACTTTTTATGGCCGAGAAAGTTGGATATTTCTCACCAATGCCAGAGGTCAGTGTTCAAACCCAGAAAAAAAAAACAGGTTTTTTGAATGCTGATTTTCAAGGCAGGCAGGGAGGCTGACCCTTTCCTATTTGAAAGATTGGCAGAACACAATCTAACTCCATTCCTCTCATAAACCCCACGACAGCATTTGGCTTCGTATCAGACTAAGCTCAACCCACTGAGTACCCCATATTTGGGGGCCTTATATCAGACAAACCTAAACTTAGTATATATTAATATAATATGTTTTTGTTCCAACAGGAAGATCTCCTTTTTTATTTTCTCCAGCCTTTGGGACATTTCTTCTATCTCTCCTCCCATCTTGACTCTCTCTCTTTCACACACACACACACACACACACACACACAAGTAGTCACATAAATCCCAACTTTCCCACTTAATTTATTATCTTTTATTACAGTTGAGATTAAATTCAAACCTTAGATGACCCCCCCCACCCCAAATTTGGATCTTTGTATATAAACACACCTACCCACAAAATCAACTGGCAAACCACATACCCTTTGCGGCTTTTTCCAAAGTATGGATTGTTTTCTTGACGCTTCAAAGTCAAGCAAACGTTTGACAGCTATTTTTAATATTTGAATCCACTTTTTTGTCTAATTCTTTTTATTAGAATAATTAAATTCTTTTATCATTTGGTTTATAATTATTATTTTTTTTAATTCTACAATTATTCAGATATTATTTGTATTTCAGAATTATTTTCTTTAGTAACAATATTTAACTGTCGCAATGGCATCTGTTATTTTCAAAATAAATGTTATGACTTTTTAAAAAAAAAATCTGTTGTTATTGTTGTTTTTCTCCAGATTTATCTTCACAGGAAACTGCTTTTGTATTTGTTTTGTCTTTGCATTTTATTTGGGCAATTATCAAACAATTGAGTTAACTTCTTTCCTTTATTTAATGTTGAAATTAAATAAAAGTATACCCCATGCAAATTTATGGTCACTTGCTGATGAAAGAAAAAATGTATAACCAAAATTAAAGAAGAAAAAATATAATTTAATAGTCAAAAAATCTTTTGATTATTTGGGATAATTTTTTTACATATTAAAACTAATACTAATTTTATTAAACTAAACTAACATAATTTTATGAAACTTCAAGAAATTCATGTTTGTAATGCTTAATGTTTATATTAGTATAAGACCTTGGAGAATTTAAATCAACTCTTTTCATTTTTTTTTTTTTTTGTCAAACAAGACCTCAGTTACAGAAAATCTGCTCTGAATTATAAAATAAAACTAAGACATTATTTAAAGTTTTCAATTGCATTTATGAATAAGAAAAATATTATGGATACTACTGTTTTAAGAAAAAAACTGTTTTCTATGAATAATGGAGTTTTACAAGAATCTTTCTTATTTTTAAAAAAATTTAATTATAATACTTTATAAAGGTTTAAATTTTTATTCTGTAATAATGGTAATTTTTAATATTTCTACAAGTGTGTTTGCAAAGAAAATTATAAAGCCAAAGTAACTAAAATTCAATAAAATATTAGGTTACTTAGAATATTTTCATAAATTTGTAAGATTACTAAGTTTTTTAAATTAAAAAAAAAATTATCTAAAGAAAAGCATTTCTAAAATATTCAACAAGTACATTTTTTAGTTATGTGACTCCTACTGAAAAATACCAAACATTAAGCTGCTGACAGATTTTGTCATTCTAGCTGATTTTAGCAATTTCAAAAAATAAATAATTTTAATTAATTTAAATTTGAAGTACAGTAAAGTATTTGCTTTATAGGAAATATTAAATGTAATCTATTAGCTTGAAATTAAAATAAAAGCTTCAAGCAAAATTTTTCATTTTTAAAATGCATTTGAAATGTTTTAACAGTATCAGTTTTTTCTTTTCTTGGGGTGAGGGGAGGTACCTAAGCAAAACAAATCTTTGTGAATCAAGTATTTCTCATGTTTCATCAACCACAAATTGAGTTTGCAATGTGTTTTCGTTGACTCATCTTTAGCTTACAAAGTTAAAGAATAAAATAGCAACAGTTGTCATATATTGTAACTAAATTTCCAAGAAAATGTTTGCAATGGAAAAATAAATGCCTTCATAAAACACTTCTTCTGTTCGTTTTCTAAGGATAGAATTGTTGATTTTTATCAGAATTAAGTCAATTCTGTTTTGTTTTTTTTTCTTTAATCAAAGTTGCAGAAAAAAAGTGTTATGGTGAAACACACCTATTCTATAGGGAATAGACTCTCCCACCTAATTTAAGTAGGAGTAGTAAGAGGAACAAGGGTCAGTCGATGTTGGACGATAGTAGTTGACAGTCAAACACAAAAGTAGTCAGCAATCTGGCAAGATTACACTGCGTAATACATTATATCAAGTTCCTAATGTTTTATACATCGAGCCTATTAGGACCGATTTTAGCACAAATAATAGCCTCCATTGTGAAAATAACTCCACAGCAAAAAGAAATATCTTTTTTTTTTTTTAATACAGATTTGCATGCATTTAATAACAGAAAAATATTTTGAAATTGTTTGTTATTTCTTTTAATCATCTATTCTTTGCAAATCAAAAACATTTACTAAGAAATGGTAGGAAAAATTTAAAATATCAAAATTAATTTTTATTCAAATTGCCACAAAGAATTAAACTTAAACTTTACAGAATTAAAAAAAAAAATTAGACAAAAATCTTTTTTGTAGACGGCTTGAAAGAATAATAGAAAACACTTATGAAAAGATAAAACTGACTTGTTCAAGAGATTTTTGCCATTTCTTTATAAAGACCTTCATAAAATGGTTAATGCTAGAAATGTGAAACTTCAGGCTAAGAACAATTCTTTTTATAATTTTACAAATATTTTTATAGTTTTTCATATGTTGGAAATGCGAAATGTTAGGCTTAATCCAAAGATGTATTAATTTTGAAAAATTTATAAAGACCTTCATAAAATGGTTAATGCTAGAAATGTGAAACTTCAGGCTAAGAATTATTAATTTTGAAAAATTCAGATTTAATTTTATTTCTTCTTTTATTTTACTTTTTTTTTGTTGTTGTTGTAACCTGAAAGGTTACTGCGTAAGTAATAACCCAGAGGTTGGTATTAAGTAGTAATATTAATAGAATCATCAAATACGAGACTCGCAAGCTGCATGAAGTAAATAACCATTGCTAGTAGAGAACTATTAGACAGTAAGAAAAACACCTTTTTTCTTCTTTTATGTGCCATGCCCTTTCAGGACGTAGGTGATCATGGCTTTCCACATCTTCCTATTGCTGGTGGCTCTTAGCATGCTTTCTTCTGTTACACCATACAATCCTCGTTCCGTCATCCACCTGATCAGGTCCTTCAAATATGTTATCCGCTGCTTTCCCCTGTCTCTTTTCCCCTCTATTTCTGGCCTGTTAGTATCATGTTCTCCAAGCCCTCTTTCCTCATTGCATGTCCCAGAAACTTTAGTTGTCTCTTCCTGATGCTCAGTATTAATTTCCTTTTCTTTTCCATCCTTTCCAAAAACCTCATCATTGCTCACATGCTCGTCCATGATATTCACAGCATCCTTCTGTAGAACCACATTTCAGTTGCCTCAAGTTTTTCCTTCATCTTTGAAGGTATTGTCCAACATTCACTGCCATATTGAAGAACTGACATCACATAGCAATCCAATACTCTCCTCTTTGTTTCTAGCGAAATTGTCCTGTTTCTTAATACTTTACTCAACTTCTGGAATGTTTCCTACGCCATGCCAATTTGCCTTCGGATCTCAGTGTCACACTTTCCATCTTCTGTTATAACATTTCCTAGGTATTGAAATTTTTGCACCTGCTCAATTTTAGTATCCCTCACCTGTATTTGGCATTTCAGGCTGCCCTTTTTGCTGATGACCATGCATTTGGTTTTCTTGCAGTTTATTTGTAGTCCTTTCTTGTCACTCTTTTCAGCTACCTTCTGTAAGAGGTCTTGTAGTTTCTTTTTCATGTCTGCAATCAGAACTCTATCATCTGCGTACCTTATATTGTTTAAAATGTGGCCTCTGATGATGAATCCTGGCATAACTTCTAGGGTTCTCAGAATCCACTCTCTTAATGAAGTCCAACATATTATATAAGAATTGGGACATGCCCATTATTGTCCATAGGTATGTAATAACATTTATGAATGGAAATTGCTCCTTGATATCATTGATATGAATCTAAATAGTTAAATCATTTCATTTCTTGATGATTTCTCAATATGTTTTCAAGTCTTAGACCATGATTCCTAACCAAAATATCTATCAAGTAAACAATGTTTATAATAATGATTTTGGGTGAAGCATTTTCTGCTTAAATACAACTGAGGTTCAGGAATCAGTTTGCAAAGATAATGTTTAATTTTTAGTCCAGACAGTAGACAACCCCAAGTTTATTGTGAAATGTAGATTTTTTCCTTTCTTTATTTCTTTAGTCTTTTCCTCATTTCAGTCGTTTGATCAAGTTACCTTGGCTTGAGAAATATGCCCTGCCTCGTTTATATACACCCTGTTTATAAAGCTTCTATTTATTCTATGGATTTAGATAATGATTTCAGATCTGCACGTTGACTTATATGCTATTATCTTGAGCCACACTCATTATTTAATAAATGTCAGTTTTATTTCGTAATTATTTGTAAGAATTTCAGTGCATCTCATTAAAATAAGTATGAACATAATAATGTGTAATTTACCCGATGTTTAGATATTGCTGCCCTTTTTTTTCTTAACAAGAAAATTGATTGTTAACTTAATTCATTCATTGGCTTCCCTCTGTCTCTTCTACGAATATTTTCATGGCTTCTACTCCGATGAGCTTAGCTCACTGATGCCTCCTCCACAAGAATTTATGTCAGCAACCAAACTGGCAACTAGGTTTCACATTTTTACAGTTACATCAACCAAATGCAGCTGCCACTTATACTCCACCAGCTTCTTTTCTCACACTTCCCGCCTGTGGAACTCCCTTCTGTATACTTGCTTCTCTAACAGCTACAATCTTCAAGAATTTAAATGCAATGTCAATTCCCATCTCTTATCCACTTGACTTTAGTCCTTCTCTTATCCTTTCCCCATCATCTTGTATATCTTGTTGTTTTCCTTTCTCACTCTACCCTCGCAACTGTCTTCCTACCAGCATTCCCATCCTTCTCTTGCCGTTTCTCCGACACCCACTGTAACCGGTTTGTCTTTTGCTTTGCTTTCCTCCTGTTTAAACTTTCATTCTTTTATGTAGCCACCTTGCACACCAGTGTCAGTACTGCATTGCTTTTTATTTTTTTTATAATCATATCGCTCGAAACAAGGCATTTTACTGCCACTGTTTTCCAAGGGGTTACATGGGAGAAAAGTTATGAGAAAGAGTGACAGGTTATGGGAGTGTCAGGAAGTGGGTAAGAGAAGGATGACTGTGGTAATAAAGTGAGGGATCAGTTTATATATTGATTGTAATGTACAAATGATCCCCCACTTTATATCCACATTATAATAGTAAATAATTTTTTTTTTCTTATAATCATATTGCCCCAATCAAGGCATTTTACTACCACTGTTTTCCAGGTCGTTACATGGGAGGAAAGTTATGAGAAAGAGTGACAGGTTATAGGGAGTGTTAAGAAGTGGGTAAGAGAAGGAAGAATGTGGTCATAAAGTGAGGGATCAGTTTATACATTGATTGTAATGTACAAATGATCCCCTACTTTATATCTACAGTATAATAGTAAAGAATTTTTTTTTATAATCATATCGCCCCAAGCAAGGCATTTTAATGCCACTGTTTTCCAGGGGTTACATTGGAGGAAAGTTATGAGAAAGAGTGATAGATTATAGGGGGTGTCAGGAAGTGGGTAAGAGAAGGATGAGAATACTGATGAGAGTGGAGTGGACAGAGAGAGGAGCATGAGAGAGAAGATGCAGGTTAGTGAGATAGGAGATGACTGTTGACTTTACATTTAAATTCTTGGAGATTGTAGCTGTCGGGAAAGCAAGTAAATGGAAGAGAATTCCACTGAGGGAAGTGTGAGAAAAGAAGCTGATGGAGTAGAATTTGCGTTTACAAATTGGGTGAAATGATTAAAAAAAACAAAAGAAAAATGCACCTTGAAAGTTGAAGTCAATTTAAATGTTTTATTGATGAAAAATTCTTTGCGAATTAAAGAAGAAAAACATTCCAAGAATTCTCAGCTTCTATGTCATTTCTAAACCCCCCAAATAATTTCTGAACAACCCCAAATAATTTCTAAACAACCCCAAATAATTCAAGTTGCAGCTTTTAGTTATTTTTTCTTTGGATAAATATCCCTGTTTTTGTAAATTTTCGTTATGGGTTAAACAATTCAGAGCATTAAAACTAAAATAAAACAAAAGGTCATTAGTTGCCTGGTTCTACTAGCCCATTTTAGAAAGAATAAAAATTTGTCATTGACACTAAATGGATTTATAACTTCTGCTTGTCAATGTAAAGAATAAACTGAAAACTTTAATGGAAGAGATTCCTAAGAGTTACACTCCACCCACGTCTATTGAACAGATGAAGAGGCTCATCCCTTGTTCCCTGTTTAGGTTGTGGTTTCCGGTTTTTCTCTTTTCCAATCTTTATACTCTTACGTAGCCCCCTGCACATCAGTGGCGTTTTCGCCTTGCTTGGGGTGATATGATTTAAAAAAAAAAAAAAAAAGTTTAAAAATCAATCTTGACTGCCTTTCACTATTTAAAGACTCCATAGCTAAATCCGCTGCCAAGAAAGTCGGTTCTCTGTGTAGGGCCAAGAAGTTTTTTCTGCCTGAAACAATCCTTCACATATATAAATCTACCATCTACCCATGCATTGAGTACTGCTGCCATATATGGTCAGGTGCTTCTGCCATCCACCTAGGTGTCCTTCACAAAATCCAATGGAGAATCTGTAATGTGATTGATCCCGACTTGGCAGCTCAGTCACTTTCTCACCAGCGCAATGTGGCTTCACTGTGTCTCTTCTACAAATACTTTCACGGCTTCTGCTCCGATGAACTTAGCTCACTGGTGCCCCCTATATATGAATTTACTCGAGCAACAAGATTGGCAAGAAGATTTTACTGTGAAACCAATAAATTATAAACGCAAATTCTACTCCAGCAGCTTCTTTTCTCGCACTTCCCGCCTGTGGAATTCCCTTCCATTTACTTGCTTTCCAAACAGCTGTAATTTCCAAGAATTTATATGTAAAGTCAGTAGTCATCTCCCCAACTCAGTAACCTTCATCCTCTCTTTCATGCTCCTTTCTCCGCCCACTCCACTCTCATCAGTATTCTCATCCTTATTTTACCCAGTTCCTGACACCCCCTATAACCAGTCACACATTCTTATAACTTTCCTCCTATGTAACCCCCTGCAAAATGCCTTGCTTTTGGCGATATGATTATAAAAAAATAAAAAAATTTATATACTATTATAATGTGGATATAAAGTGGGGGATTAATTCTACATAACAATCAATATATAAACTGATCCCTTACTTTATGGCCACAGTCATCCTTCTCTGACCCACTTCCTGACACCCCTTATAACCTGTAACACTTTCTCATAACTTTCCTCCTATGTAACCCCCTGCAAAACAGTGGCAGTAAAATGCTTTGCTTGGGGCGATATGATGATAAAAAAACAAAAAAAACAACTCATTTCCAAACTCAATGCATGGTGGTGCATTCCCTGATGGAACAAAAAAAAGTTTGATCATGTTTCTGCTGCAATTCCTTTGCTCTTATGCCATGAAAAGGAGCCATTCTTGGACAGAACTGTCACAAACAATTAAAATGGATCTTTTATGATAGCATTCGACACAGAGCTGGAAACACATTTGTGAATATGCAGAACCCGTGTCTTTGAATCTAATGAAGGTGTTACTGATTGTTTGGTGGGATTGCAAGAAGGAAAATTCACTTTCTTTACTCCTTCCAGTCAACAAAACGATAACTGCAAATAAGCGTCACGATAAAATCAGCAATATCAATGTAGCTATTCAAGCAAAAAAGGTTAATTTTAAAAAATCGAAAATGTGTCGTTACCCACCCTTACTGCACCCCTTAAATGGCCTTTCTTTCCCCTCCACCCCTTAAATGGCCTTTCTTTCCCCTCCACCCCTTAAATGGCCTTTCTTTCCCCTCCACCCCTTAAATGGCCTTTCTTTCCCCTCCACCCCTTAAATGGCCTTTCTTTCCCCTCCACCCCTTAAATGGCCTTTCTTTCCCCTCCACCCCTTAAATGGCCTTTCTTTCCCCTCCACCCCTTAAATGGCCTTTCTTTCCCCTCCACCCCTTAAATGGCCTTTCTTTCCCCTCCACCCCTTAAATGGCCTTTCTTTCCCCTCCACCCCTTAAATGGCCTTTCTTTCCCCTCCACCCCTTAAATGGCCTTTCTTTCCTCTCCCTTAAAACAATTGTATAACTGCAATATTTTGATTTTCAAGTGAAAATCAGCATTATAGCATTAAGGAGATCCATTCCTAGAATATTATATATTAAATATTTTCCTCAGGTAACAAATTGTTCATGGGCTACTGATTGCGTTTATCACTGGTGATTAGTGATAGGTGGCATTATTTACTGCTTTAAAAAAAAGATGTACTATTTCTGCCCGATACCTAATTGACATTATATAATTTATAAAAATAAACAATTTTTTCTTTTTTTTCTTTTTAATCGTATCACCCCGAGCAAGGCAGTAACGCCACTGATGTGCAGGGGGCTACGTAATAGTGAAAAGATTGTAAAAGAGAAAGCCGGAAACCACATCCTAAACAGGGAACAAGGGATGAGCCTCTTAACCTGTTCAATAGACGTGGGTGGAGTGTGAACCGGGCGATAGATAGGTCTATCTACTCCAATTGAAAAAAAACAAACAAAGTGAGAAGATTTGAAAAGAGAAAGCCGGAAACCACATCCTAAACAGGGAACAAGGGATGACACGTTACTGCCAGTAAGCTAAAAATGATTTTTAACTTTTTGGTCAGTCCACGTGATACGGAGTGAGGGTCGGTTGTCAACTGTAGCCAGTATCTGTACATCAGACGGGTTGAAAAACTAAAATCAACAGCCCGTTAACACATAATTTAAAGGCCGGTACGAAAAAAATAATATTTGGGAATGGATAGTTGGAAAGTTTTAAAATTAAGCAAAGAAAAGCAGGTAATAGTAGGTACAATCTATTCGAATTCCTAAAGAAAGGCAAATTAAAAAATTTACTAAGTTTTAACTTAGTATAAGTCGAAATCAAACTTAAGAGCCAAATTACTTTACAATAGTTTCTTAAAACATTTCAAAAATTAAAACAAATACAAAGCACAGACAAAAAGACGTTCAAACCAACTTCCAAGCAGATAAACTGAAGGTTGTGTGATCATTTCAAAGACAATGCTAAAATATGAATTCGACATTTGTGGGCAAGTTATCTAGCTGTTGTCGGGGGTAGAAGCTTAAAGAGAGGGAAAGAGACTACAGGTCATTCGTTCCTTAGCCAAGTTAAGGAGGGAAGGAGTTGACTGATAGTTGAAGAAAGCTACATGTGCGTTGTGGTACAGTGGATATTGGCTCCGAACGAGAAACCAGGGAGCCGAGTTCGAATTCCAGCTGAATCCATTGTATTCACTTACGCGCAAATGCCCTTGGGAAAGGTATTAATCCATCTCTTCCTTCCAGTTATGGGTTAAATAGCAGGACAGATTGGGTTCTATAGCCTTGGCCGGCAACCAGTCTACCGCAGAAAGCAATGGCAACCTACTGCGTGATAATCTTCAGCCCAGTCAGTGATGTCTCTTTTGAGACATGATCGCCCAAGCGTATATCACATATGGCACCTAAACTGACTGACACTTAATTTCATGGAACGGCATTGTAAGAGAAAAAAAAAATGATCTGCATTGGTTGAAATAAGTATTAAAATGAATATAACTCTCATCATTGAAAGATGTTTTTTAAATTTGCTATTACCGATGATTTTTGATACTACATTATTCGTGTAATTACAATATGTGTCAGGTTTTCCTGACATGTTGAATTCTTGCATGGTTATCAAAAATTGGGTTGGAGATGTGACTGCTCTCAAAATTGACTGCAACACACTATCATTTTACGAAGCTTCTCAGGTATATTCTTCTTGAAAACCACATGAAGATCAATGAAAGCTGGTAATTCTTCAGGCAAGTATTTCTGATGCCAGTTCAAAGTTTAGTTTCCATTCCACTCATGCTAGATTGCATCTTCAACCTGCAGAGAAACTGATTGCAATTTTCACCTTTCCCTCTTACCAGTCTTCCACACACAGCGAACTTTTACTCTTTCTTACGTGCAAAAGTGCAACTTGACCTATCCAACCCTAAACATATTTACTTAACTCTTAACTTCAAATGGACAGCATCCCTTACTGTCTCTTGTATTCATCATCTCTGAAAATGAGTCGTCATCAACATTTGTAAATGACTTTCTCATGCTCTAGGTGCTAACTCATTGCGAGACATCGAAAAGGGAAATCAAAACCTTGTGAGTATCGAGACTTAATTAGAAAGATGGATATAAATAGCCTACTTCTTGGTTGAAGTAGTTGCACATCAGAGGGGAGCCCTCACCAGGGAGGAGTTTCCACCAGGAGGAAATTACAGGAGGGAATCTTTTTTTTTTTTTTGTTTATTGAATTCCAATCCCATGGCATTCTGTTGTAGTTTTGTTTATTGAAGTCTGCTTCAATTTATTTATTTAATAATGAATAATAATTTATTTATTTAATAATGAATAATAATTTATTTATTTAATAATGAATAATAATTTATTTATTTAATAATGAATAATAATTTATTTATTTAATAATGAATAATAATTTATTTATTTAATAATGAATAATAATTTATTTATTTAATAATGAATAATAATTTATTTATTTAATAATGAATAATAATTTATTTATTTAATAATGAATAATAATTTATTTATTATTTATGAATAATAATTTATTTATTATTTATGAATAATAATTTATTTATTATTTATGAATAATAATTTATTTATTTAATAATGAATTGTGAATTAAAAAAAAAATTAGTGTACATTTTGGATATGAGATTAAGATTAGCGCATTATTTTCAAGTAGATATGGGCTTTTAACAAGATTTGAATGAGAAGAAGGGGTTGCTCATTCCTTAAAAAAGGGGAATTGAAGCTCTCGGTGGTCAAGCAGTCTAAAGAATAGAAAACAGATATGAGTTTCTGACAAGTTCTGAACAAAAGTAGGTTGCTCGTTCCTTAAAAAAGGTCAGTCAGTCAGTTAAGTGCCATACATGAAACACGCTTGGGCGATCATGTCTCGAAAGAGGCATGACTGACTCGGCAGAAGATTATCCTGCAGTAGGTTGCCATTGCTTTCTGCGGTAGACCAGTTGCCGACCAAGGCTATAGAACCCAATCTGTCCTGCTATTTAGCCCATAACTGGAGGGAAGAGACGGATTAATACCTTTCCCAAGGGTATTTGTGTGTAAGTGAATGCAATGGATTCAACTGGAATTCGAACTCGGCTCCCCGGTTTCTCGTTCCGAGCCGAAAGGTCACTGAACCTTATTTGGCCCTGAAGCTCTCAGTGGTCAAGCAGCCTAAAGCATGCTGAATGAGGTAGTGATTTTTCCCCTAATGAAAGGGATGCAGGGTCAAACAGTGTTGGAGAGACACAGTTTCTTTATTCAGTCAGTTCATTGATATACATGATACACACTTGAGAAATCATGTCTCAAAAAAGACATGACTGGGCAGATGATTTTTCCGCTGGAGGTTGCCATTACTTTCTTCAATAGACTGGTTGCCAACCAAGGCTATAGAACCTGCTATTTAACCTATAGCTGAAAGGAGAAGTGATGGATTAATACCTTTTCAAAGGGTATTTGCATGTATGTTTGAGTTTTGTTTAATGGCATATCAACCTCCGTGAGTTATTTAATGCCAAAAAGGTGGGGTTTTAAGATTTTTTTTTAATGTTTGGTTATAGTGAGAAGGTTGATTTAGTCAGATTTTAATGATAATTTTTTGTTTTTATTCTTTTTATTTTAGAAAACTGAAAATGTTTTCTAGTTTTGTATTCAAAAATGTGTTATGGTAATTTTTTCTTCAAAAATGTGTATTTTTCTCTAAAAGTCTATTTTTATGTATATATATTCCTATAAAAGCTTATTTTTATACTTTCA
The DNA here is from genome assembly GCA_037127315.1 of Ascarosepion bandense. Classification (NCBI taxonomy): domain Eukaryota; kingdom Metazoa; phylum Mollusca; class Cephalopoda; order Sepiida; family Sepiidae; genus Ascarosepion; species Ascarosepion bandense. The sequence continues at coordinate 4,269,706 of JBBBDQ010001500.1, forward strand.
TAGTGTTTTGACCCCAGTTTGGTGGGGGGGAGTAACTATTTGCCCATAGCTGGGACCCTAGCAGGTGCTACCACTCCGGGTCTGGGTGTACCCGAGAACAACAGCAATTAAGAGGTGGTTCCACGGTCCTCACAACTTCCCAATCAGAGGCCTTGCTGCCGGATGTAGTTTACCGTCATGCCCAGGATGCATGCATGTATGTGAATGTAATGAATTCAATTGGTATTTGAACTCAGCTCTCAGATTTCTTATTCTGTGCCAATACCCAATGCACCACAAGATTCTCTAATATACAAGTTGGAAGATGTAATTCATAATATTTAAAAAAAAAAAAGTGTTTACTCAAACGTGTGTATTCACTAAAATATAATATTTAAGTAACTAAAAATAATGTTGGATTAAAAACAAGAATCCATTAATTAATTAGAAAAAAAAAAATATATATATATATATAGAGAGAGAGAGAGATGTATATATATATATATATATATATGAAATGAATTGTTTGAACATTATTTTTTATCGATACTCGTATTTAAGTAGATATTATGTTTTTTTAATTAAACAGTATTATATATTTATATTTACTGGCCTGATTATTTACGATAAATTGTTATTACGAAAATGTGTGCCATTCAGCAGGATTCGAACCTGCGACCCCTATTTACATAGGGGAAGCTACCATTTGATCTGGCAACATCTTAGATCTCTCGACCACGAAAAGCCTCCAGTCTAAATGAGGTTTTTATCAAGCCGATATAACACAACCATATCTGCTCTGAAATGTATCGTAATGTCAATCAGTCTAAAATAATTTGTTTAAATTGTGTTTAATTTTCTGTTAGAATGAGTTGCAGAAGGCAAAAATGCATAATTTATTACCAGAAATTTGGTTACTTATGGTGCCATTAACACAATTTCTGGCTCTTTGGATAGACCCATATCTGGACACTAAAGTGTAGGTCTGGGAGGACAACTCAATGATACATTTGATGAACAACAGGAAAATGATGTTAACCAATAAAAAAATAAAAAATAAAAAAAAACTGCTGGGAAAGGGTGTAACTGTCATCAATCAGTATTGTGTGTGTGTGTGTGTGTGTGTGTGTGTGTGTGTGTGATTTATAAGTCACACATTCCTTAAAGAACTTTTTTTATACTTCATGTCTCACCTCATCTGCTGAAAAATCAAATAACTCAATAAATCTGGATATTTTTAGAATTAATCAGATTAAACCTGAATATGATTCACTTCAAAGCCACCGTAAGCTTTTCATTCTTCTCGTTGAAATTCCAAATTCCTTCATTGTTGAGGCATTCTTTGCACATTCAGAAGCACCAATTAACTAAAGTGTATAATGACTGCAACCTGCAAAATTGCCTAAAGTGACGAAGAAGGATCAATCAAAATTAAATGTCTTTGTGTTCGATGTTCAGAGGTTAGGGTTTAATAAAAAGAAAACTATCACCTGTACTGCAATTATGTCAATTGCCAAATATTTAGAGTGTTATATCATAAAACCCCATGCAGTTTAAAAATTGTATGTCCAATAAAGGAATTATGTAAAATTTATCTTTAAGTTACTATCCATTCAAAATCAAATAGTTTTTCAGGTCTTAGAAAAGAGAGAAGGATTTAAGCTTAGTTGATTAATTTGACTATTTTTAATCATTTCAACCCATGTAAGGCAGGACCACCACTTTTGCGCAGGGGATTACAGTGAGAAAAGACTGGGTGCAATGAGTATTGATTAAAAGATGAATGGATTCAAGAAGATAAAAGATGGTAATTGACATTGCATTTAAATCTTTGGAGATTGTAGCTTTCAGGGAAGTAAGTAAACAGAAGGGAGTTCCACAAGTGGGAAGTGCAAAGAAAGAAACAGTTACTTTTACCTATTTCAACAGTAAAAGGCTGGGACCTAGCTGCCAATCTAGTAGAACACGTAAATTCATGTGGTTGGGGAACAAGGAGGGGGGAAGCTTATCAGAGCAGTTGCCATGAAAATATTTGTAGAAAAGACAGATAGAAGCCATGTTATATCAGTGATTGAAGTTGAGATGTCCAGTCAAGATCAATTATATTGCAGACTCTTTGAATTTTGTCAAGAACCTCAAGATAAATAGCAGTAGCACCTGACCAGATATGGCAAAAGTATTCAACGTATGGCTAAATGGTAGATTTATAAATGTGCAAGATGAATTTGGATGAGAAAAATACTTTCTGGCTGAACACATTGATTATTTACACTTATTTATATTCCGACTAACACCCTCATCTTTATTGTTTTTATTACATTTTGACTGTTGTGCTCTTCAGCCTACTTCAGGTGCATATCAGTCTGAATAATTTACAGTGAATTTCAAACTGAATACTTTACTTAATCTACGAGGGTAGACTGCTCCACTGCTAGCGTTATCATCTAGTTTTTAATTTTATTTAGTATGGTTCAGTTATTGCTCACTGGTTTCTACCAAGTACAAGTACACACTGTACACCCCAAGGATTGAACTCGCAACTTTAAATTCATCAACCAATGCCTTTATCTACTAGGCCATTTGCTGGAGTAAACGTAAACTTCACTGCTGATTAGGCTGCAACTGCTGCTGCTGTTGGCTGTCATATATATACACCTAAAGAAGGCTGGAGGGCCCAATGAAACAACAAAGATGAGAACAATAGTATGAATATATATCGTGTAAATAATGATAACTCCTAATTCTAGGAATTCAGACAACAATTACAAAAGATACAGTTAAAAATTTACTGACAAGTATCTGAAAAAGGTCAGAGAGTACAACAGGCAAAACATTTTGATTTAAACAACAAAGATGAGGACATTAGTTCTAATTTAAATAAAGTAAGTTCAAGTTTTGACATTTTTGCAAAAACTATTTCTATTCCTTTTTATTTTAGAAAAATATTTTGAATCCTGCGTTAGTCACTGTGAATTTCCAAAATTGTATAGTTCTCTGGGGCCGTTTACATACGGCAATAAAAAAAAAGCTTAGCATTATAACTATGTAAAATATTGTCATACTGCTGAACAAACAACATAGCAGGTAATCTTCATTATAATAGACAATAAATCAAAATAAACTGAAGATAAAATTATTCACTGAAATTGTAATAAATTTGCTGCACAAACATATGTTGCAAAATGTATGTGAAACACATCAATACCATAATAGAGAAAAGTTTTATTCATCAAAAATAACCACCCACAATATATTTTTTTTGTAATTAACGATTTTCTTTTTCGACTTTATTTGTTGGTATGAACATAAAAACTTGTAAAAAGATAAAATAAACTTGTTAAGTTAGAGAATCTGTTGTATCAATAAATTTTCTTAACTAAGATTGAGAAACTTAAAAGTTATTAGCTGCGTCATAGTCAGTTATGCTAACAACTAAATTCAAATATGGGAGGGGGGATTCATTTGTTTTGGACTTTGCATTTACTGCTTTTAATCTGGAAACTCATCGATGGTCAGCCATCAAGTTTCATTTAACCCTGCATTAGTCACCTTGAATTTCTGAAAAGGAATAGACCCCAGGGGTGTTTACACACCCCAAAACAAAAATGCTTATAGTATTACAATTATGTAAAATATTGCTGAAAAAAAAAAGACATAACAAGCAATCTTCATTACAACAGGCATAAAATCAACACAAACTGAAGATAAAATTATTCATTGTAATGAAAATTGTAAAATAATTAGTTGCATAAGCATATGTTGCAAATTGTATGTGAAACACATCAATACAGTAATAGAGAAAAGTTTTATTCATCAAAAATAACCACCCACAATATATTTCCATCAAAAGAAAAATATTACATTAGCAAAACACATAATTACAGGACTAAAAGAGTAATATGAAATATATTAAAAGAATATAAATCTTGAAAACTTACCTTTGTTAACTGAGATGACAGGACACCCTGAAGAAGACAAAGTGACATTTGCCTTCAACAACAACTGAACTATATTGCATGCTAAACAACCTCACTGAGTTAGGAGAGTAGTGGAAGGGTGCAAAAGAAACAATTAGCTAACTAGTAATTATGGATACTTTAAAAATTTTGGGCTCCACTCCATGTGACGGATGCAGGATGAAAGTTTTTAACCTGGAATTTCAGTTTGTTTTGTTTATATATTTTTTCTAGTCGACTAGATTTTCTGGCTATACCATCACAAACCAAAAACAAAAATGTCGATTAGAAGCACAGAATTCAAGGTTCAAAATCTGCTGTGATTTATTTTTGTTTTTCGATATCATTAGATTATTTTTTTCAATGCAAATGACTTTAAAAAATTGTCTATTTTTTAAAGAAATATTTTAAGAAATCTTTTTATATTTCAAAATGAAATGAAATATTTGAATTGTTTGCTTTGACTGTTTATACTTTAATTTTAGAAGTTTTTCTGAATCATTAGAGAAAGAAATTAATTATATTATTTACATTGTTCAGAGTGTTGTCCCTATTTTTATTTCCATGTTTACTACATTTTGGCCAATCTACTCTCCAGCCTTCTTAAGGTGCTAGGAATTTTGAACCGAACCCTTTATTTCAATTACTGATGTATATCATGCTCATTTCTAGCACCTGAAGAAGACTGGAGCATACAACAGCTGAAGCATCATAAATATGGCAATAAAGATGAGGATAGCAGTCCAAATAATGTAAATTCTACCTCAACTCAGAAGTATAGACAAATATTGGAGAAATTAGTTTCAGATGATAATTGCTTTGAGATAAATTGAATTATTAATGGCATCTTGGTAATTTTACATTTTAGGAAAAGAACAAGTAGTGATTTTCTTTTTTTAAATGCAATTATATTTCAACTAAAACTTTAACATAAAGAAATTATCATCTGCCATTCCATTCAGACAAATATATTCATCTTAGTTGTTAAACTCAAAACAACTCAGCCATTGTATACTTGTCTACTTGAGGAGTCGGTTGTAATTGCTAACAATTTTCATATTTCAAGCCAAATCCTTTATTCAATTCATGGGATGGATTGTTCTTATTGCACTTTCCATACTTAAGAGATATTTAATATAATTTAATAGTCACCAGTCTATTTTTTCTGTTAGGTTACTTTTTCTATTTTTTTTTTTTTTTTTTTTTCATCATTTCACCTCAAGCAATGTAGGACCACCACTCGTGTGCAGGTTGGTTACAGCGAGAGAAAATACTAGATACAGGGGTCTAGAAGAAAGGATAAAAAATTAAGGGATTCAAGAAGATTGCAACTGAGGTTGCATTTAAATTTTTGGAGAGTGTAGCTATCTGAGAAACAAGTAAACAGAAGGGAGTTCCACAGGTGGGATGTGCGAGAAAAACATTTTGAGTAGAGCTGGCAGTTCCATTTAACTATTTCAAGGTAAAGGGGTGGGACATAGATGCCAATCTAGTTGCACACTTAAATTCACGTGGTTGGGGACCAGGGAAAAAAACCTGTCAGAACAGTAACCATGAAAATACTTGTAGAAAAGACAGAGGGAAGCCACATCAAGTCAGTGAGAAAATGACTGAAATTGAGACAGCAAGTCAGGACCAATTACATTGAAGATTCTTCTTTGGATTTTGTTGAGAACTTCAAGATGAATAGCAGGAGCACCCAACCAGATCTGGCAAGAGTATTCAATGCATAGAAAAATAGTAGATTTATAAATGTGAAAAATAAATTCTGATGAGTAATACAGTAACATCCACCATCACCGACGATTTTTATTACCGTTTTAATAAACTCTCTGAAGATGGGTCATGTGAGCCGAAAGCTTAGAACCAAATTAATAAAAAATTATCCAAATGTTAGAGAATTTTTGTCTTTATTTTCAACTGAAATTAAAGCCAAAATACAACGTTTAAAATGGCTCATGATTAAACATAGACATTCATTGTCTTTTATATTTAACAGTATATGTTTAGAAAATTATTTGCTGCCTTGATACACTAAATATATATATATATATATATGGATAAAATGACAGGAATTCGTATTGTTGTTGAACATTGCTTTTTACCTTGTCATTTTTGTGACATTAAATTTGGTATCCATGTTTCTGTTTTTCCCTTCAGGAATCTGACACTAACAAAAATACTTCAGCCTTTCATGATAGCATTTACAGCCCACAACAAAATTGCCATTGTTATTTTTTCTTTTCTTTTGATTACATAACCAGATTTTTTCATTGCTCTTTTCAATAAGAAGAAAGATGAGGAAAGACAGGATTTTTCTTAAGATATTGCAGAATTCTGTCATCTTTTCAATGCAAAGAATAAAAGAAAGATTTTGTGACAGCCTCTCTTTTCTCATTCTTGAATAACGGTTTTATTTCTTTTAACTTTGTCAATCCATCATTTTCTATATATATTTTCTCAGTCTTTTTATTTTGTTGTCAACTATCTTTTGACAAAAGAGAGTCTTAACTCTAAGAGAAAGTATTTGACTTTTTGACTTCTCGCTAAAAAAGCTTTTTAATCTGTTGTTGAGGATGTAAAGAAATGATTATTGAAATTGTGCCCTATATTGATATTTACATTGCTTAGTCTGGCACAAGAGCAATGGGAGACAGTGTAAAGTTAAGATCATGATTGGCTAATATTTCATGTAAGGAGGCTGATAGCCATATCATGTTGAAACACCAGTTCCCATATGATCACCTAAATTAAGCAATGTCAAGCTTAGTCACTACCTAGGTGGATAATGGTTAAAAATTTGTAATTGGCGGGCCAAGTTTTAATTCCAGTTAGATTATCACTTACACACAAGTCACCCTGAGAAAGTTATAAATCTACCTCTCCTCCTCCCACTAATGGATTAATTAGTAAGACTTGTATCACGAAATCATTATTGTTTTTTTAAAAAAAAAAATTCTTACAATCTAAAAATATTTTTTCAGATTTAGATAACCTGTAAAATATTTTTATGCAAAAAACTGCATAAACTGTAGAAAATGAATCGATCATTTACATTATGAGTACCTGCCTCAAACATCAGTTTTTAAAATAATGGCCTTTAGTTATACTTGAACACAGATTTGAAATGCTACTCCCTCAGCCAATACTTGTGGCAAAAAAATTAAGCCTGAATGAAAGTTTTTTTTTTCTTTTCTTTTTTATAATCGTGTCGCCCCAAGTAAGGCATTTTACTGCCACTGTTGTGCAGGGAGTTACATAGGAGGAATGTTGAGGTTGCAGGGGGTGTCAGGAAGAGAATAGGAGAGGGAAGAGAGTACTGATGAGAGTGGGGTGGATGTAGAAAAGCATATGAGAGAGAGGATGTAAGTTAGTGAGACAGGAGATGACTATTGACTTTACGTTTAAATTCTTAGAGATTGTAACTGTCGGGAAAGCAAGTATGCAGAAGAGTATTCCACAGGTGGGAAGTGCGAGAAAAGAAGCTGCTGGAGTAGAATTTGCGTTTACAATTTATTGGTTTCACAGTGAAAGAATGGGAATAAGTTTCTAATCTTGTGGCTTGAGGAAATTCGTATATAGGTGGTACCAGTGAGCTAAGTTCATCAGAGCAGAAGCCATGAAAGTATTTGTAGAAGAGACACAGGGAAGCCACACTGCGTCGGTGAGAAAGCGACTGTATCCTAGTTGCCAAGTTGGGACCAATCACATTACAAATTCTCCGTTGGATTTGGTTGAGGACACCTAAGTGGATAGCAGGAGCTCCAGACCAGATATGGCAGCAATACTCAATGCACGGGCAAATAGTAGAATTTTTTTTTTTTCTAAATTGAAACATTCTTTGACTTTTGTGTTAATTCAGGCTATCTTGCTTGAGGATTTTTTGTTCTGACAATGGCTTACATTAATGATCAAAATTTATAAGATATTAACACCACAAAATTTAGATTAAATCTCTAGTATGGTTAAGGGATTATATCGGTAAAATGGAAATGATAAAGCTCGTTTACCTTGTCTCTATCTAGAGTTGTGTTTGATGATTGTGCTTAATTTCTAGGGATTAAATACAAATACGAAATAAAATAAAGAACACTAAATAAAATGAAAGTACGAAATAAAATAAACATAAAAATTTCCCAGAAGTCCTGACAGGAAAGACAATTGATGTATGCACAAGAAAGAGAGGCCTTCCCGGTGCCAAAAATAAACTCAATCTCTTTCTCTGTTGGACTTTGGTAAAGACAGTAAAGACAGGCTAAATTGTTAGGGAAGAAATTTCCCCAACAAGACTCACCAAAGGAACCAATCGTCACCCGCTAGAGTAGACGTGTGCAGGTTGCAAGAAACAATGACCATTTTTACTACACATAAAATACACCCATAAACAAAATTATATGTACATTGAAAAGAGTAACATACACACATGCGCCTTATAAAAGACTAACTTTGCCTTCAATGCATCCATACTGTAGCTCCACTACATCGGGTGGGGATGTGTTGTAGGGATCGAATAAAAATATGAAATAAAATAAAAAACACTAAATAAAAAAAAAAACGAAATAAAATAAAAACTACAAAATAAAATAAAAATACGAAATAAAATAAACATAAAAAACTCCCAGGAGTTGTCTGACAGGAAAGACAATTGACACATACGCAAAAAAAGAGAGGCCTCCTGGTGCCAAAAATAATCTCTTTCTCTGTTAGATTTTGGATGGTAAAGATGTGCCAAACTGTTCGGAAAGGAATTTCCCCAACAAGAGGTCATTGGAACCAAAAATAAAATCAGTGTCCAAACTGTCCCTCTAGTGTCTCTGCATCTTTCCTTTTCTCTTTGCCATTAATTTCAGCGGTGAAAGCCATTCAACAAGTTTTGGATGTTTAGGCGAAAGAAGCAACCCAGTAGCAATAGCTGTAACATTCCATAAATTATAATAAAGTAAAACATTTTTGATTAAAATATATAACATTCAGGATTAAATGATGACAAAATGCAATTTCCTCAGCTGGGATAGAAAAACGGTTTCATTGTGTTTATATAAACACCATTGTTAAAGCTGATTACTATCTGAAAACAAAATTCTACCAGTCACTTCTTTGGATAAGGGAGAGGATACCTGTGCTTTTTTTTTTTTTTATAATCATATCGCCCCAAGCAAGACATTTCACTGCCACTGTTTTGCAGGGGGTTAGATAGGAGGAAATTAATGAGAAAGAATGACAGGTTATAGGGGGTGTCAGAAAGTGGGTAAGAAAAGGATGAGAATACTGATGAGAGTGGAGTGGACGGAGAAAGGAGCATGAGAGAGAGGATGCTGGTTAGTGAGATAGGAGATGACTATTGACTTTAAATTTAAATTCTTGGAGATTGTAGCTGTCGGGGAAGCAAATAAATGGAAGGGAATTCCACAGGCTGGAAGTGCAAGAAAAGAAGCGTCTGGAGTAGAATTTGCATTTACAATTTATTGGTTTCACAGTAAAAGGGTGGAACCTAGTTGCTAATCTTGTGGCTCGAGTAAATTTATATATTATATATAAAAAAATAAAATCTATATGAAACAATAGTAATGTTTTTGAAACAATTGCAGAATGTAAAACTAATGATTTCAGGTGCTTAATAGAAGGCAGACATTTATTATTTTGAGTAAATTTTCCAACCCCACCACTGCGTAAGGATATTAATGCTACTCTATTAATTTTGTATTTTTCCATGCAAAGGTCAAACAGTAACAGTTTCACTCACACGCTTTTATGATTGCACTGTTTGAAAGAAATAGCATTCTATTGTTCTTTCTTATTATTTTTAGAATTACCATTCTTTGATAAATTTAATTTTTTTAAAAGTTTCTTTACTTAAATTTTTAACCTTTTCCGTCAGTTAAGTGCCATACGTGATACACGCTTTGGGTGATCATGTCTCAAAAGAGACATGACTGACTGGGCAAAAGATTATCCCGCAGTAGGTTGCCATTGCTTTCTGCAGTAGACTGGTTGCCAGACAAGGCTCTAGAACCCCATCTGTTCTGCCATTTAACTCATAGCTGGAGGGAGAAGAGATAGATTATATTACATTATCTTCTTCTATGTACCCTGTCTCTTCAGGACGTAGGTGATCATGGTTCTCCATGTCTCCCTATCCCTTGTGGCTTTTAGTATGTTTGCTCCTGTTGCACATCGCAACCCCTGCTCCATCATCCACCTGATCAGGCCCTGCATATATGTTATCCACTGCCTTTCTCTATCTCTTTTCCCTCCATCCGGCCAGTCAGTATCAGGTTTTCCAAGCTCTCCATCCTCATTGCATGTCACAGGAACTTCAGTTGTCTCTTCCTGATGCTCAGTATTAATTTCCTTTTTGTTGCCATTCTTTCCAACATCTCATTGCTGCTTGCATGCTCAGTCCACGATATCCACAGCATATAATGGGTGGGGGATCAGCTTATTACTTCATAACAATAGAAAACTGATCCCCCACTTTATGCTTATTAGAAGTTTTATGTTTCCGACTATTATATTCAGTCAGTCAGTTAAGTGCCATACCTGATACACGTTTTGAGCATTCATGTCTCCAAAGAGACATGACTGACTGGGCTGAAGATTATCTTGCAGTAGGTTGCTATTGCTTTCTACGGTAGACTGGTTGCCAGCCAAGGCTATAGAACCCAATCTGTCCTATGATTTAACCCATAACTGGAGGGAAGAGATGGATTAATACCTTTCCCAAGGGTATTTGTGCATAAGTGAATGCAAGGAATTCAACTGGAATTCAAACTCAGTACCCCAATCTCTCGTTCCGAGTCGATATCCACTGCTCCACAGTACATTGATCTTTTAAATGATTTAAATTTCCCCGTTTATTAAGATTACCTCATTTATAACACAGAAAAAATTTATGAAAAGCCTCCTTTGTATTAGGTACATAAGAAAACAGAAATTCCACAATGCAATCGAAATAGATCCTTAAGTATATTGTAAATTTTATGATCAGATTATTACACAAAAAATAGGTCACTCTATACACAATTATTTTTTTTGTGTTTTTGAAGAGATTAAAAGTCATACATTTTTGGTAATTGGATACATTATACACAGGTAAAATAATTTCTAGTGGGTTCAAAATACATGCTAAAAATTCAAGGATAACACTATAAATGATGTTGGCTTTTAGATAAGTTTATATGGTATGCAAAAATGAAAGCTAAACACATCCATGAATAATAGAGTATCATCCTAAGATATCTCAAGTCTGTGGCCTAATAAAATCAAACTAATCCAATATTCCAATCTGGTATGGGTAGTATACCTAACAAATTATCAAAAGACTGAGTAAAAATATCAATACCTCTTTTAGGATAAACACAAGTGTATGAATAAATTAAATCTTCTCCTGTTTTAATATTCTGATGGAGATGAAAATAAACACTCAAATATTTATATGCTAGAAAATATTACCTCTTTATTGAAAATATTGAACATTTGTCAAGAAGTTGAATTTTGTACACTCTCTTCTAAGATGATTAAAAATTTGGGTGGGGTAGGAAATCCTTTACTGCAGGTGTAGTTTGAAACACCTGCAACTCAATTTCAAAAATATTTCCTTTAAATAGATTTAATTTTTTCAAACGACATTCAATGAATGCTATTCCTAGTTAAAGTTGGAAGTTTTCAAATGTGAAATTTTGATATCAAATAACATCAAACTGAATTAGTGTTTATTTATTACGATTAAAATTAATGTAAATTCTTTTTACCAAATTCAAGTAGAAATGCCAGCCAAAATGGTTTCGTGTTTGGTTTGAATTTGATTCTGATATCCTTAGTTTCTTTCTGTTAAATTGTTTCCAAATAAATCTGCTTAAATTTCGTTTTTTGAGGCGCCAGTCTTGAGAGAAAAATCAGCAGATATTTTGGGTTTCCTCTCCCACTTTCTTTACTCCTGTCACTCTCTATTTCTCTCTCTCCTTCTAGCTCTCCCTCTCTATTTCTTTCTCTCTCTTTCTAACTCTCCCTCTCTATTTCTCTCTCTCCTTCTAGCTCTCCCTCACTATTTCTCTCTCTCCTTCTAGCTCTCCCTCGCTATTTCTCTCTCTCCTTCTAGCTCTCCCTCTCTATTTCTCTCTCTCCTTCTAGCTCTCCTTCTCTATTTCTTTCTCTCTCTTTCTAACTCTCCCTCTCTATTTCTCTCTCTCCTTCTAGCTCTCCCTTTTCTATTTCTCTCTCTCCTTCTAGATCTCTCCTCTATTTCTCTCTCCTTCTAGCTCTTCCTCGCTATTTCTCTCTCTCCTTCTAGCTCTCCCTTTTCTATTTCTCTCTCTCTCCTTCTAGATCTCTCCTCTCCTCCTCTATTTCTCTCTCCTTCTAGCTCTCCCTTTATTTCTTCTTTTAGCTCTCCCCTCTCTCTTTCTTCTAGCTCTCCCTTCTCCCTCTCTATTTCTTTCTCCTTCTAGCTCTCTCCTCTCCCTCTCTATTTCTCTCTTTTCTCCCCTTCCCTCTTTTTACCTTTTTCCTCTCCTTTACTTCTATTTCCTCTCTTTTTCACTTTTTTTTTCTCTTTCTTACAAGAAAAAACATTACATCACATTTTATCAGTGAATTATCTTGGGATATTGAAGATAATTCAAAATTTTCAAAATAAATTTTTTGTGTTTTTTCAATTCTTCACAAGAATTTTTTTTAGAAAATGGTTTTAGTTCCTGTTTGTGGTTGAATATGGAGCTTGGGATTTGTTTTGGGCACCAGGATTGGATCTACAGTTTTTTGGGGTTTTTTTCACCTGAAAATGGAAATTGTAATATTTTCTTTCTTTACCCAACAGACTAAAAAGCAGAAAAAGAAATTGATTCAAATCAAACATTTCTTGAGCTGTTCGGAAATATTTTGCTAATTTTAATACCATCAAAACAAAACCGCTCTCTTTTAATCATCTTAGGGATTCTTTTACGTCTTCCATCAACATGGCTGTTGCTAACCTCCAGAATAATAATTATACTTTCTTGTTTCCATATCTTCCACTGACATGAAGTGGAACGATTATATTGAATCAGTTATTAGGCTTAGTAAATTCAATGTTTGGTGCTAGACAATCTTACTCACCAGAATCTATCTTACACGTTTATAAGTCTACCATTTGTCCATGCATCAAATATTCCTGCCACATCTGTTTTGTTGATTCGGCTATGTATCTAGAGCTTCTCAACAAAATCCAAAGAAAAGTCTGTAAGGTTATCAGTACTGACTTAGTAGATCGACTTCAGCCATATTCCCACAACGTAGTTTCCCTCTGCCTTTTCTACAAATATTTTTCATGGCAATTTTTTTTTTTTGTTTAATCGTATCACCTCGAGCAAGGCGGTAACGCCATTGATGTGCAGGGGGCTACGTAATAGTGAAAAGATTGGAAAAGAGAAAGCCGGAAACCACATCCTAAACAGGGAACAAGGGATGAGCCTCTTAACCTGTTCAATAGACATGGGTGGAGTGTGAACCGGGCGATAGATCTATCTACTCCAATTAAAAAAAAAAAAAGAAAAGAGTGAGAAGATTGGAAAAGAGAAAGCCGGAAACCACATCCAATGTTCTGATATGTTTTCTTACTTGGTACCTCAGTTTCATAAAATTTTCATCCTAGATTGGCAATTAGGTCTCACCATTTTACTGTTGAAATTGCTAAATATAACCATATTTTCTATTCTATTAGTTTCTTCTCTTGTATTTCTCAACCGTGGAATTCTTTTCCAGCTTCTAGTTTTCCTGTCAACTACGATCTTCAAAAATTTAAATGCAATTTCAATCATCATCTTCCATTTCCTTCAATCTGATCTTTTTATTGTCCTCTCTTTTTCATAACATTTTCTCATTTTTGTTCACTCTCAGTAACCCTTTGTGTCTTAGTGACTTTATCACCTTGCTTGAAGTGAAATGCTGAAAATTAAAATTCAAGAAACAAAAACAGTCATGTTATCAACAATCTATTAACTATTGTGTATTAACGGTTACCACTGAGATTTCATGAATGTGTAATTTTGCTTTTAACTTTAAACAAAAAAACAACAAAACAAAAAAAAAAGAAGAAAACATTTGGAAAGGCAACCATTTCATAAGATTGTCCATAGAAAAATGGATTTCAGCATGAGAGGGGGAGAAATGGATGCATTATGATGTAAATCATATTGACAACAATGTCTTTTAGGGCTGCAGTGAAACCCGATAGCTTCTTTTTAAATTAAGGAAAAGTCTCTTCATTTATGGCCATCGGTAAAAGGCTGATCTTTACACAAATTATTTGACAGTTTAATGAAAAACTGTTTTATTTTATTATTCATGTTCAGTTAACCAAAATAATGAAAGTATTTCCACACAAATCATCAGTGAAAAAGAAAAAACGTAAAAATAGAAATGAAATTTTGTCTTTTTGTTTTTTCCTCTTCCAACTTAGTCTTAGAAAAGTTCTCTTTTAAGGTTTGATTGAAATATTGTTAAGTTGAATATCTTAGCATCATTTGAGGAATTCTAATCAGGATGATGCATCATTAGATTGAAATGGTTCATATTAGTTTGGATTTAAACAGTGGAATGTTGAAATCTTTCTAAGATTTTCAGAATCTAAATATTTTATCAGATTTTATTAAATTTCCAATAAATCTGTTTGCTTTTTTACTGTTACTCATGCATAATTTTTATTTTATAAGTAACTTAGACATTTAATTGGCACTTCTTCTTTTATGTGCCATGTCCTTTCAGAACATAGATCATGCCTTTCCACATCTTCCTATCCCTCTCCTGTTATGCTATGCAACCCTCATTTCATCATCCACTATCTCAAGCCCATAAATCTAGAATATAAATGTACAGAAACTACAATGCCCACAAAATGAGGGATCAGTTTATATATTGATTATAATAGATTTGATCCCCCATTTTATACCCACATTATAATTTTTTATAAAGTTGGCATCTATCTTCTTCTATGTGCCCTGTCCTTTCAGGACATATCCGATCATGGCTTTCTACATCTCCCTATCCCTGGTGGCTCTTAGCACACTTTCTCCTGTTGCACCATGCAATCCTCATTCCATCATCCACCTGATCAGGTCCTTCAAATATGTTATCCACAGCTTTCCCCTGTCTCTTTTTCCCTCTATCTGGCCTGTTAGTATCAGGTTCTCCAAGCCCTCCTTCCTCATTGCATGTCCCAGGAACTTTAGTTGTCTGTTCCTGATGCTCAGTATTAATTTCCTTTTCGTTTCCATCCTTTCCAAAAATCTCATCATTGCTCACATGTTCGTCCATGATATCCGCAGCATCCTTCTGTAGAATCACATTCCAGCTGGTTCAAGTTTTTCCTTCATCTTTGAAGATATTGTCCAACATTCACTGCCATATTGAAGAATCGACATCACATAGCAATCCAGTTTTGTCCTGCATCTTAATTCTTTTACTCAACTTCTGGAATGCATCCTTGGCCATGCCAATTCGCCTTCAGATCTCAGTGTCGCATTTTTCGTCTTCTGTTAGAACACTTTGCAGGTATTTAAATTTCTGTGTCTGCTTGATTTTAGAGTCCCTCACCACTAGCTGTTACTCATGCATATTTTTTTTTTATTTTATATGTAACTTAGACTTTTGATTGGCACTTGTGCAAAAATTACGATTGAAATTGCTTAAGTAAATGCATCTTTTATTCGTGCATCTAATAAAAAGATAAAAAAGACTATATTGCAATGCAACAAAACTACTTTAAAGTTTTTAAATAGTCTTACATAGAAAAACAAATTCACTTCATATGCTCTCAGTTAAGTGCCATTTATGATACACGCTTTGGGCGATCATGTCTTAAAAAGAGACATTACTGACGGGGCAGAAGATTTTCCCACTGTAGGTTGCCTTTACTTTCTGTGATAGACTAGCTGCCAGCCAGGACTATAGAACCCAATCTGTCCTGTTATTTAACCAATAGCTGGAGTTGGAAGTGTTGTAAATACCTTTTCTAAGGGTATTTGTGTGTAAGTGAATGCAACGAATTCAACTGGCATTAGAACTCAGCTCTCCAGTTCCTAATTCTGAGTCGATATCTATTGCACCACAACACACATCTGTTGCACATCCATCGTATTTTTTTTTTTAATCATTTCACCCCGAGCAAGGCGGAAACGCCACTGATGTGCATGGGGCTACATAAATGTAAAAAGATTAATTAGAAAAGAGTGAGGAGTACAAACTAGTTAGAAAGGAACAATAGAAAGCAGGTGCGATGACAGATACATAGGTGGAGAGAAAGGGAAGGTTATACAGGGGTGAGGAGAGAGCTAGAGTCCAGTGGTTAGTAGATGAGTATTGACTTTGCATTTAAATTTCTGGAGGTTGTAGCTGTCAGGAAAGCAAGAATACGGGAGCGAATTCCACAGGCGGGAAGTGCGAGAGAAGAAGCTGCAGGAGTAGAATTGTCGTCTGCATTTGGCTAACCTGACTGTGAATGGGTGGGACCCAGTTGCCAGTCTGGTTGCACGAGTAAACACCTGTTGAAGAGGCATCAGTGACTTAAGCTCGTCCGAGCAGAAGCCATGAAAGTATTTATAGAACAGACAAAGGGAGGCCACATTTCGACGATGGGGAAGTGGCTGCAGTTGAGTCGCCAGATCAGTACCTATCACATTACAGACTCTCCTTTGGAGCTTGTCAAGAACACTGAGGAGAACGGCAGGGGCACCTGACCATAAATGGCAGCAGTACTCCATGTACAGATGAATGGTTGACTTGTATATATGCAGGATGGATTCAGGTGGAAAAAACATGCTCTACAATTTAAAAAAAAGATCAACTGCCAATTAACCAGAGGTGGCATATCAATAAATCACCATGGAGAAGGCAATGAGAAACCACTCCATTATAAATCCAACAAAATCTCATGACATTTAACAAATAATTCATGAAAGTCTATTAAAATTAAGTCTATTAAAATTAAGTCTATTAAAATTAATTCTTTGCCTGGAAAGAAGCAATATGTGCAATCAGTATCACTTGGCCTGACATCCAGTGGCTGTTTGCATCAAACAAAAAAAATAATTTTCCAGACTTGGAATATCAGAACCTTAAACCAATGTGGCCAGTTAAAAAATACAAGTCAAGAAATGAACAGGTTAAATGTCAATATTTTAGGCATATGTGGAACGAGGTGGACAAACAAGGAAAATTCTGTTAGTGACAAATACAGAATCATATATGCAGGCAGAAAGAAAAATGAAAGAGGAATTAGATTGATATTAGATCAAGACATGAAGAAATATGTTCTGGGATACCATCAAATATTGAAAAAAAAATTGTCATCATTAAACTGAAAGAAAAATTCTTTCCATCACAGCTGTTTATACACTGACAGCACAAAAAATAATTTTCCAGACTTGGAATATCAGAACCTTAAACCAATGTGGCCAGTTAAAAAATACCAGTCAAGAAATGAACAGGTTAAATGTCAATATTTTAGGCATATGTGGAACGAGGTGGTCAAACAAGGAAAATTCTGTTAGTGACAAATACAGAATCATATATGCAGGCAGAAAGAAAAATGAAAGAGGAGTTAGATTGATATTAGATCAAGACATGAAGAGATATGTTCTGGGATACCATCAAATATTGAAAAAACTGAAAGAAACTGAAAGAAAAATTCTTTCCATCACAGCTGTTTATACACTGACAGCACAATGTGCTGAAAAAGAAACTCAAAAGTTTGACCATATGATAGACAAGAAGAAGTCAATTGTCAAGCAAGACCCAAATGCTGAAGTAGGCGACTAGTGATGTGGTGAAAATGGTTGATAAATTCAGTCTAGGAATTCATAATGAGCGTGAAGAAAAAGGATCCAATGGTGTACAAGAAATGGCCAGGTAGAAGCCAACACTTGGTTTCAAGAACAACCAAAACATGGAGAAACCAGGGAAGAAAAAAAACAAAAAACAAATTAACTATATATTGGACATATATACAGGAATATATAACTCTCAATAAAAATTTCAAAAATGCAGTTTTACACTGCAGAGCTTATCCAAGAGGCAACTGTGGAAGTGACCACCTTCCAGTAAGAAGTAAAATTTAGAGTGAAACGACAGAAATTAAAGAGGGCCAAAGCAGGACCCAAATTACAATATGACAGTATCCTGAATGGCCCGAATATGAAGGAAAATGGGAACAGTATGGAAAAAATGTAAACTTGAAGCAAGACATATTAAGAGAAGATAATAAAATTAATAATTGAGATCACCCCTAAGAAAAAAAGAATGGGTGACAGATGAAATTTTCGACATGATGGAAAGAAGACAATCAACAATGCCAAGATGTGGAACAGAATATAGAACACTACACAAAGAAATTAGGAATAAATACAGGCAAAAGGAATGGATCAATGAAAGATGTCCAGAAATAAAAAGAATGAGGATCACAGATATATCAGATATGCATAAAAAATAAGAACTAACCAGACAAAAGACATGCTCATCAACAGGATGTATAAAATCCAAGGACAGAATGCTGATATTAAAGTATTGGAAAATATGGTAATAGTGTGTTGAGGTTGGGAAAAACACCTAACTGATTGCTCTCCCAAAAACTATGGGGCAACAGGGATAGAAATGAAAGAGAGGAGAGGAAACAAAATAAGACAGCCTCAGAAAATTACAGCACAGCGACTTTAGGGACAAAATGTCCAAGGGAACAACTCAACAAGACACCTAGTTTTGCCAACTACCTACTGCTGACTGCTGTTTTTGCCAGAAGTTTTATTGGCATAAAACGTCTGACAAAGACCTGGACAAGTTGTAGAGAGGGTCATATCTAAACATGCAAAGATGTTCTGCTGCTAACAGGAAAAACCCTGATATAACTATTTTTGACGGACATCTCCACACACAATTCAGAACTGCTTTTGCATCTGTACTGACATGCATTCACCATATAGAGGAATACAAGTACTTCAGAGATGGAATTGAATGTATTGGAGAAATCTTCCACAACAAAAGAGAACAGCCGGCAATACACAGAAATATTGAAAATCGGAAATATCAAAATCTGAAGTGGAATCAACACTGGCCAATTGAACAGAAACAAAGCAGTAGGGACCAGATGAAATTGTTATAGAGATGATGGCAGCCTTAGATGATTTTGGCATTGGCAAGATTACAAAAATTATAAATGAAAATTATAAATGGCATACTAGAAGACCTGAGTAGATCCATTTTCATAGCATTGTCTCAGAAGCCAGGTGCGAAAGAAAGTGAACTCCACTGAACAATCAGTCTAATCTAAATCTAAACTTATTTGTAAATGGAACTTTGTGTGTGTGTATCTTGCCTTTTTATATATATATATATATATATATATATTATAGATTTTCTGCACTATTGTAAGAACTGCAACCTTGAAATTTCTGAATACCATTTCTTATGTCTTTGTCTGTGAGTGTATCAGATTTGATTAAAATCGGGCCACTCCTTCTATAACCCGATTTTTTCAATATTTATCGGGGGCACCTCAACATAAAACCTAGCTAAGAACACTCGCAGACGCTTATAGTACAACTGCGTAAATTTTCAAGAAAATCAGTTCAGCCATTTCAGAGTCTATAGGTAACTGACACACACACATACACACACAAAGTTCCATTTATAAATAAGTTTAGATTAGATTTTTCTTCCTTCTCTCTCTATCTCTCTTTTGTTGTATCTTTCTTTCTTCTCCCCACTTCATCCCTTGTTCTTTCTTTACCTTCCAGTCTCCACCCTAATCTTCTTCATTCACTACTTCATCTTTAGTTTTACTATCTTCCTTCCTCCCCAACCAAGTTTTCATCTTTTTTTCCCTCTTCTTTTTATTCCCTTTCAATCCATCTCAATATCTCTCTTCCTCCTCTCCACTCCCACTGCTTCCCTTGGTACCTCCATTTCTTCTCTTCATTTCAACTCCCTTTTCTTTTTCTGATCAACCTCTTTCTTCTTTCAATCCCATATTCCCTTCATTACTTTCTCCTCCTCCCCTCTCTCTCTCTCCCACTCTGCACTTTTTTCTTTTCTTTGACAATTTTTATGAATCATCAGCTCAAGCAAATGATACTAAAGAATTCTCTGAGAATCTCCTGTGATTCCAAAATCTGTTTGTGGCATCCAACTTAAGTCAAGTCACAAATGATCCTTGCTTCCAGCCAAAAGAACAAATTCTATTAAAAATAATCTAAGATATTTTTCCCCCAAAGAACTGTCAGATTCCTGACACTGTAAAACACAAATTTAACCTCAGAATCAAATTGAGAAACCTACTTGGATGAGATCAAAAGGTTTTGTGTTCTTTTTTTATTTGTTGGTGACATATAATTTAATCCAACTATAAAACCTTCAAATTGTCGGGTATCAGTCTTTTGCAGTAACAGTGAATAAGTTCTAAAAGCCTGTCGGGTATCAGTCTTTTGCAGTAACAGTGAATAAGTTCTAAAAGCCATTCTCTGTAAGATAGCTTAAAGTTTTTTAGTGGATCTTGGCAATTGGCCTCCAGCCAATTCCTCATTGACTTTTTTCTGTTCATTTTTATCTAATATTATTAACACATAACATATATTGTGACATGTGCTACAAAGCTCTCAGCCTAACCAAGAAGAAATTCTTGAATAAATTCTGGTATTTGGTCAAATATTAGGATCTTTGTTGGTCCAAGAACATTTTACTTACTTTCATATATCGAGAATGACATATATATATATATATATATATATATATATATATATATATATATTCAAATAAAATTTCGAAAATTACATTTATTGTATGGCCATTTCAGTGAGAGAAAAATGTCGCTTCTTCAGCAACAATCAAAATCAATTATAAATATGAGACAAAAATTCACATTCCAGGTCACTCAAAGTAATTCCATACACAAGAAGTTTACATTAAAAGGAAAAAGAAAGTAAATAAGAAAAAATAAATGTAGGGAAAGTTAAAAAAAAAAAGTTTATCGTCTAAATATTGTATTGGAGGGTAGGGAAGAAAGAAAAAAGAGACAGAGAAAGGGGTTCAAGACTTGATTATAGAAGAAGACTTTTAGATTACATCTGTATTAAAAATTAAAATTTAACCCTGTCACAGGAATGGAAGTGGTGGGAGGAAACGAAAAAAGATGTGGTAGACAGGGTAAGAGTTAAAGGAGAAAAAAGGGGGAAAAAGAAGAAGGGGAAAAATCTTCAGTAGCCATGGCAATGAATGCTAGCTTCAGAGGGTGAAAAGAAAGGACAGATACATAAAAAGGGAAAAGAAAAAAAAGGGAAAATAGAGAAGAGATAACAAAATAATTCTATACACAGGAAGTTTACATTAAAAGGAAAAAGTAAATAAGAAAAAATAAAGGGAGAGGAAGTTAAGAAAAAATTAAAAATTTGTCGTCTAGACATTGTATCAGAGGTTAGAGAAGAAGGGGTTCAAGACTCAATTATAGAAGAAGACTTTTAGATTACATTTGTATTTTTAAAAATAATCAAAATTTAATCATTTCACAGGAATGGAAGTGGTGGGAGGAAAGGAGAAAGAAAAATTGGGTAGACAGGGGAAGAGTTAAATAAAAAAGGAAGAAGGGGGAAAACTCTTCAGTAGCCGTGGTAACAAATGCTAGCTTCAGAGGGTGAAAAGAAGGGAGAGATACATAAAAAGGAAAGGGAAAGATGGAGGAAAGAGATAACATAATATTCAGCCCTGTTAAAGGTTTTTTTAAAAAAATCTGTGAATTTTTGTCTCATTTTTGCAATAAAATCTTGATTTTGATCGTTGCTGAGAAAACGAGATTTTTTCTCGCCGAAATGGCCATACAACAAATTTAGTTTTTGAAGTTTTACTTGAAAAAAATATACATATTTAGCTCTGTAAATAGATAATACTATTTACATCAAGCTCTTCACCTGGATTATTTTTAATATTAATAAAATTAATATTAATAGAAATTGGTTTTGGGATTTTATCTACAAGCTATTTCATTTTTAGATTTAATATATATATATATATATATATATATATATATATATATATATTATCCTACATCTATGACATGACTTGTAGTAAAGGGCGGTTCTTCCACTTTGTCATACATCTTTTCTCCAGAACAATATATAAATAATAGATTTTAATGTCTGTTTGATAAGCAGCTCTCGTTTTCTGCATATAATAATTACAGTAAGGGGAATAGACATTGCGTAAAAGAATTTCAGGGCCATATTTAGATGGGGGCCCAAAGGACACACATGCACACAGAATGACCAAAAGTAATCTTACATATGAGGCTTTCAGTCTTGTGTTTCCGTTAGTCAATATGAAGATACTTCATTACAGATACTGACACTTAAGTCTTGCTTAGTCTGAAATAAAACAAAGAGATATACCTATGTTTTGTAGACTATACAAAAGCATTTGATAAAGTACAACACAAAAATCCATTTGAACAACCCACCTGTATACTGAGAAAAAAATTAATAAGAGTGTAAGACAAGGAAGTGTTGTCTCACCATTTTATTCAAACTTTATAGCAAGGCAATCCTAAGATGTCCTACCAGGTTTCATTATTGATGGGCAAAATCTTAACACCATCACATATGCAGATGATAGTTGATAACTGCAGGAAATTCTAGACAAAGTAGAGTATGTCTGGCTATTCATATTTAGTGATGCTTATCTACTAGGGTAGTTAGCTGATCCTTATTGCAGACGCCTGCTCAGGCATATTTGTGCTTGTTCAACACCCATAGAGCCCACATATGGTTTATACTGCGACTATGCTAAGCAGATCTTATTACAGTTTCTAGGAGAGAGCCCATTATCTAGCATGAACAACAGTATGAACAAAGTCAGGACGCTCAAACCCTCAGTCACGATGACTTGAGGCTTCAAGCTAGCACAACTATCGATGGCTCCTCAAAGAGAGCCATCTATCCAATTTCACTCACAAAGGTTAGGTAAACCTGTGGTATGGTTTTTAGGTACTTCTTAAAGGTGCCACATGCTGAGATCACATCAAGAAGGCACCTTCCTGACAAAGAGTGAGATTCAAATTCAGGCCTTATGTTTAGAAAACAAACGTTCTAACCATTCAGCCGTGCTCACTATCATGACAAAATAGTAAAGGGAGAAGAAATGACTATCAATTGTAAGAAGGCTGAAGATATGGTTGTATCCAAGAGGAATAGTCCAAGATGTGAGCTATAAGTTTGAAATGTAAAAATTGAGCAAGTACAGTCGTTTAAATATCTAAGATGTGTTTTAACAGTGGATGTGACACCAAAATCTGAACGCAAATTGAAATAGTAAAAGATGCCTTCCAAAAGCTAAACAAAGTATAAAGAAACAGAAAATTTCATTAAAACATACTGATACATACATGTGATTCCTTCCCATGTTTTTAATTATCAACCTGATGATAAATTAAAAGAGAAAAAATTAAAACAAAAGTAATTCAAGGAATCTTTATCTGAATTTCTAGAATGAGGAATTATCATTATTTACAAGACTATTGTCCTCATTTTTGTTGCTATTAATAATGAGGAATTATCATTATTTACAAGAAAACTATTGTCTTCATATTTCTTCTGTAGGGGCCTTGGTGATGTTTATCAAATTGGCCTTGTGCCAAACACAACCAAAGTTTCTACAATTTAAAATATGAAAAGCTTGTAGGTTGGATGTTGAAATTTGGAAGAATAAAATATTTTGTTTTGTATATTTAAGTAAAATTTTATTAACTAAACAGAACAACAAATTTGTAAGTAGAAAATGTTCAAAGAGAAAAATGTACGTAGTTTAATATTCTCGAGAAATAGCAGTAATGAGTTAACTGAATCAAGATTTTATATTTCTACGCACGCACACATTCTGCTAATAGCAGAATGTGTGCGTGCGTAGAAATAATTAGGGGTTACTAACAAAGTCTGTGTTCTTTTCCTTTTTTTTTTTGGCCGGCAAGAAAGTGAAAAGGAAGGTGAAGTAATAAAGGAAATTGTACTTATCGGATGTTAATTCTTAGGAGTCAGTTGGAGTATCTTTTTGTTGGAATTTGAGTGAAGACAAGAAAGGAAAATTGGAAGGAGAGAAAGAACGAATGTGTGACGTGACTTTATGTCCAAGTCGGTAAATTAAAATTTCTTTTGTTACATTTTAGTGTGTAGTCTCTATGCTGCTCCCATTTGACTGTTTTTTGCTTGTCAAGGGACGTGGTTAAGTAGTGGAATCTAGTCATCTAATCAGCTTGAACAGCATACCCTTTCCTAGGTGTGAAGAAAATTTGACTAGGGTCATATATCAATTTGCTATTTCCTATCTAATCAGAATTCAGAATCTTAATTTTCACACTGACTTTTTTTTTTAATCGTATCATCCCAAGCAAGGCGGTAATGCCACTGATGTGCAGGGGGCTACATAAGAGTAAAACGATTAGATAGGAGGAGAGTAAAAAGAAAGATGAACCAGTGAGAAAGAGAAGAGAGGAAATACAGGTGTGATGACAGTTGCAAAGGGGGAGAGAAAGGAAAGGATATACGGGGTGGTGAAAGAACTAGAGCCAAGTGGTTAACTTGTAAAATTTGCCCTGGTCTGGGTTTTTCCAAAATGTTTCAGTTGTTCTGATCCATTTTTGCAGGTGTGCAATTTTACTTTTTGCATTTCAATTAATTGTTGGATGATATAAGATTTGAATCCTATAGTTGAATATGCATTGTAGTACAGTGAATATCGACTCAGAACGACAAATCGGTGAGCTCAGTTTGAATTCCAGTTGTAATCCTTGCATTCACTTGCGCACAAATATCCTTGGAAAAGGTATTAATCTGTCTCTTCTCTCCGGTTATGGGTTAAATAAGAGAACAGACTGGGTTCTATAGCCTTGGTCAGCAACCAGTCTACTGCAGAAAGCAATAGCAACCTACTGTGGGATGATCTTCTACCCAATTGGTCATGTCTCTTTCGAAACATTGCCTAAAGTGTGAATCAGTGAATCACGTATGGCACTTAACTGACTGATCATATAGTTGTTGTTAATGAGAGGAACTATCCTTATTTACAAATAGACTATTCTCATCTTTGTTGTGGTTAACAATGTTTTAGTCATTGTAACTTCAAGTCTTCATCAGGTGTATGTCAATCTAATTACCCTACAGGAAATTCTGAACTGAACCCTTTATTTAATCTGCCGGGGTAGACTGTTCTTGCTCTACTTGCTCATGTATAAGAATATCTAGTATAGTTTTTACTTTTCGTACTGCACAGATTTTGCTCATTCTGATTTCACTAAGTCCACATACACACTCCCCATCCGATAAAAAAATTGAACTCCCAATTATTATATCACTCAATTCATGAACCAACACTAATCCACTAAGCTATTATCCTGTATGAATTCTCTGTAGGTTACTTGTATTGGTATACACTTGATGAAACATTATTATAACATTAACAAAGATGAGGAAAATAGTCCACTTGTAAATATTAGGTTGTCCCAAAAGTTCATAAACACTTGCAAAAAATTGAAATTTTACTCACAAAAACAACAAAAATTTTTGCTCAAAATAAAGACCATCATTTTTCAAGACTTTCTGCCATTGATCTGCAAGCTTTCGGATTTGATCAAAGTACCCTTCAGCCGGCTTCGAATCCAAGAATTCTTGACACGCTTCCTAGACTTCATCAAACGAGTCAAATCGGCAGCCCTTCAGAAAGTGTTGCATTGAGTAGAAAAGGCCGTAATCTGATGGAGCACAGTTAGGGCTGTAGGCTGGATGTGGTAGAAACTCAATGCTGTCCAGCTCTTCAAACTTGTCTTTGGTCTTCTTGGTGGTGTGTGGCTTGGCATTGTCCTGCTGCATCAAAGCGTGATTTTGGTTGATCAGAGCTGGGTACTTTTGCTTCAACTTTTCATCGACCCGCTTAAGTTGCTGACATTAAAGTTCGGCACTGATGGCACGACCATTCGGAACCAACTCAAAATGCACGATTCCTTTAAAGTTCCACCAAATGCACAACATGACTTTCTTGCTGAATCAATCTTGTTTTGGAACTGACGGTGTCTCTTACCCTTTCTGAACCCATTGCTTGTCTCGATTGTGCTGGACCAGATAGACCCATTTTGCAAGTGTTTACGAACTTTTGGGACAACCTAATAGTTAAAAAAATGTAAATATATTACTTCTCATCATGTTTTCTACTGAAATGAATTGAAGTGATTAAATGGAATCAATTTCTAAGTCTGCTACTATAAAAGTTGGTTTACTGTGTCATGCCAGTCAATCCTTCTTGCACATATATGAATCTGTCATTTGTCCGTGCATAGAATGTCGCTGCCATATCTGGTCTGACGCACCTGCTATATATCTCAAGATTCTCAACAAAATTCATAGAATGGTCTCTAAGGTAATTGCTCTTGACCTGGTATCTTGGCTTCAGTCATTTTTCCACTGTTATGTCAAAAGAAATTGCTGATATTGAGATATGGGGGTCTAACACAGATCTCCAGACAACAAACGTGACCATTGAATGAACTGTGCTACTGAGATTGCATTACCATAAATATTTGGTATATAAATCACTCAGACAGAAGTCTGAGTGTGTTCTGTGTTGTGCATCATTGAAGAGATTGTTTCTGTGCAAAGTACTCAAAAGAATTATTTCAAGAGCATTATTGCGTATTATTTATAGCATTTCGTTAGTACATTGACTTTATGCAAAGATACTGAAATATTGTAACTTGCTAAGTGAGTTACTAAAAGTTTCCTTCAGAATAATATTAAAAAACTAGCATTATAAAATATGGCTTCCCTCTGTCTTTTCTACATATATTTTCACAGCAATTGTTCCTATGGGCTTATCTATTTAGTGCCCCAACAGCATGCTACTTGTTTGACAATAGGGTTTCACCATTTTGCAGATGGTTAAAGCCCCTAGCTCAATGCTTTTTTAATCCTTTATTTTCTCACACTTTTCACTTGCAGAATTCCCTTCTGATTTCTTGGGTCCCTGTCCCCTGAAATCGTAAATGTAATGGCAACCGCCATACTCTGTCTTCCTGAATCTTGTTCTTTATCGTCCTTTTCTTAACCACTCCTCAGTAAAGTCTTTGCATTCTCTTTTACTCCCTGTAACCTTCTGAATCCTAGTGACATAATCACCTTGCTTGGGGTGAAATGATTAAAAAAAAATAATAAAAAGTTTTTTTTTACAGTGTCAGAAGGATAAAAATATTTTCCTGTGATTAAAGACTCCAAGGTGACAGGAACACTCATGTAGAAAAATAAAATAAATATAGTGAAATAGAAAATGACACTCGATCATTTGTTGACAATTGATAGTTTTCAATGGCTGACAGTTTCTGTTCAATTTGTGAATGTAAATCTTTTCAGAAAGAACTAAAAAGCAACAAAAGAGATGTCCTCTTCCCTCTTAGACATTTTTAAATTTGCATGTGTTCCTGGTTGCCAACTAAATGGTTCTTGCCATTATGTCTATGATGACAGCAGAGTTGACAGTTTTTGGCTGCATTCACAGATATGATAGTTGTTTATTTGGGTCTCTGTGTTGGTCCAGAAAGTTGTCAAAATCTATTAGGCACATTTATAAATCTACCATTTGTCTATGCATTGAATACTGTTGCCATATCTTGTTAGATTCTCCTGTTATTCTCTAGGTTCTCGACAAAATACAAAGAAAGATCGGCAATGTAATCAGTCCTGACATGGCATCTTGACTTCAAGCACTTTCTCACCGACATGATGTGGCTTCCCTCTGTCTTTTCTACAAATATTTTCATGGCAACTGCTTTTTTTTCCCTGGTGCCTTGTCTATGTGAATTTCAGTGTTCTACTAGATTGGCATTGAGGTCCCACCTTTTTACTTCTTGAAATAGTTAAATGCAACTACTTGATCTGTTTCTTCTCTCACACTTTCTGCCTATGAAACTCTTTTCAGTTTACTTTTATGAAAGAGATAGCTACATTATCAAAAAATTTAAATGCAATGTCAGTTTTTATCTTTCATCCTCTTGAATTCCATTTATATTGTATCTTTTCTTCAATACCCACTGTACCCAGATTTTTTTCACTGTTACTATCTGTGTACTAGTGGCAATTCTGCCTTGTTTAGGGTGAAATGATTTTAAAAAAATAAAAATAAGAGAGTTGCATAAATATTTATTTATCCACTTTTGTTTCAGGTTTTTTTGGGTGGCAAGTTTCAAATGTTATGGCATACCAATCACGAGAATATCTGCATAAATTATTATTTTTAGAGGCTTGCCAAAAGGGTACAAAAAAGGGTACACTAAATAGTGGACTGTGAACCTATTAGTTTGTACTACTTCTAAGTTATATGTATATCTATATATAATTAAATAATAGCTGGCGACACAATGACCAGCTCAGATTGAGGAACTGGAGAGCCGGGTTCAAATTCCAATCAAGTTCATTTCATTCATTTATGTGCTAATACCATTAGGAAATGTGTATGAGACCATCTCTCTGTACAGCTATGTGTAAAATAGCAGCACAGACTGGATCCTTGGTTGGCAACTAGTCTATGAGAAGCAAACTGTGAATTTAAACCAGATTGTATTATCCTGAAGCGTGTATTCATGCAACTGGGAACCACTTGTGAATCAAAAATTCTCACTGAAATGCTTACTATTTGTTCATCGAAAGAAATAAGATCTTTACTCTAGTTGGTCACCATTCGCTCTCGGATGCGGTGTCAAAAAAAAACTCAAAATTTCATACGGAATAAGAAGAGCTAACAGCTATATAACAGCTGACTACTTGTTTCCAAGGGCAGGTAACCAATCCCTGCTGCAGATTCCTGATCAGGCACATTTTTATTCAGTACTCATGCAGTTTATACAATACCTATGCTCAGAAAGCCTCAGAGAGAGCACATCTGGCATGGTCAATAGTTTGAACAAGATCAGTATACTCAAACCCTCAGTCATGATAACTTTTTGACTTTCTACTAGCACAACTGCCTCGTTTCTCTGACAAGACTTGGGTCCATCCATGGTAGGGTATTCAGGCATTTGCCAACAGTGCGTGACAGACTAAGATCACTTTGCTAGGTCAATAATTTCAAACCATGGTGAGATTCATATCCTGAATGGAATGAAGGTGAATATTTGCGGTGGAGACTTACCTCACCGAAGCAAGAGAAGGCGGTTTGTCTGCAGATGCATTCGTAGACCTCATGAAACCATGAGGCGAGCTCATACAAGGCAGTTTTTGGAAGGACACGGCGCATGCATCATTGGTGAAAGCGAGGCTTTCACATGTGAGAAATTACAGTTTCTTGCTCGAGACCAAAAAACACATAAAAAGAGCCAACTTCTGTTTCGGAGGCAGTTCGGTGTTGGCGATTCGTGAAGGCTACACCGGTGTTTGGGAGACAGTGTTTTTTTTATGGTGCGCAGGAAATAGATTCCTGAGTAAAGCAGTATTCCGGGTTCTACGTGGAGCAGCTGGGAGAACGGATCCAAGTGGTCCTCTACCAACTACACTCCAAGAAGAAACAAATACTACAATATTCTAACCACTTGGCTACATACCCGCCCCACATACAGGGTGCAATGAGTAAATTGTCAGAAATTTATATTTCTAATTTCACACATGCTCATTAATTGTTTTTGAATTTTGGGGGTTGCACAATTCTTTCTTTGACATAGTCTGGAATCTCCCAGAATTCAGAAAATGATAGCATGTGTTGGGAAAAGAAAAAAATAATTGCTCGCTTCTTGATCTTGTCAAGGATGACATGAGAAAATTTGAACTTTTTCTCACTTCTGGAATTCATATTTACAAGGACTTTAGATTGACTTGCCTGAAAAGGTTGAGTTTCCTAGTAACCTTGCAAGATAAATATAACTTACCTGTTAGTTCTAATAAGAAAGCCTGCTTATCTAGTCTGGCTAAAAACATTCTTGTCCATTTGGACAACAGGAACATTCTTCCTGTTTTGGGACTTACTTAAACATTCTTAATGTATTGTTACTTGTTTGTGTTTATTAAATGCCTATTTGTTATTGCCATGTAACTTGTCCTTTTTTTACTACACGTGCTACAGTCGTGTGATATTCATATTGTTTATATTAGTATCGTATAACTGGAAATATCACTGGTTTGACCCAACACTAATAAGTGGTGACTCCAACGTGTCAGTTTATTTTTGCAATTTGCAAAATAACTGTTGGTGTATCAGAAAAAAAATTTTTTTTCTATCTCTACACAAATCATTTCCGATGATGACTGTATTATATAGCAACATGGCGTCGTTCTTCTTCATTTGCTCCTTTGCCCATTCCAAATTTGAATTTTTTGCGCAGTTAGAGTCGGATGGCGATCTGAGAGGAAGAACCTCTCAGAAAACAAAATTTAATTTAGCCGTCTCCAAGTTGCCTCTCGAAGCCGTCCAGGAGGTGAGAGAAATTATTATTATCTCTCCGCCAAAAGACAAGCTGTATCAAAAGTTAAAAGATGAACTTGTTCTAAGAACGTTGATGTAATGGCAAAAGAAATTGTCCCAACTTCTACACAAAGAACAATTGGGAGATAGCAAGTCGTCGCAATTTTTACATAATTTGCAACATTTAGCTGGAGAACATAACGAAGATGGCATTAAACATCATATTTTTCTCTAGCATTTGCCATCTGCATACCATGCTGTTTCAGATGTGGTGGGTGAAGATGAACCCATTGAAAAACTGGTTAAAATAGCTGATAATGTGACAGACCCAACTTCGGGATACACTGCACCTGTTTCTGCCATACAGACGAAAGAACCAGATCCACTGAGTAGACTCTTAGAAGGACAACGAAGGTTAGAGGCTAAAATGAAAAACCCAGAGAGACATTTACAAAAGGTTAGCATGCACCGCTCCCAAAGCAGAGGTTGTGCAAGAGCTGCTAGCAAGGACCTTGCACAGAAAATTTGGAGATAGGGCTAATTATTGTAAACCCCCCTGTTCATTCAATTCACAACAGGGAAAAGCCTAAGCTTGCAACCGGAGGCGACACAGTGCACCGGCGTGGGTGATATTTGTTGCTTACTATTTGTTGCAGATCGCACTACACTGTATACATTTTCTTGTAGACAGTGGTACCCAAATATCTTTAATTCCTGTCACTAGTGCAGACAAGTTAAAAGGCCCTCATAAACTTACTCTACAGGCTGTAAATAAGTCGCTCATCCAGACTTATGGTTAGAGGTGCCTTATGTTGAATTTGGGTCTGAGATGGGTTTTCACCCATTTTTTTTGTTCTTGTGGATGTAGAGAAGGCCATATTGGGTGCAAATTTCTTACACAAATTTGGTCTTTTCATTGATGTTAACAGACCTTGTCTGACAGACCCTAAGACAAATATTCGATCACCTGGAGCCATTTATAATGTAATTTTGTTATGTCCAACTGTGGCTAACACAGAAGACACCCCTGGTATTTTGTGAGCTCTTAAAAATTTTGAGATCATTACAAAACCATCTTTTCCCAAGGATAGTCTGGCCCACAATATCACACATCACATTACTACTAGTGGTCCTCCTGTTCACAGCTGTCCTTGTCACCTGGCACCGGAAAAATTGAGTGTGGCGAAAGCGAAATTTAACCAAATGATGGAACTAGGTATCATCCGGCCATCAAAAAGTAACTGGTTATCTCCTTTGCATCTGTTACCCAAAAATGGTGGTATTTGGCACGCTTGTGGCAATTATAGGGCATTCAACTCTGCCACTAAACCTGACTGTTATCCCATTTTGTATGTCCATGATGTAACGGCCGTCATTCTGGGTAAATCTATATTTACTAAATTAGAGCTTATCAGGGCCTACCATCAGATTCCAGTAGAACCCGAACACATTCCAAAGACTGCCATAACAACACCATTTGGGTTGTTTGAGTTTCTACGTGTGCCATTTGGATTAAGAAACACAGCACAATCTTTCCAAAGATTTATCGACCATGTATTGCACGGTTTGCATTTTGTCTGTTCCTATATGGATGATGTCCTTATAGCCAGTTCTTCCATGGAAGAACATATTAAACATTTACAGCTCGTTTTTGAATGTTTTGGGAAATTTGGGGTTGTTATCAACCCAGTAAAGTGTGAGTTTGGAAAATCTGAAATTTGGAAAATTCTCGTTGCCTTCTCTACGGATTTGAATTTCAGAGTTTTCCTTCTCTTCAAACTGATTGCCACCCAAGGCTAGAGAGTTCATGTAGCTAGTCGGAAGGGAAAAGGCATGACTTCATGTCTTACCCAGGGGCAGTTGTGCATAAGTAGATGCATCAGTGATTAACCCGAGATTTGACTGCTGACTTCACTTTTTGTGCCAATATCCATCACACTGACTATATATAAAAAACTGTATGCCTAAAGAAAATGAAAAAAATATTAAGAAAAAATCTTCTTTTCATTGACTTATACCACATTTCAGTTGTTGTTTTTGTCATTGACCTATTTCATTTCAGGTGTTATTTTTTATCTATCTGATTTTATCTGTTATTGACCTGCCTTATTTCAAGTGTTGTTGTTGACCTACCTCATTTCAGGTCTTGTTGTTGACCTACCTCATTTCAGGTCATGTTGTTGTTGATTTATGTCATTCCAGGGTTTTTTTGTGGACAATCTCCTTTGAGGTCTTTTTGTTGACCTATCCCATTTCAAATCTTGTAGTTGATTTACCTCATTTCAGGTCTTCTTGTTGACCTACCTCATTTCAGGTCTTGTTGTTGACCTACCTCATTTCAGGTCTTGTTGTTGACCTACCTCATTTCAGGTCTTGTTGTTGACCTACCTCATTTCAGGTCTTGTTGTTGACCTACCTCATTTCAGGTCTTGTTGTTGACCTACCTCATTTCAGGTCTTGTTGTTGACCTACCTCATTTCAGGTCTTGTTGTTGACCTACCTCATTTCAGGTCATGTTGTTGTTGATTTATGTCATTCCAGGGTTTTTTTGTGGACAATCTCCTTTGAGGTCTTTTTGTTGACCTATCCCATTTCAAATCTTGTAGTTGATTTACCTCATTTCAGGTCTTCTTGTTAACCTACCTCATTTCAGGTCTTGTTGTTGACCTACCTCATTTCAGGTCTTGTTGTTGACCTACCTCATTTCAGGTCATGTTGTTGTTGATTTATGTCATTCCAGGGTTTTTTTGTGGACAATCTCCTTTGAGGTCTTTTTGTTGACCTATCCCATTTCAAATCTTGTAGTTGATTTACCTCATTTCAGGTCTTCTTGTTAACCTACCTCATTTCAGGTCTTGTTGTTGACCTACCTCATTTCAGGTCTTGTTGTTGACCTACCTCATTTCAGGTCTTGTTGTTGACCTACCTCATTTCAGGTCATGTTGTTGTTGATTTATGTCATTCCAGGGTTTTTTTGTGGACAATCTCCTTTGAGGTCTTTTTGTTGACCTATCCCATTTCAAATCTTGTAGTTGATTTACCTCATTTCAGGTCTTCTTGTTAACCTACCTCATTTCAGGTCTTGTTGTTGACCTACCTCATTTCAGGTCTTGTTGTTGACCTACCTCATTTCAGGTCTTGTTGTTGACCTACCTCATTTCAGGTTTTGTTGTTGACCTACCTCATTTCAGGTCATGTTGTTGTTGATTTATGTCATTCCAGGGTTTTTTTGTGGACAATCTCCTTTGAGGTCTTTTTGTTGACCTATCCCATTTCAAATCTTGTAGTTGATTTACCTCATTTCAGGTCTTCTTGTTGACCTACCTCATTTCAGGTCTTGTTGTTGACCTACCTCATTTCAGGTCTTGTTGTTGACCTACCTCATTTCAGGTCTTGTTGTTGACCTACCTCATTTCAGGTCATGTTGTTGTTGATTTATGTCATTCCAGGGTTTTTTTGTGGACAATCTCCTTTGAGGTCTTTTTGTTGACCTATCCCATTTCAAATCTTGTAGTTGATTTACCTCATTTCAGGTCTTGTTGTTGACCTACCTCATTTCAGGTCTTGTTGTTGACCTACCGCATTTCAGGTCTTGTTGTTGACCTACCTCATTTCAGGTCTTGTTGTTGACCTACCTCATTTCAGGTCTTCTTGTTGTCGTTGACCTAACTCATTTCCAAAGATGAAAGTCATCAGCTGAATTTGATTGCACAAATGAACTAACAAGTTCAGATATACAAAGACAAATGAATTTATTATTCCATATATTTTTCAAATTATTATCCATGCCTTTGTTTTTCTTTGCATAATGTTTCATTCAGATGATATTTTTGTTTCAGAATTTATTGATTATTCTTTTTTTTTTTTTTTACTTGTCCACAAATATTATAGTTAAATCGTGTGGTTTTGTTGATTGAAAAAAAGAAAAAGAGGAACATACTCATGTGAAAAATCAGATTACTTTTTAGTAGCTGATAATTTTCTGTCTTGGTCTCTTGTTTTCTATGTCCTTCTCTCCCTCTCATATGTATTTATATTGATTTAGTTTATGCATGAAACATAATGCTCCTGCTGGGTGTTGACATCAATGTCCATTTTTTTTGCATATATATATGATTGCATTATATATATATGATGATTGCATAACGCATGAAACTTTGAGTCATGCCATAGATGTAAGATAATGTGTGTGTGTATATATATATATATATATAAACTTATTTATAAATGAAACTTTGTGTGTGTGTATCCATTACCTATAGACTCCGAAACGGCTGAACTGATTTTCTTGAAAATTTACACAGTTGTACTATAAGCATCTGCGAGTGTTCTTAGTTAGGTTTTGTCTCAAGGTACCCTTGATAAATATTGAAAATCGATAATCGAAAAAATCGGGTTATAGAAGGAGTGGTTCAATTTTAATCAAATTTGATACACTCATAGACAAAGACATAAGAAACAATATTCAGAAGTTTCAAGGTTGCAGTTCATAAAATAGTGCAGAAAAATGATAATATATATATATATATATATTGTAACTAAGTTGTTGAACTCGTAGGTTTATTTACCTTTGTGTTCATACATTTACTTTTATAAAGAGCGCTCAATACAAATGTAGAGCGTTATACCAAGACCTCCTATAATATATAGGAGGTCTTGGTTATACTGTAATGGTTGTTACAATGTTTTTGTAAAACACATTTGTAACAACCATTACAGTATATATATATATATATATATATAAAGGCAAGATGTTTGTGTGTGTCTGTTTATCTGTTTGTATGTCTTTTATACAAATCCACAATTTTTATCCGATTCTCACCAAACTTCACACAAATATTCTTTAGACTGAGTCTGAGCTCCAGGATCATGGATTAGTTTTAAAGCTTTCATTACACCTGAGCAACACTGGGCTATACTGCTAGTATATATATATATATAAACAAGTTGCCATTATCACACCAAGCTATAATACACTTTAAAAAAGGGATCATAATTTATTAATAAACAGTGATAAGTTAATATCACAATATTGAAAATTTAAGGTGCCTTTTGACTGACCCGCTTCAGAACAAAAATCATTGGTAATTTAAGACTAAGTAGCTAATAAAAAAAATTTTATTAGCGACTGAAGTTAAAATGTAAAATGATTAAAAAATAAGGGGAGGCGGGAGAGAAACAATTACCCTCTATTAGGTTTCTTCAAAAAGGGCCAATTTGTGTTTTAATTTTCATTGCATACACAGGGCAGGTCTCTGCATGTTAATAATAACAGACTCTAATATATCCAACTGGTTCCTGCTCCATGCCCTGTGCAATACAGAAAAAAATTCAGGAGAATAACTTGCCATGCAAGCAGCAGAATTTGATAAACACTTGCCAATTGTGGATGCATTAGTCTGTGAACACGTGGATGTCACCAGCTCATGTCTATGTACCTTGCCGCCCAGGACATGTTTGGCAATTCTAACTTCCAATCTCTGGATGGTTTTGACCACATAGTCAACCTCGTATCAACACTTATATTGATATGCTTCAGACCATAATGGCACTGAACTACTGCTTAATGGAAACAGAAATTTTATTGGTGTATGACTGACTGACGGATCAATCAACAGTAGTCTGACATATACAGCACATTTAGATGCCTCCATAGATTTTAGCCTCATAAAACTTAGCAATTTTTCATTCAATGGCAGATGTAATAACACATCTGGGGTAGCCATTCATCAGAAATAGTTGTTTAATTTTCTTTAACTCATCATCAAGATTGCACTCAGAACATAACATCAATGCCTGATGGGTAAGACAGCTAATAAGATTAATTTTTCTGGTTCTAGGAGCAAAAGAGTCCTAAATTAAATCAAGCCCAAAGAAAGTAGGTTTATGATAAACAGTAGTAAGAAAGCATGAAACTGTTCTTTCTACTAGTACATCCAGGAAAGGTAACCAACTGTTCTCTTCTACCTCCATAGTATATTTTAACGCAGGATGGAGATTATTCAAATGTAAAATGAATTCTTCTGCCTTACTACTATTAGAAATGATGTAAACGTATCAATGTAGTAGAAGTATTAATAGGGCTTACCAATCTTATCAAAAAGCTGTTTTTCATGAAAGCCAACAAAAATGTTGGCCGTCAGAGGAGCCAATTGACTACCCATAGTTACTCCATCTATTTGTCGATACATGCAATTATCAAAGCTGGAGGAGAGAGACTTAACTGCCATCTCTATCAACTCGACAAAACACTCTCAGGAAAAGATGGAGACTTTGTGGGGCCATAATGCAAAAAGTCGGCACAAATATTGTTTCATCAACTGGGACATTTGTGAACAGACTTGATATACTGAACGACACAAAATACTCTGGGTCAGAGTTAGGTTTCAATTTTCACATATATTCAGCGAACTGAAACAAGTCAGGCACATAATACTTTGAATGGAATACTAACACCAGATCAAGAACCTTGACCAGCCACTTAACCAGGCTGTGTTGGGCTGAACCCGGTATACACAAAATGGATCTAAGTGGAACGTCCTCTTTATGAATTTTTGGTAACCCATACAACTGAGCATGCTCGGACGAATATTACTATAAATTTCTTTAGTCAGAAATTTTCTTTTATGAATTTCTAACAATTTTTTCTGCATGCAATCAAATTTCAGTTCTAAAGGTATCGTCACAATTGATGTCTTCTAATTTCCAGAATTTACTGTTATCATTTAAATACATAGCATTTTACTGACATAATCAGAGTAATTTAATATTACTACTCCAGCACCTTTGTCAGATCTGGTAATATAAATATTTGTCTTAGTTTTTAACAACTTAGAGGAAGAACGACTTTCAAACAACTAAGTAAACCTGAGAGAATCAATGGTAGAATTAACATTACAATAGTCTTTTAATCAAGCTTTTAGATGATGCAATTGTTCCGCAGATGTTTTAATAATTGAGACGGGGTCATTTCAAAGTTGCTAAATACCTTAACTTTCTCAATTTTCCTAGGGTTAGTATGAAAATTCAAACCCTGGGACAAGACCATCTTATCAGAAAAGTCATAGTTAGACAAATTAATAATGTGCCCATCTGTGGTGACATATGAATCAAATTTCTTTTTGAATAAGAAATGTCATTTTTCTTTGTATTGCACAGGGCACAGAACAAACTTCACTTGCATATATTGAAGTTTATTATTATTAACGTGCAAAGACCTGCCCTGTGCATGCAGTGAGAATTAAAACACAAATTGGCCCTTTTTGGAGAAGCCATTACCTAACGTAGGATAATTTTTTATTCCCCACCCCCCACTCCCCTTAGCTTTTAATCAGTTTACATTTTAACTTCAGTTGCTAATAAAATTTTTTCTTGTTAGCTTCTTCTTCTTCTTCTTCTATGTGCCCTGTCCCTTCAGGACGTAGGCAATCATGGTTCTCCACATCTCCCTATCCCTTGTGGCTCTTAGTATGTTTGAGCCTGTTGCTCCTGGCAACCCCCATTCTGTCATTCACCTGATCAGACCCTGCAAATATGTTATCTGCTGCCTTCCTCTGTCTCTCCTTCCTTCTATCTGACCAGTCAGTATCAGGTTCTCTAGGCTCTCTTTCCTCATTGCATGTCCCAGGAATTTCAGTTGTCTCTTCCTGATGCTCAGCATCAATTTCCTTTTTGTTGCCATTCTTTCCAACACCTCCTCGTTGCTTGCATGCTCAGTCCACGATATCCGTAGCATCCTTCTGTAGAACCACATTTTGGCCGCCTCCAGTTTTGTCCTCATTTTCGATGATATTGTCCAGCATTCACTGCTGTATTGAAGAACTGACATCACATAGCAGTCTAGCACTCTTTTCTTTGTTTCTATTGAGATTTTCCTGTGTGTTAGTATTTTGCTCATCTTCTGGAATTTTGCTCATCTTTGTCCTTTGCCATGCCAATTCTCCTTTGGATCTCCGTGTCGCACTTTCCATCTTCTGTTAGAACACTTCCTAGGTACTTAAATTTTTGTACTTGCTTGATTCTGTTATCCCCCGCCTGTGTTTGGCATTTTGGGTTGTATCTTTTGCTGATGACCATGCACTCAGTTTTCTTAAAGTTTATTTGTAGTCCCTTCTTGTCACTCTCCACTGCTACTTTCTGTATGAGGTCTTGTAGTTTCCTTTCCGTGTCCGCAATCATCACTGTATCGTCTGCATACCTTATGTTGTTCAGGTTGTGGCCTCCAATAACAAATCCTGGCGTGTCATCTAGGGTCCTCAAAATATTCTCGCTGTATAGATTGAACAAATCCGGTGAAAAGACACATCATTGTCTTATGCCGTTTTCTATCTTTGTGTATCTACTGAGGTTGTTACCTGTCCGTATGCAGGCCGTTTGCTGCCAGTAGAGATTCTTGATTATTCTTATGTCTTTCCCGAAAATGTCGAGGCCGCTTAGCATCTCCATCAATTCTTTGTGTCGTATTTTGTCGAATGCTTTCGCGAAGTCAATGAGGTACAAGTCTTTCTTCATTTGTAATGCCCTTTCAGTGAGCATCCTAATCATGAATATGGTGTTTCTTGTTCCAGTGTCTTGGACGAACTCACACAATTCCTGCCCTATCTCTGCTTCTCGCTCTATTCATCAGGATTCTGACAATCAGTTTTGTAATGTGACTCATTAAGCTGATAGTTCTGTGTAGTTCGCACTCATTTGCACCAGGTTTCTTTGGCAGCACTATAAATATCGACTTGCATAGGTTGTCTGGTATTATTCCGCTGCTATAAATTTTGTTTATTATGTCGGTAATCTTTTCTATGCCATATTCTTCTAAGGCTGTCAGCAGCTCTATCACTATGCCATCTGGACCAGGTGCTTTGTTTCTGTTCATTTTGGCCATTGCAGCTTCCACTTCGGATTTCAGTATTTCCGGTCCATCCATCTCCTTGTGTATTCTCGGTTGTTCTCTCTTGTCGCAAAAGCAATCCTTTATATATTCTTCCCATCGCTGGAGTATTTCCTCTTTCTCTAATATGATTGTTCCTTTCTTGGATTTTATTTAGTCTTAAATTACCAATGATTTTTGTTCTGAAGAGGGTCAGTCAAAAGGTGCCTTAAATTTTAAACATTGTGATACATTTCAGTAATAATTATAGGATATTTTGTTTTTGGAGCTGATAACTGTCCATATTTTGGTCTCTTGCATTCTTTCTCTCTCTCTCTCTCTCTATATATATATATATATATATATATATATATATATATAAACACAGACCGAAGGAGAGAATTAATACAAGTAAAAGGATTGATGTTACTTTCAACATCCTAACTTCTGAGTTTCTTAGACAGACCTTCTGGGAATCACTCCATCTTCTCATCAGAGAATATCAGCAAATGACTGTTTTGAAGCTATAGGGAGATGTTTAATTAATTTGGCCTTGTGTCATACATTAACGAACTCCCTACAACTTACAAGTTTTTTTCCAGAGTTATCATCAGAATTATCAGAAGGTTTTCAGCAGAAGGTTAGAAATTGTGGAATTAGAGTGGAAAAATAAAATATATGCTTTTCATGTTAAATAGAAATTTATTAAAGGAATAAAATAACAAGAATAGGTAATCGTTCCATGAGAAAGTTAAGGGTATTAAGAAATGTTCATATTAGAAATTTGTTGAAAATTTGTTTGTGTACATAAGTATGTAAGTATTAGTGTTTGTTTGGTAGGAATGTCTTTGAATGGAGAAGAAGAAGTAAAATGAATCAGTACACAAGAAAGGAGGAGAAAGAGGACAAATGTCTGGGTCACTATGTATGTATGAGCTTTTGTTTGGTAGGAATGTCTTTGAATGGAGAAGAAGTAGTAAAATGAATCAGTACACAAGAAAGAAGGAGAAAGAGGACAAATGTCTGGGTCACTATGTATGTATGAGCTTTTGTTTGGTAGGAATGTCTTTGAATGGAGAAGAAGTAGTAAAATGAATCAGTACACAAGAAAGAAGGAGAAAGAGGACAAATGTCTGGGTCACTATGTATGTATGAGCGTTTGTTTGGTTGGAATGTCTTTGAATGGAGAATAAGAAGTAAAAGGAATCAGTACACAAGAAAGAGGACAAATGTCTGGGTCACTATGTATGTATGAGCTTTTGTTTGGTAGGAATGTCTTTGAATGGAGAATAAGAAGTAAAATGAATCAGTACACAAGAAAGGAGGAGAAAGAGGACAAGTGTCTGGGTCACTTGAAGCTTCTCCCATTACATTTTAGCTTGTTGCCTCTGCTGCTTCCATCTCTGACTGACTGACTGACGCTGTTTGAAGTCATTTATAGTTATTCAGATTTTTTACACTTGATCGCTAAGTCCTTTCAAGTCTTGCAAGTTGCTCCCATTGTTCAGATAAACAATTTGATATCTACTTTTTCTGTAAGCACATGGTCAATTTTTTTTCTATTTGGAAAAAACCAGGGTTGTGAATTTTTGTAAAAGTGAGGAAGGTTGGATTTTAATTCTTAATTTTCTATTCACCACATTCATTTCAAAACAAAAAAATCCTAACTTTTGAGTTTCATAGACAGACCTTCTGGAAATCACTCCATCCCCTCATCAGAGAATATTAGCAAATGATTGTTTATATTTTTTGATTTTTTATTTTATATGCAATTTTCATTAGTGCAAGTTTTTTTTGTTTCATAGTGCAGTCTGTGTGTGTACATGTAGAATGTAATATATAATAAAAAAAAAGAAAATGTCAGTAATATGTACCAGATATTTTGCTTTGATAATGAAATATTTTCGTTTCAATTTCAAGATAAAATAAATTATAAAAATATTACATAATGTCTTTAACAGTTTCATAAACAAATAATGACCTCCATTTACTTATTTTTTAGCCAAACCAAAATTCATTTTTGCATATTTAGGAAAATTACTGAGGAAAAAAAGCTGATTTTCTTTGTAGAATGGACAATTCAAGCTCAACTTTTACTCATCATACAACCAGAAAACATTAAAAATAAACATTGCTTATAGAATAATGCAATTTTTTAAAAATAATTATGAAAAAAAAAACACACCTTCATCTTTTAGTGAAGCAAAGAGCGGGAATTCTGTCTTTGGACATTTTGTATGTCAATACCAATTTAGCGAGGCTTTCCCTGGAGCTTTTCAGATGCTGTCAGTCTGTTTTCCTCTTGAATTAAAGCAAAAACATTTCTCCTCGTCCAAAACCATTTACTATTTATAGATATTTTCTGTTTTTTAACAAAATGTTTTTAAAAAAACAACTTTATTTTTTTTTTTAATCAAAATACATCCCGGTAGTAAATATGGTATTTTCTGTGGTACTTGGGTGTGTGGAGAGGGTTCTGAAATTTTACTGTCTACAAATTGAATATGTTTTGCTTAAAGATTAGCAAAAACAGCAAATTTTCA
Source organism: Ascarosepion bandense (assembly GCA_037127315.1). Classification (NCBI taxonomy): domain Eukaryota; kingdom Metazoa; phylum Mollusca; class Cephalopoda; order Sepiida; family Sepiidae; genus Ascarosepion; species Ascarosepion bandense. The sequence continues at coordinate 4,311,483 of JBBBDQ010001500.1, forward strand.
CATGTAGAATTAGATTTCATTTTTTTTTTTTTGCTTTGTTTTATTTATCTTATCAAGTTTCTCCAAGTTTTGACCATGAAGAAGATATTATGCACAAAATGAATTTGTTCTTTTCTCTTCATAAGCAAGGGTTGATAAGCTGTAAAAAATAAGATTCTTAACCTTCTTACTGAGAATTGTGCCACAGATGATTCTATTTCAATTAAAGCCGGCGTCAATGAATTTGTTCCTTCTCGCAGATGCCAGGGAAACCACAATCTACTCCTTGGTTCTCACTATCCTATTCTGCTGCTATAGCCCACAGGAATCACTTCTGGGTGTTCCAGTGTGTATTTGTCTCAGCTTGTAGCAATTGTAAAAGAGGCTAAAAGTTTGTTTGGAAATAGAATTTGACACCTTGTAGCTTCTAACAAGTCTGACTCTCATGACTACTGGCACCTCTGTAATAGGGTCTGAAATAAGAGTAAGTCTTCTATCACTCCTATTCTCACTCAATTTGAGGTGTTAACTTCTGCTAATAAAGCAGAATGTTTTCCTCATCATTTCTCTTCAAATTCTACTATTGGGTTAACTTTTATTTTTTCATCATTTCACCCTTAGCAAGGCGAGACCACTACCAGTGCACAGGAGGTTACTGTGGGAAAAAAGACTGGGGACAGGGAGTATTGAAGAAAGGAGAAAAAATAAACAGGGGCAAAAGGGTGGGACGTAGATGCCTCACGTCATTGTGAATTTTTGTAAAAGTGAAGAAGGTTGATTTTAATTCTTAATTTCCTATTCACTACATTCATTTCAAAACAAACAAAAAAATCCTAACTTCTGAGCTTCATTGACAGACTTTCTGGGAATCACTCCATCCCCTCATCAGAGAATATTAGTAAATGACTGTTTATGTTTTTTGATTTTTCATTTTATATTCAATTTTCATTAGTGCAAGTTTTTTTGTTTCATAGTGCAGTGAGTGTATGTGTACATGTAGAATGTAATATTGTACTATTGGGTTAACTTTTATTTTTTTATCATTTCACCCTAAGCAAGGCTGGACCACTACCAGTGCACAAGTTACAGTGAGTGAAAAGACTGGGTACAGAAAGTATTGAAGAAAGGATAAAAGATAAACAGGGGCAAAAGGGTGGGACCTAGATGCCAATCTAGTTACACACTTGAATTCATGTAGATGGGAAGTACCAGCAAAAAAATCCCATCAGAGCAGTTGCCATGAAATTATTTGTAGAAAAGACAGAGGGAAGCCACATTATGTTGGTGAAACCATGATTGACATAAAGATGTAAAGTTATGATCAATTATACTGCAGATCCTTCTTCAGATTTTGAATAGCAGGAGTACCCAACCAGATAAGGCAACTGTATTCAATGCATGGATGAATGGTACATTTATAAATGTTCAAGATGGATTCTAACAAGAAAAACTTTCTGGCTCAACACAGAGACCCAACTTTTTTAACAGTAGAGGCAGTTATAGATCTGATATATTCACCCCACTTTATGTTGGTTTGAAAAAACATTACCTGAAATTCCACTTAAAACTGAATCTCTATTGAGTAATATGCATATAACTCCATCCATCGTTTCTGCTATCATCTCTAAACTAAATCTCTGCTAAGCATGTGGACAATGCTATCCCTTCAATAATCTTAAGAGATGTGCTCCGAAACTGGCTTCTGTTCTTTCTAAACTGTACAATACATGCCTCACTGCTGCTTGCTTTTCTTCTTGTTGGAATTCTCTTCTGTTGTTCCTGTCTTCAGGGTCTTCTTTCAGATAAGTTATATAGCTTTTGCTTCTCTAAATCCACTGCTGATTTTTTTTAATCATTTCACCCCAAGCAAGGCGTTAGTGCCACTGATGTGCAGGAGGTTACATAAGAGAGTTGAAGTATTAGGCAGGAGGAGAGTGAAGACAAAGACGAACCAGCTTCAGAGGGTGAAAGAGAAAGGGCAAGAGAAGGATGGGAACACAGGAGTGAAGACTGTTGCGAAGGTAGAGAGAAAGGAAAAGAACAAGATGTAGTTTGAAAAAAAAAACTTACCTCATGGACGTCCACATGCAAAAGAATCTCGTTGGGAAGCCATATTGCTTTTATGAAGACAAAGTTCCACAAATTCACGGCTACCATGAGACTTGACGAGATATAAATATGGCTGCTAAGTAGAACTCGAGAGGCTTTTTTTTTTCTTGTGTGTTAGACTACTTACCCACACTAACCCTAACCCTTACCCATGCTCACTTTGGAAAGAACTTGTGCTGTGTTTTTCAAGTTTAAAACAACTAATCAACACTCTTTTTGCGAAGAACTATTTTGCGTTCTCAAGTTTGTGATTATTCAACTACACAAGATACACAGGATGATGTAGAAAGATCTGGAGTTAAGTGGATAAGAGATGGGAATTGACTTTGCATTTAAAGTCCTGGAGGTTATAGCCATCAGGAAAGCAAGTACATGGAAGAGAGTTCCATAGGTGGGAAGCACAAGTAAAGAAGCTGCTGGAATAGAATTGTTGCCTGCATTTGGTTGATCTAACTATAAAAGGGTAAGACCTTGTTGCCGGTCTAGTTGCCCGAGTAAATTCTTGTGGAGGGGTCACCAGTGACCTAAGTTCGTCAGAGCAGAAGCCATGAAAATATTTTTAGAAGAGACAGAAGGAAGCCACAGCTGATGATGTGGTAACAGTTATTACTGAAAAGGTCAATCAGGTGTTATGTAAGAATAGTGAAGTTCAGGTTGTTGCTTTGGAGGTCTCAAAAGCATTTGACAGGCTTTAGCATCCTGTTCTTCTTCATAAGTTGAAAGGTTATAATACTTCTGGGTGAATTTTTTTTTAATTGATTCAGTCATTTTTCTGAAATCGCAAAATGAAAGTTTTCTTGAATGGCCACTCTTTTAGATCTTTTTGTATTAATAAAGGTCTCCCTCAGGGCTCTATCCTTGGAAATACATTCCTAATTATCATCACCGACCTTCCAGGTTGCATCAATTCTTAACTCGGTATCTATGCAGATGAAACAACCATTTATGCCTGTTTTAATAGTAAGTCTGAATAGTTTGATAAGGTCAGATTGACAGTTGATCTCAAAAACGGTCTGCTGTCTGTTGTTAACTCGGGCAAGGAATGGCTTGTTTATTTTAATGATTAGAAAATTAAACTGCTCTCTTTTAAGTCTCTGAGAGAATCCTTTTATACTTATCATCAACATGGCTGATGCTAACCTTCATAAGAATAATTCTCTGCACCTTTTCTGCTTTCATGAAGAGGAGAGATTATATTGAATCAATTGCTATGCCTGTTGCTAAGAATGTTGGCTGCCTGTGTCATGCTAGACAATTTGTTTTTGCCAGAATCTGTTTTATATATTTATAAGTGTACCATTTATTCTTGCTTTGAATATTGCTGCCATATCTCATCTGGTATTCTTGATGAAATCCAAAGAAGAATCTGGAATGTTATTGTTCTTGAGTTTGCAGCTTGCTTTCAGTTCCTTTTTCTCTGCCGTAATGTAGCTTGTGCCTTTTCTATAAATGTTTTCATAGTAATTACTGGAATGAACATTTCTCTATGTTAACTAGGTTTTATTAATTTAAGCACAGTACTAGATTGGGGAGCCGAGTTCAGATTCCAGCCGAATTCATTGCATTCATTTACGTGCAAATACCCTTGGGAAAGGTATTAATCCATCTATTCCTTCCAGTTATGGGTTAAATAACAGGACAGATTGGGTTCTATAGACTTGGTCGGCAACCAGTCTACCACAGAAAGAATGGCAACCTACAGCAGGATAATCTTCTGTCCAGTCAGTCATCTCTCTTTCGAGACATGATCGCCTAAGCGTGTATCACGTATGGCACTTAACTGACTGACTAGATCGGTGCCAAGGCCTCGTCATTTTTACAATTGAAATGGTGCTATATAACCATGAGTTCTATGCTAACAGTTTTTTATAATGCACTTATCACTTGTGGAACTTTCTTCTAGCTTTTTGCTTCTCAGTCAACTTTGATCTTCAAAAATCTAAATGAAATTTCAGTCATTATCCATTGTCTTCTTAATTCTTGTTCTTCTGATGTTCTCTCTGCTTAACAGTGTTTTAGTCTCATATTCTCTAACTCAGTAACCCTTTGCATCATAGTGGCTTTATTGCCTTGCTTAGCGAAGGATATTTTCTCACCAGATCTATTTCACTTATACAGCGAAACAATTCTTTCCAGGATTCATTATTGGCGGCCACAATCTCAACAATATAAAATAGGTGGATGACACAATGCTGATGGCAAACATAGAAATGAAAATGCAGGACCTTCTACAGAAGATAAGAAAAGAAAGTGAGAAGAACTGAGCATAAAATTCAAGAAAATGGAATATATGGTCATTAGCCAAAAGAAGAATCTAAAATGCCAACTGCAGGTCGAGGAAACTAAAATAAAACAAGTAAAGATATATATAAATACCTGAAACAAAGTATAGAAAGTGTGACACTGAGATCTGATGATGCCTTTCAAAAGCTAAGCTGTTATCTCGCCAAGTATAAATGAATAACTCAACAACAGAATCAGAATATAAGTTGTATTCTGCGGAAAGACGGTTAGTATGTACAGAAGTGATTAGTAATATTTATAATAGAAAGATACAAGAGTCCAATCCGTCGTAAGGCGTGTGTATACGTGATTACTTCCGGTATGCCACCGGAAGTGTGACACACTCTTCACTGACTCGCACTGACTCTTCAGTAACTCATTAGAGACTCTCAAGTGACTCTCTACGACCCTCCTGTAGAGAATCCACCCTTGCTATATATAGCAATGGGAACAGTCCATTTGTAGTCAAATAGGAGTGGCGTCCTAACATAAGCAGAGACAGGAAAATCTCATTGGAATAAAAAGAAAAGAGTGCTGGATTGCTATGTGATGTCTGTCTTTCTGTATGACAGCGAATGTTGAACAATCTCTTCAGAGTAGTAGAAATGTTGTTCTACAGGAGAATGCTGAGGATACCATGAACAGAACACATGAGCAATGACAAGGGGTTTGAGAGGATGCAAATGAGAAGAAAACTAATACCTAACATCAGGAAGAGACAGATGAGGTTCCCGGGATATGTAACGAGGAAGGAAGGCCTGGAGAATCTGATACTCACATATTAGATAGGCTTGAGCAAATGGATAGTGGAGCAGGGTCTAGGAGAGATACAAAGAGGAAAGATATCAAGAGCGATAAGAGACAGGAGTAAATGGAAGCCTACGATTGTTTATATCCTGAAAGAAACATGGTGCACGAAGAAAAAGTAATGGGAAACGATTTAAAAAAAAACAGATGAAAAAATAATCATTTGCGACGGATTAAATAAATAAAACTCTAATTTTTTTTAAAATGATGAAAATGTATCAATGAATAGAATAATGAAAATGGAAAGGAACTTATGAAATGAACGGAACTTTTAATAATTTTTTCGCAGAATTAAATTCAAACGAAAAAGAACAAACAAAATAATAAAAAGAAAACAACATTTTTTTCTTTTAAACTGCAAGAAATTTTAACTTTCTTAGAAGAAAGACAAATTATCTCGATCAACACGCAAGAAGTGGTGTTTTCCATATGAAACTTGAGAGATTTCATTGTGCAAACTCTTCTGCCTTTTGTTTACCTGCGGCTAAGGTAGCTCAATTTGTCAGAGATTGCATGTCATCATGTAACACACTTTGACGAATCAACAGTTACACAAAGAAGGCAAAGTGACAAAACTATCTTGATAACAAAATAATTCAAAATGGTTGGCACAGATAGAGTTAGCGGAAACAGTTTGGGTAATATTATCTAAAATATTGAAATTTCTTAGTCAAGATTTTAACAATTTTTTAAACTCTGAAAGAACATTTTAAAACTTTTTTGGTATATCGGGTACTTACTGAGCCTTAATTATTTGTTGATACCTCTGAGATGAGGTAGTATTTATATTATTTACATAATTTGGACTGTTGTCCTCATCTTTATTGCCATGTTTATATTTTGAGGACACATGGCCCAGTGGATATAGGTGTTGGTTAGTTCCAGTGACTTGACCCAAAAAGTTGTGAGTTCAATACCAGGCTACAGCAGTGGTGAACAAGTAACTCAGAGAGTTGAGTTAAAGGGAGATAACTACATGGTTACTGGAAGTGGTATAACACATGGAATGAGAATGATATACCCCACTGAGGTTTGGATCAAAATTCCTAGTACTTGAAGAAGGTCAGAGCATAGAACAGTTGAAACGTCATAAACATGGCAATAAAGATGAGGCCAACAGTTCAAACAATGTAAATACTATTTCCTCTCAGAAATATAGACAAATACAGACGGTCAAAGCTTACAATGGCCAAAATTTTATAAACATGGGAATAAAGATTAGAACAACACTCAAAAAAAATGTAAATAATCTAAAAAGACAATTTAAAAATTTAGGACAGCTTCAAAAAGAACTAATAAAAAATATATGATGTATTTTATTCAATGTGACATTTATTTTATTAATATTTACTAAGATTTTCTTAATCTGACATAAACCTACAGGTTTGGCATATTCAGAAATGCTCAATTCTGCTAGTTAATTTGCAGATCCTTATTAATATAATTTTATTTCTGATGAGATTCTCCTTATAAATTCAAAAACGAGAAAAGAAGCATATTTAATCAATGCCGTATACACCAAGGATGTGCGTTGTGGTGCAGTGGATATCGGCTCAGAACGAGAAATCGGGGAGCCGTGTTCTAATTTAAGTTGAATTCTTTGCATTTACTTATGCACAAATACCCTTGGGAAAGGTATTAATCTGTCTCTTTTCTCTAGTTATGTGTTAATTAACAGGACATTTTGGGTTCTGTACCCTTGGCTGGCAACCAGTCTACTGCAGAAAATAATGGCAACCTACTGTGGGATAATTTTCTGCTCAGTCAATCATGTCTCTTTCGAGACATGATTGCCCAAGCATGTATCACGTATGGCACTTAACTGACTGACTGAATATAATAGTTGAAAACATGATTAAGGCTTCTACTGGGTATAAAGTGGGGGTTCAGTTTTCTATTGTTATGAAGTAATAAACTGATCCCCCAAAATTACTACTTAATAATATAATACATTTCTTCCCCCTTCCCCCTCTAGCTATGAGTCAAATAACAGGAGATATTGCTGGTAATAATTTTTTTCCTTCAAAAATGTATTTTTTTTATAAAAGTTTATTCTTATGTATATATTTCTATAAAAGTGTATTTTTATGTTTTGACCCCAATTTGGGGATAAACTATTTACCCATAGTTGGGATCCTAACAAGTGCTACCAACCCGGGTCAGAGTGGACCTGCAAACAACAGCAGTTAAGAGGTGGTTCAATGCCTCTCACAACCTCCCAGTCAGAGGCCTTGTTGCCGGATGCAGTTTATCGTCATGCCCAGGACCATCAACTCAAGGATTTGTCTTTCCATTTGGAAAAGAATTACTGTCTTGAAATTGTTTTTTTTTCTAGACAGGTTCTGTCATAATTTTCAAGCTTGCATGCAATTTTCAGAAAACTGGAAAGGAAAACAGATTAAATTTCTTGCAGTGATGCTGTTATTCTCAGACGTCAGCATTTAGTCTTACGATTTGTACTCAAGATGGTGAAGTGCTTTCGTTAAGGACAAAAAATGAAAATGAGAAATATTCTAAGCCTGTTCTAAAGATGAGATATATTGGAGAAGGGCCACAAATCTATTTGTAGAAACATTATTGACAAGAAAGTGATAAACAGTCAACAAAGTATATAGAATAATGTAAATACTTGAAACAATAGGAGAAGACTAAAGAACATATTCTCTGAAATGGGCTAAAAACAACAATGATAAAGATAATAATATGAAATAGTCAGTGAATAAATTGTTCCCATTTATTCTTAAAATCTCCTGAATGGAAATGACACGTTCGATTTATATCTGGACGTAAACACTGACACAAACTGAGATAATAGAATCAAATGAAAAAAGGTGATGGAATAATTTTTGTCAGTTTCTCTTCTTACAAAATTAACTAAACAACCTTTGACACTTATTAATTGAATGCTGATTACGTCTTTTTAACACAAAGTTATTCTCTTCCTTTGCAAATACGGTACCAAGCAAAAGCCTTTGGTTATCATTAATATTTTTATTCCACTAAGAGAAGATTGTCAATATTTTAGTATTTTCATAAAAATACATTAAGCAAACTTTTTTATGTGCCTTGGCACTTGAGAATTTTTTTTTTAATCATTTCACCCCGAGCAAGGCGGAAATGCCACCACTGATGTGCAGGGGGCTACATAACTGTAAAAAGATTAATTAGAAAAGAGTGAGAAGTACAAACTAGTTAGAAAGGAGCAATAGAATGCAGGTGCGATGACAGATACATAGGTGGAGAGAAAGGGAATGTTATATGGGGGTGGGGAGAGAGCTAGAGTCCAGTTGTTAGTAGATGAGTATTGACTTTGCATTTAAATTTCTGGAGGTTGTAGCCGTCAGGAAAGCAAGAATACGGGAGCAAGTTCCACAGGCAGGAAGTGTGAGAGAAGAAGCTGCAGGAGTAGAATTGTCGTCTGCATTTGGCTAACCTGACTGTGAATGGGTAGGACCCAGTTGCCAGTCTGGTTGCACGAGTAAACACCTGTTGAGGAGGCACCAGTGACTTAAGTTCGTATGTTGACGATCATGGTTCTCCACCATTTCCTTTTTTTGTAGCTCTTAATAAATTTTGTCTTCTTATCTCTCTGAAACCCTGTTCTACTATTCATTTACACAAGCTCGTCAAGTAGGTCATGCATTATGTATTTCTCATGTTAACTATAAGTGTTCTTTTTGTTTCCATTTTCTTTAAAATTTTTTCATAATTCACATGTTCAGTATATGATATTCTCAGCATCCTTCTGTAGAACACTATTTCTGTTGGTTCAAGTCTCTGCTTCATCTGTGAGAAGATTGTCCATCATTCACTTTCATAAAGGAGGATTGATATTGTGTAACAGTTAAGCATTCTAATTTGTTTCCATTGTTTCAAGTTTCTTCTTCATCTGTGAGAAGATTGTCCATCATTAATTGCCATATGGGAGGGCTGATATGTAACAGGGTATGCATTGTGGGGCAGTGGATATCGGCTCAAAATAAGAAATCGGTGAGCCAAGTTCAAATTCAAGTTGAATTCATTTACGCGCAAATACCCATGGGAAAGGTATTAAATCGTCTCTTCCCTCCAGTTATGGGTTGAATAACAGGACAGATTGCGTTCTTTAGCCTTGGCTGGCAACCAGTCTATCACAGAAAGTAATGGCAACCTACTGCAGAATAATCTTCTGCCCAGTCAGTCATGTCTCTTCTGAGACATGATCACCCAAAACGTATATCCTGTATAGCACTTAACTGACTGACTGAATATAATAGTTGGAAACTTAATTAAGGCTTCTACTGATTATAAAGTGGGGGATCAGTTTTCTATTGTTATGAAGTAATAAACTGATCCCCCAAAATTACTACTTAATAATATAATACATCTCTTCCCCCTCTAGCTATGAGTCAAATAACAGGAGATATTGGGTTCTATAGCCTTGGCCAGCAACCTGTCTATCACAGAAAGTAATGCCAACCTACTGTGGGATAATCTTCTGCTCAGTCAGTCATGTCTCTTTTGAGACATGATTGCCCAAAGCGTGTATCACGTATGGCACTTAACTGATGTGTAACAGTCCAGTATTCTTTACAGACATAATTAAATCAAGAAGAAAAATAAAGAATACATATTATTCTGTGGGTAAGAAACAATTTTAATATGAACTCCTATTCTTTAGGCTAAACTTCTTCCTTCATCTTTTGATAAAACTTTTTAGTTTTGTCATCGTTGGATGATATACATATACAGTGTGCATAAACATTTAATGGCCATGATAGGATAAATCATTTCCGTATTAAGAAATATTTAGTATTCATTGACTGAAAAGTCAAGATCAAAGTTCAAAAGTCATTAAAATTTAGAAAATCTTTTCTCAAGTCATATTAGGTTACATCCACATCACATGGAAACACCAGTTCTCCGGTTAAGCAATATCAAGCCTGGTCAGTCTAAGGAAGATGAAGATACATTATCTAGAGAAATTATTTATGAAATGTATAAAATACACCCTCATTATTGTTGAACATAATACTGTCAAATATTCGGAGATAAAATTTATAATAGGATTGAGGTAACCACTACCATTTTTAATTATTGATGTTTTATAGATTGATATGGTTTTATGCTTCACTATGAATTCTTTCAGACGACTGAAATTACCGACAGTCTCATGTTTTTGTTTCAGACATTTTCAGACATAATTCGGATGGACTATAGATAAAGAAGTATTATAATACTTTGATAAGGCTTATAGCCATACCACATTAAAACATTGAAGTTAAGCAACAATGAAACTGGTCAGCACCTACATGGGTGTCTACTTGGGAATATCAGGTGTTCTAAACTTGAATGTGTGGATGATGTAATGCATAACGGTTCAGAATTCGTAATCAAAGAGCCATGTTACCATTCCAGTTGGGTTCATTGTATTTACTTACATGCAAATATCCTTGGGAAAGGTTTGAATCCACCTTTTCTTCCCTCCAGCTATGGGTTAAGACTTATACCAGAAAATCATTATCATCTCAAAAAAATATTCTTGGAATTTAAAAATATTTTCTGACATTAAAAACCTGCAAAGTGTTGATAAGCTGTTGAAAACAAATCAATCAGATATCAAATCAGATACAGTCACTTTCTCACCGGCGCAATGTGGCTTCCCTGTGTCTCTTCTACAAATACTTTCACGGCTTCTGCTCCGATGAACTTAGCTCACTGTTGCCCCTTATATATGAATTTGCTCGAGCCACAAGATTAGCAACTAGATCCCACTTTTTTACTGTGAAACCAATAAAATGTAAACACAAATTCTACTCCAGCAGCTTCATTTCTTGCACTTCCCGCCTGTGGAATTCCCTTTCATTTACTTGCTTCCCCCACAATTACAATCTCCAAGAATTTAAATGTGAAGTTAATAGTCATCTCTTATCTCACTAACCTGCATCTTCTCTCTCATGCTCTTTTCTCCGTCCACTCCACTCTCATCAGTATTCTCATCCTTCTCTTACCCACTTCCTGATACCCTCTATAACCTGTCATTCTTTCTCATAACTTTCCTCCTATGTAACCCCCTGCAAAACAGTGGTAGTAAAATGACTTGCTTGGGGTGATATGATTATAAAAATAAATACTCTGAACTATTTAGACGAATGTCCTCATCTTGGTTGTGTATAATAATAGTAATAATGATAATTTAGATCCAAATTTATCAGAATGGCACAGACCACATGCAAAATGCAAGACTAAAGATGATGAATCTATCTATTCTTTCTGCAGCTTAGAATACTAATAATAATTAATAATTATTAGTATTAATTAGTAAGATTTAAATTCTTATTATTTCATAAAACAAAAAAAAATTCTGCCTTTAAATAACCTGTAAAGCAGGGGTTCTCATCCAGTAGAGAATTCTCCTCTAAGGGGAATTTTAGTGGAGATTTGTAGACTAAAAATGTTAACTTTTGAACTTTCCAAGATGATACAGTCCATAATATGCATCTGAGAGGTCATACTACATTTTCTTTCTAGGTCTTGTGTTTTTGTCATTACAAAAATAATCCATGTAAATGTATACATAACTAGAAAGAGCAGTCAAAGACCACAAACTTCTGCTAAGGCAATACCGCCATCATCTCAGCGATTTACAAGAAATGATTATTAAAATGAGAAAAAATAATGGCAATGAACTTGACAGTATTTAAAATCATGTAGGGTAGGTATTTCAGTATTTGGCATTTGAAAGGCAAAAATTAAATTTTATTAATAAAATCAGAAAAATAACTCAGAAACTTTATCCCGTACTGGATCCAACCAAAAATCTAATCAGTTTGTGCCAGTCATGAGACCAGCCATTCCTGAATGTTTCATCTGAATCCATCCGGCGAGTCTTGAGATATGTTGACCCCAGACAGACAAGCAAACACAATACCTCAGGGAAAAGAATTAAGATTTTCAGTAATATATATGCGTATTATTTGGTATGCACCATTTTTGTCAGACAATCTTGGAAGTTGAAGATGACATTCTGTCTTATGATGAAAAAGGGTTTGGGAAATATTGGCTTTTATAGGGTTAAACTAGAGGAATCTTAGTAGTAAGTTTTCTATGGTAGTGGGAGGTATGTGGCTTGACCATTGGGTTAGTAGTGTTATGCGATCTATGTTTAGCAGAAAAAATGAAAATTTTGAAATTTCAATATCAGAATGTACTTCTGAATAAGCATAGAGAGATCATTAGTTTGTGTTGTCAAAGAAGCAAATATAAGTTGCAATAATTATCTTATTCTTCCAATTAGTCATGATAAGTCTTTTTTTTTTAAATTTGGCAAAGCAGTTACCTTTCCCTCTTACCTACCACTAGTAACCCAATGGTCAAGCAACATACCCACCACTACCATATAAAAATTACTACTAAGATTCCTCTAGCTTAACCCTATAAAAGCCAATATCCCCAACCCCTTTTTGTACTAGACCAAGCCTCCGACATTAGAATTTTTCCTCATTCTTTGTTTAAATAGGGTTGACAGTGCATGTATTAAAATGACATGTTGAAAATGGTTATTTCCCCTCTAAATTTTATCTGAATTTACATATAAATAAATTTATATATATATATATATATATATATATATATATATATATATATATATGAGAGGATTTTTCTGTACTTGGCTAGAAAAAATTGATGTAGTCTATTCATATTTGGGATGCATATTTATTGAACACAGAGAAAAAGTTCTAACACAAATAATTTCCTTATTCTTCATTCCATAAGGGGATATCTATCTGCTGTCTCACTTACAGAAATAAATTTCTTAATAACGTATACCATTTGCAGCCATTCAGTGAAAGTCTATAATTCCTCTGATATTATTAATGTCCAGGCAAGAAAAATATTAGTGTGTTTTGAAAAAAAAAATTACTGGCTAAGTTTTTTCTCAAATGATATTTTCTACTTTTATTGCATTTCTTGACAAGAACAAATTAATTTTGTTTTTCTTTCTTTTTTTTTTTTAATCATTTCACCCCAAGCAAGGCATTCAATTGCCACTATTGGTGCTACATAGGGGAAGGTAAATAGAAAGAGTGGTTAGATATAGGAAATGTCAGAAGGAGGGTGATAGATGGGTAAGGATACCGAGGATGAGGGTTGGGAAGATGGGAAGAGTGTTTGAAAGAATGGGAGCGAGTTAGTGTGTTAGGAGGTGTCTATTGACCTTACATTTAAACTCCTGGAGATTGTAGCTGTTGGGGAAGCAGTCATGTGGAAGGGAATTCCACAGTCAGGAAGTGCGAGAAAAGAACCTGTTGGAGTAGAAGTTGTGGTTGCATTTTATCGGTTTCACTGTAAAAGGGTGGGATCTAGTTGCTAATCTAGTTTCTCATGCAAATTCGTATCTAGGGGGCAGCAGTGATCCAAGTTCATTGGAGCAGAAGCCGTGAAAGTATTTATAGAAGAGACACAGGGAAGCCACATCGCACCGGTGAGAGAGAGACTGCAGATGGTTTGCCAAGTTGGTATCGATCACATTACAGACCCTCCGCTGTACCTTGTCTAGAAGCCCAAGGAGAATAGCAGGGGCTCCCGACCAGATATGGCAACAGTATTCAATGCACGGGCGGATGGTAGATTTATAAATGTGCAAGATAGATTCAGACGGAAACTTTTGCTTTACAAGTTGCTGAGGTGTTGATGAAAAATGAATAATGAAAGAAGTCATTTTTAATTGGCAACAAACCTTTTTTGACATTTCATTTCTTTCACGTAGCGATAAAAAGTGATTTGAATCAATTTAAAAGAGTTGTGCTTTACTTTACCTAGAATTACATCTTTACATTCAAGTAAAAATTCTAGTTCAGGTTCATTACATTTACTTCTCTGCGAATACCCTTAGGAAAAGTATAAATCACCTCTTCTTTTGCCAGCTATGGGTTAAATAGTAAAACTTGTATCAAAAAATCATCATCTCTGATCTCTAAAAAAATTTTTATCAAAAAATGTTTTAGTATTTGCCTATACATCTTTACACTGTTGTCTTCATCTTTATTGCCATTTGTACAACATTTCAGCTGTTGTATGCTCCAGTCTTCTTCAGGTGCTAGGAATTTTGAACTGAACCCTTGGTTTTGATCACTTGGGTATATAATTCTCATTCCGTGTGCAATCTCACTTCTGGATGACATGTAGTTATCTCTCTTTAACTTAGAGAGTTAAGTTATTTGTTCCGCCCTGCTGTAGCTAAGTATTGAACTCACGACTATTTGGGCCAAGACACTGGAACCAACCAATGCCTATATCTACTAGGCTATGTGTCCCAGAAATTCATACTCTGATGTCCTCGAGGGATTGCACATGGAATGAGAATGTTATACCCCAGTGATCAAAATAAAGGGTTCACTTGAAAATTCCTAGCATCTGAAGAAGGCTAAGCGTACAACGTCTGAAGCATTGTAAACATGGCAATAAAGATGAGAACAACAGTCCAAACAGCGTAAATGATGTAAAAATGTTTTAGCTTTAAAAAAGTCAATAAGCTGTAAAAAAACAAAAACAATCATGTCAAACTACTATTAAAGATATTGCATACACTAATTGATGAAAAAATTACTGCTACCTGAAAGGCCTTTGTATTAAAATTGTACTATGGAAAAAAAACAAGTGCTATCTCACTCCTCTACAAATAGACTCACCCCCTAAAACTGTTACAATTTGCAGAAGAGCTATTATTCAATCTATTTGTAAATAGGTTTGATTCAAAATTCAAGATGCTCAGCTTCTGGGCATCATAGCACCAGGCAGTACCTTACATATTGTACTAAGAGGATGAGGGTCAGTGTTAATACCTGCGGGAGTTAGGTAATTTTTGTTACTAATCTCATATATTCATAGAATTCTGACTTTAAAATACACACATCCTTATGCCATATTTTACTCGAGAAGGCATGCTAATAAATACCATCTTTTTGTAATCAAACAATTTAAATGTATGCCACTGTAAACTAAGAACTAATTACCTGATTATATTCTTTCTAGAAATGTTTTTCCTGGTTAAAAGTCAGCATCTTTAACAAAATACAGTTCCAATAAAAAGCAGACATCCAAAAGCTGGAAAAGTATTTCTTCCCTGCAGATACTTATTAACAATCTACAAACAACTAAGGACAGGGGAGGAGATGAATCAGATTTTGAATAAAGAGTGGTCAAGTTCAGTCACCTGCTATTCAATATCACGATTTCTGTCATTTTGTGACATGATCAAATTCTCCTGTCCTTTGATTTTAAAAGACAAATAATTGATTTCGTTCTTTATGAGATTCAATGAAATTTTACATTTTTTAAAGCTTCATTAATTTTTTTCACAATAAAAGGAAGTAACTCTATTTATTTTAAGATATGGTCATCTTGAAATGACAAAAGTAAGTCTCTGAACATTTCAGTCAAGGATATCCCCATAATGCTCTCTGTAAAAAAAATATATATGACAGTAGAAATACAAGATAAAAAAGAGTAAATATGTTCACCTCTTGCCTGGTACACACTCCGCGATGGTCTTTTGAACAGGAGTCAAGGTTTATCCTTTGTTTCCTGTTTAGGACGGGGTTTCTGGTTTATTCTAAAGTCTTCTCATTAACTCCCACTACTTTCTTGTATCTTAATGGCATTATCATCTTGCTTGGAGTGAATTGATTTTTTTTTTTTTTTATAAGCGTTTCACCCAGAGCAAGGCATTTCACTGCCACTACTGTGCAGGGGGCTACATAGAGTGGAGAAAGGATGGTTAAATATAGGAAATGTCAGAGGGTGGGTGATAGGCGGGTAAGGATACTGAGAATGAGGGTTGGGTAGATGAGAGTGTTCTGAGAATAATTGGAAGTTAGTGTGAAAGGAGGTGTCTATTGACCCTACATTTAAACACCTGGAGATTGCAGCTGTCGGGAAAGCAGACTTGTGGAAGGGAATTCCACAGGCAGGAAGCACAAGAAAAGAAGCTGTTGGAGTAGAAATTATGGTTACATCTTATCTGTTTAACTGTAAAAGGGTGGGACCTAGTTGCTAATCTGGTATCTCGTGCAAATTCATGCTTAGGCAGCACCAGTGATCTAAGTTCATCTGAGCAGAAGCCATGAAAGTATTTGTAGAAGAGGCACAGGGAAGCCACATCACGCCGGTGAGAGAGTGGTTGCAGCCGGTCTGCCAAGTCAGTATCAACCATGTTACAGATTCTCCTTTTTATTTTGTCAAGAAGCCCAAGGAGAGTAGCAGGGGCACCCGACCAGATGTGGCAGCAGTATTCAATACATGGGAGGATGGTAGATTTGTATATGTGCAGGATAGATTCAGGCAGGAAAAACTTCCGGGCCCTGCACAGAGAGCCGACTTTCATAGTGGCAGATTTGGCAATGGATTCAATATAGTCATTCCATTTGAGGTCTGCCAAAAGTGTAAGGCCAAGGAGGCGTAGTGTTTTACTCTCTGGGAGGCAAGCCTGTTCCAAGCCAATGGGAGGTAGATGCGATTGTCTATGGTGGTTAGTTGATAACAGCTTCATTTTAGAAGCATTGAAATTTACTAGCCATTTCCTAGCCCAGGCCACTACGGATTGGAGGTCCTTTTCAAGCTCGGCAGTGAGGTTCGCTTCGTCACCCACACCGGGTTTTTGATTGAGGTGAGAGTAGATTGTGGTGTCATCAGCGTACATGCCTACTTGGGATCTAATGGCGTCGGGGAGATCATTAATGTACATCAGAAAGAGCGTGGGACCTAGGATAGAGCCTTGAGGGACGCCCGCGTTCGTATGGTAGTTTTGGGAGGCATGCCCATTTAATACTACCTTCAATGTGTAGTTAGAGAGGAATGACTGGATGAGGTCAAACAGATGTCCAGTTATACCGTAGCTCTGCAGTTTGCATAAGAGGCCAGCATGACAGACCCTGTCAAACGCTTTGGAGATATCCAAGGCAACGGTTTGGGCTTTGCCATTCTTGTCAAGAGCCCGGTATATGTACTCGGTAATGGTCGTTAGCATATCAGCAGTAGACCTGGTGAAGCGAAACCCATACTGTTTGTCAGAGAGAAGCCTGTGGGCCATGAGATGCTGAATCACCTCATCATTCATAATGGCTTCGAAAACTTTGCTAAAGATCGGAAGGAGACTAATAGGACGGTAATTGGCGGGGTCTGAGGGTTCGCCAGAATTCTTAAATATAGGAACTACACAGGAGGACTTCCAACAGGCAGGAAAACAGGAAGCAGATAGGCAGAGGTTATAGAGTTTAGAGAGGACAGAGGAGAGTTCTGGGACACATTTCTTCAGTACTATGATTGGGATTTCGTCCCCACCGCTTGCTTTGTGTGGGCCAAGTTGTGCATATTTTCTTGGTGACCAGCGAGAGTGTAATTTGGACATTTTATGTAGTTGAGCCTTAGTTCTGGGTGGGAAGTTGGGTGTAGGTATTCCTAATGAGTCCAGTGTTGAATTGGTGGAGAATCTATGGGCAAAGCATTCAGCCTTGTCTGCTGGGGATGTGAGAACTTCAAATTCATTGATTAGTGGGGGTATTGAAGTCTTGCTCTTGTTGAGCACGCTTTTGCAGAGTCGCCAGTAATCTTTGGAGCCGAACTTAGAGGATGCTATGCGTTGCCTCATTCTGGTAGCAAACGCCCTCTTAGCGTCATTCAGTACTTTTTACACTTATTACATGCTGAGGCGAAAAGGCGCCTGTTTTGGCTCGGCGAGCAGCTTCGACAGAGCCAGAAGAAATGGTTCTGGTGGGCAATGGCGGCCAAGCAAGCAGGTGAGAACCAAGGGGACGAATTTGATTTTAGCTGGAATAAACAAATATAAAAGTCATGTAACAATTATTGGCATAGAAAGTTGGATCAGCATGCTGAGTTGAAATTCACACCAAGGGTCATCAGGTCCACTTTTGCACAAATACTATTGAGAAATTGTTGTTAATCAGTGTATTTCTCCCATGTTTTGGTAGATACTGGTAATTATACCACTCGCTCTATTGGTAGGTTCAAAGCTAACATCCAGATTCCAGACAAAAATAAACAGAGTCATAACTTAGTACAAACCTCTATAACAATGCACATCACCATGGTCCCAACTTCCCTCCCAACCAATGTCCCAGACTGTTTTTATTGACCAAAAACACTGCCGACAGACCAATCATTCCCATTGGCTTTGTTCTCAGTCCAAGTCCTCAGCTCACGCCAATTAGCATAAAATAAATGTTGAAGAATGTACTTTTCTTGAACCAGACTTGTGAGAGGAGAGGATGCAGCTGACAAAATGACGAACTGTCTAGCATGGGTTTATGCATGTATCCATTACAAAACAGCAGCCCGACAAGCAAAACATCTTGGACGCTTTGCCTACAGTAAGTGTGAATATTTATTTTCACACTCCCCTCTGGTCTCCTGATCACACAAATAACAGTGCAAGTGTAGTTTTTTGTTTCAGGTGCTTCTCCAAAGAGGCATTATCGAAACTTCTTCAGATGAGCTTTCAGACAAACTGTCAGGGCCATCAGGGCCACTTGGTGGGCCTTCATGTGAATCGCTAGCTACTGGCTCAATTAGCAATTTGCCTTCCAATGATTCACTTTCACCATCGCTAATGAAGAGGGTTGTGAATGAAGTCAAGACTGGGATCCCAATTGATAGTAAGTAATTTTTTACTTATTATAATGATAGTAAAATAATTTTTAAAACTGATAAATGAGCAACTAAATATTGTTTGTTGGCTAATTTAAACAAAAATGATTAAATTAGTGCTTTGAGTTTCCAAAGGACCCAATTTCAAGAAGAAATATTTTCTGTTCCAGAAAATATTCTTCCTTGCTCTCCCTCTGTACAAATAAAGTACTGTTGAGCATTGGCCACAGCCTTGCTACATTAGGTGTTGCTGTGGTTACCAACACAAGTAGGCTTTTATTGGTTGGATCTTCCAGCTCCCATCCCAACTGATTTAAAATTTAAAATTGTTCTTCAAGACATATTGCCAACCATGCCTAGATAACTTAATCTACCCTACTATTTAACTCATAGATTTCTGTGGCAATAAATATTGTTTTGTCTGGAAGCAAACAGGTACCGTGAAGTTTCAGGAGGTGGCCCCTGTGTGTGCTGCACTAAAAATCGACCAACCTGACTTCAGTGTTGAATTTGACCAGCATCAGAAAACCTGGACCACCTCATGGAAATGGATGGCAGACAGGGAACCAATCAAGCTACAAAATAACGTAGCTGAATACCATGTACCCAACCAATAGCAACCTGCTTACGAAGAGGAGCTGCGTACATGGTTTAAAGATGGCGGGTTGATTCCTTATCCTAGTAAAAAACTTGGTCCCCCTAAGGTTCAGATCCCATTGATAGTGATTGTGCAGCAGAGCAAATCCAACGTGCGGCCGGTGATGGATTTCAGGGAGCTAAACCGGTACATATCTTTGTGGTATCTGAGCCAATTTGTCAGCAAGGTTGCAGCAATATTTTACCAGTGTTACATCCAGATCGATGGATAGATCGTACTCAGTGACAAGGTTTTTAATAGTACTCAGTTGTCCTCTAATGAGCATCTCACTGGCTGCTTTGGTGTGAACCCTGGCCTTGTCTGACATCCAATGGTATACACATAAGTAGTCAATCTGTTCACATAGATATCATCAATGTACACTGATGCCCCTTTTTTAACTGTATCTTCTTGAGACAAGACGACACTGATTAGTTGTGGGGCTACGTTCAGGCCAAAGCCCAGTCTAGTTAGACAGTATCTTCTGCCAGCAAACATCACTGTCTGAAATGGCCACAATGATTTACTAACCCACACTTGCAGATAGGCTTTTCTTAAATCCACCAGGGAAACATTAGATTCCTGCTGTCGCCATTCCTTCAACTTGCTAGCACAAACATCAGCACAAGCCTTTTGCTACCCCATCGCTATTTCTATGGCAAATGTTCTGATGAGCTACATTCTTTGGTTCTACCTGCCCTGATCTTTGCAGCTTGAACCAACCATGCCATATACACAAGGATGAATGATCCTCATCTTTCTTCATTTTCAATTTGTATGGTCCTGGGTATGACCGTAAACTGCATCCAGCAGCAAGGCCTCTGATTTGGAGGTTGTGAGGAGCATGGAACCACCTCTTAATTGCTGTCGTTCCCAGGTCCACCCTACCTGAGTGGTAGCACCTGTTAGGGTCCCAGCTATGGGTAAATAGTTAGCCCCCCAAACTGGGGTCAAAACGCTATGAAAATATAAAAACACTTTTATAGAAACATATAGATATATTGAAAGAAAAATATTAACAATACATTTTTGAAGGGAAAAAAATTTATTGCCATAATACATTTTTGAAGGGAAAAAAAATTACCAGCAATATATTTTTGAATACAAAACTGGAAGATGTCTTCAGTTTTCTACAATAGAAAAAAAAAGATAGATTTTCATCAAAATCTGACTAAATCAACCTTCTCACTATATCTGAACATTAAAAAAAATACCTTAAAACCCCCACCTTTTTTGGCATTAAATAACCTACAAAGGTTGATATGGCGTTAAACAAAACTAAAACTAAAAACTCAATTTGTAAGTAGTTTGTTTTGCAGCATATCAACACTTCATGGCTCATTCAATGCCAAAATTTAATTTTCTTTGGAGCATTAGTAATTTCTTTGACAAAAAATGTATTGCTGGTAATTATATATATATATATATATATATATATATATATTTTATAAAAATGTATTGCTAGTAATTTTATTGCTATGACAATATATTGATGGTTTTTTTACTATAATTTCTTTTATACTTTCATAGTGTTTTGGCAGCAGTTTGGAAGTTAACTATTTACTCATTGCTTAGATCCTAACAGGTGCTACCACCGAGGGTCAGGGTAGACCTGGGAACAACAGAAATTAAGAGCTCATTCAACACTTCTCAAAATCTCCCAATCAGAAGCCTTGCTGCCAAATGTAGTTTATCATCATGCTCAGGAGAGTAGTAATTAGTAAGTTCTATTCGAAGAACTGCTACTTTATAACAGACTCCCTGCAGACTATTTTTCCCATCATTACAATCTTGACTTCTTCAAGTCCAGAGTTAACCATTATATTTCTTACACTTTTTTTTGCCTTTTCTGATACAACATCATACAGTAAACCTCTACCTTGATTGTCTCTTGAGCCTTGTATTGACTGAGTGTTAATATAAAAAACAATCTACAGTATTTAAAAAAAGAACAAATTGTATCTCATGAAAATAGTATGTTTATTCTTCTTGCACTGGTTATATGATTTTATCAGATCAAATCTGGCTGGTCTAGTTGATTTACTAAGCGCCGCTTAGATGTGGCACAAGGCCGAAAGTATGGGACACCCAGTGAGGATCGAACTCACTACTCAGTTGTAACTGGTTATAGCGAGACAAGCTTGCTAACCATTACACCACGCCGAGGTGCCCTGGCTGGTCTAGTTATGTGCTTGTAAAAGCCTTCAAGCTTTAGAAAAAAAAAAAGAACCAATTAGTGACTAAAATAGATGATGTTGCTTCGAGCTGAAGGAGGAGAATAATATTTTTGAATATTGTTTTGGAAAGTTTACAACTTTGAATTTACTCATCCACTCCAAGATTGGCTTAAGAACTTGGCCATTATTCAAAATCAAAAATGAGGTATTTTTGTAACTCTTAGAGACCTGTGACCCATAGCATCATTCTTCAAAAGAAAATTAGGATGAAATAGAAGATTATCATTAACTTGGCTCCATTAAGATGATCTTATCACAACATCTAATATGAAGCAATTTTTTGTCTTTTTTCTTACTAAGATTTTTAGTCTATTATCAAATAAATATGGATTATTATTCTAAATTCGTATTTAATATATATATTTCCCTTGAAAAATCATTTTTTTTATTCTTGTTTTATTTTTTCACCCACTTCAGTGTTTATGTTCACAATATCGCATTTAACCGTAAACCAAAATAGATATTTGGTATTCTTTAAGTTAGGGGTCGGTCAGTTAAGTGCCATTGATGATACACACTTTGGGTGATCATGTCTCAAAAGAGACGAGACTGACTGAGCAAAAGATTTTCCTGCAGAAGAAGAGTGCTGAATTGCTCTGTGATATCAATCCTCTTGTGTAGCAGAGTGTCATATATAAATAAAGTGTCACTGTCAACATCTGGGTTTAAACACAGATCACTAGAAAACAAACATAGTCAACCTAGTTTTGATATCATTAGAGGAATCGTGCCGCCGGGATCATATGATGATGTAAAAATCTAAACTTATTTATAAATGGAACTTTGTGTGTGTATGTGTGTCCGTTACCTATAGACTCCGAAATGGCTGAACCGATTTTCTTGAAAATTTACACAGTTGTACTACAAGCGTCTGTGAGTGCTCTTAGCTAGCTTTTGTGTCGACGTACTCCTGATAAATATCGAAAATAAAAAATAAAAAAAATCGTGTTATAGAAAGAGTGGTCCGATTTTAATCAAATTTGATTCACTCATAGAAAAAGACATAAGAAATGATATTCAGAAGTTTCAAGGTTGCAGTTCTTACAATAGTGCAGAAAATCTACATATATATATATAAAAGGCAAGATATTTGTGTGTGTGTGTGTCTGTTTATCTGCCTGTATGTCTGTATTTTTTCAGCCCTTTTATTTTAGTTTTTGCTTTGGGTTTGGCTCTAAGTAGGTATAATTGTAGTTCTTAGTCTCAGCCATGATACTGTTTACTCAGAGGACTTATTTAACCTTCAAAATTCAGTTTACAACGAAAAAACTTATTTGATATCGATACCAGGAAATCAAAATTTGATTTACATCCATTCATTTTTCTTTCACTCTACAGTTTTGCTTTAACTGGAAACAACTATTGCTTTTTAGTCTTTCGTGTCAACATCAAAAGAGTCTGAGCTCCAGGACCATGGATTAGTTTTAAAGCTTTCATTACACCCAAGCAATGCCGGGCTATACTACTAGTAATATATATGTATGGGTACATAATATGAAGAAAAAGGTGTGATAAGGCGTTATTTCTAATATAGGTGACTTAACCAAAAAAAAGGCATGCTGGACAATCTCCCCACAGATACAGAGAAAACTGGTGACAATGGAGATATAATTCTACAGAGGGATGCTGAGAATTTTATGGATGGAGTGATTCAGCAATAAGGAAGTCTTGAAGAAAATGGTAACAAAATCAGAAAGAGATGGCTGAATTTCTTTGAAGAGATAATCAGGAAGGGGGCTGTGAAAACTTAAACTCTCAGGATATACTGAGGACGAGAGAGACAGGTGATTGCTATGATCTATGTACCTGATCAGCATGTGCGAATGGATTAAGAAAAGGGAGAAAATTTATCTAAGAGTCACAAGAGATAAAAAGCTGTGGAGACCCATGATTGTCAATGTCCTCAATGGATGCACATAGAAGTACTTGAAATACTGTGGGAACAAAAAGACTATGAAGAATTTCTTCTGATTAATACCATTCCCAAATATGGTCCTGGGCATGATGGTAAACTGCATCTGGCAGCAAGGCCTCTGATTGGGAGGTTGTGAGGAGCATGGAACCACCTCTTAATTGCTGTTGTTCTCAGGTCCACCCTGACCCGGAGTGGTAGCACCTGTTAGGGTCCCAGCTAGGGGCAAATAGTTAACCCCCGCAAACTGGGGTCAAAATAGACTTTTTAGAAATATATACATAAAAATAGACTTTTATAGAAAAATATACATTTTTGAATGAAAAAAATATTAACAAGAATACATTTTTGAAGAAAAATATTATTGCCATAGCACATTTTTGAGATTGAAAAAAAAATTCTCAGCAAAACATTTTTGAATACAAAACTAAAAGTCATTTTCAGTTTTCTAAAATAAAAAAGAATAAAAACAAAATTTTCATTAAAATCTGACTGAATCAACTTTCTCATTATAACCGAACATTAAAAAAAATACCTTAAAACCCCACCTTTTTGGCATTAAATAACCCACAGATGTTGATATGCCATTAAATAAAACAAACTCAAATATTCCTAAAATAAAAAAAATGAACATTACTGTTGGCAAGTAATTTCACACCAAACGTTTTATTTCTTCTAAAAGAAATATAATGGCCAGCCACTCATATTCAAAGATACTCATCAACCAGAATGGCTAGCTAATCTCTATTGTAGATGCCTGCTTAGACACACGTGTTAGTTCAACACCCAGAGAGCCCACTTGAGGTTTATACTGCAACTATGTTAAGCAGACCTTGGTTACAGTTTCTGGGAGATAGTGCTTTATCTGACATGAACAACAGTCTGAATAACACCAGGACGCTCAAACCCTCGGTCACAATGACTTGTGACTTTGTGCTAGCACAACCATCGACAGTTCTTCAAAGAGAGCTGACACAAAGCTGGGGTCAATCTGTGATATGGTTTACAGGCACTTTCCAAAGCTGCTACACACAGGGATTGTCTGATAACAAAAGAAGTCACCTTCCTGACAGATTGACCATGGTGGGATTCGAACCCGGTCTTCATGGTCAGAAAGCAAATGTTCCAACCACTCGACCATGTACCCATATATAAAACAAGCATAAATGACCACAAACTGCTGCTCTTAATAAGCAGTCACTCATCTCTGTACTGACTGTGGTGCTATTGCTTAACTTTTATCATATGGAAAGTAGTGTTTTCATTGTTTGAAGAATACACTTGGTAATTACTGTAGCATCAACACTTTATTATCGTCCTTTATTGATTTTACTAAAGAAACATTCTTTCTTAAGTTTAACTAAAACTGACCTTTTATATATAAATATAAAAGAAATGGATTTAGTTTTGATTAGATTAAATCATACTTGGACAATCTTTATTAGAAGCCAAATTTTATGATCATAGTGATTGGGGAGGGTGTAGTGTAGAGAGATGGTTAATGTTTCTTTGATTCGGCCTTGTGTCATACTTAACAGAACTCTCTACAGCTTACAAGTTTTATGCAAAGTTATCATCATCAGAATTATCAGAAGTTTTGGTTGTCGGCAGGATTGAATATGTGGAATAGTGTAAGAATAAAATATACATTTTTCTTGTCCAAATATAAATTTATTAAAAGAAGGAATAACAAGAATTCGTAGAAATTAATGTTCAGTGAGAAAGTTAAGGGCATCAAGAGTTCGTACAAAATGTTTGTAGTAGTAATTGTTGAAAGAGATAAAGAGAAAGAGGACAATGTCCGATCCGCTTGAAGTTGAAGTTACATTATAGCTTTTTCGTCTCAAGGCTCCCATCTGACTCTCAGGGATTGACACTGACCTGGGCCTTTTATAGTATTCAGATTTTTGCACTTGCTTGCAAAGACCTCAAGTCTTGCAAGTAGCTCTCATTGGTCAAAAATCAATTTAACACCTACTTACAAATTCTGGGTTGGCTTTTTCTTTAAGCACATGGTCAATCCTTTTACTATTTGGGAAAACCAGGATTTTACATGTCCTTGTGAATTTTTGTAAAAGTGAAGAAGGTGGTTGATTTTAATTAATTCCTTATCCACTACAAGGGTTTAATCTAGTTCAAAGGGGGTACTGAAAAATTCTTTGCCAAACCCATTTTATCATTGCTGCTGGAAAGTATGGTTTTTTTTTATTATTATGAAGTGACCCTTTTTTGTGCTTACTTTTTAATTTTTTCGGATCATTGACTGAAACACATCAAAGGAAAGTATAGAATATTCTTTGAGCAGTCATGAAGTTTCTAGAGAAGTTTTTCAGAAGAAAAATCAAAAGGGAATCCACAAGTGTCTATTACACAAAGATTGAGTGACAAGTGCCTGTTATATTGAACTTAGACAAAGTGGTGTGCCAACCTCCATTGTTGAAATTTTAGACCCAAGTTGCAGTATGGACAGAGAAGACTTCAATGCTGCCAACTCCTGGAATTTTGAATGATCTAATTTTGGCTCATCAATGAATCTTGGCCAAGACATTCCTGAGACATTAGAAATAATCTAAGGAAGATGTTGGGTTTATTATTCATGAGCAGTTGTGTATGAAAAGACTGTCAGGTAAGTGTTCGTTAAAATGTTTGAATACTGCCTAGAAAGGATATTGAGTGAACGTCAATACAGTCACTTTCCAGCAGTTTTAGCAATCTTTCATCCTGTTGGTAAAACATAGTTACACCACTTTGATCTTGGTACCAAGCAACATTCTACCTGGTAGTGGTAACTTGAGTTCTTCATTGCTGAAGAAATTCAAGACTCAAAATGTTATGTAGAAAGAAAGTGTTGATACTGACACATGTGGTCGAACATGGATCTCCAGGCAACAAATGTAACTGTTGAATGATTCATGCAACTGGGATCGCATGATAAATATTTACTATATAAATCACTCAGATAGAAGTCTGAGTGTATTCTGTATTGTGCATCATTCCGGTGTTGCGTGTCATTGAAGAGATTGTTTCTTGAGAGAATTATTCCAAAAGCATTATTGGGTATTATTTGAAGGATTCTTTTAACATGTTGACTTTACACAGAGATAATGAAATATTGTAACCTGCTAATAGAAAGTTACCAAAAATTTTCTTCAGAATAACATTATGAAACTAAATCAATAGAAAATGGCATGACCAATGTTTTTGCAAACAAGGAAACTATTTTGGTGACTATCTTCAGAAAGGTCAAAACAAGAAATGCAGAATATGACACTTGGGAAGCATTGAAAGAAAAACATTAACAGAAACTGCAGAATGATATTTTTTGCATGATAATGCACCTAATCATAAAACTGGCAAAGGCAATGAATATTTGGACAAATTTGGCATTTGTGTCCAAGCCGCACGCACCCTGGGTGGGTCGAGCCAGCTTCCTCCCCGACAGTTTCATTGGGATTTGTTTAAGAACAGGGTCTAGAGTTCTACCCTGTTATTTAATCCATAACTGGAGGGAAGGGATGAATTAATACCTTTCCCAAGGGTACTAGCGCACAAGTGAATGCAGGGCATTCAACTGGAATTTGAAATCGGCTTACTGATTTCTCTTTCCAAGCCAACATCCACTGCACCACAACGGACATCTGTCAATAAATGCTTACAGCACCTGGTATTCCCAAGTGGTCACCTATCTAAGTGCTGACCAGGCTCAATGTTGCTTAACTTTGGTGATCGAATGAGAACTGGTGTATTCAACTTGATATGACCATAAGCAAAATTTGGCATTTGAATATACAATGTTTCCTACTCATCAGATTTCACTTCAGCTGAATATTTTCTGATTTCAAACCATAAAATACGTTTGAAACAATATTTTTATTTAATAATTTGGAGGTCCTAGAAGCAGCAAAGTAATATTTAAATGACCCAATATGAGATTTTTGTGGGGTTAAAGTCAAAAGTCACCTCCTGTCTCACTAACTTACATTCTGTCTCTCATGCATTTTTCTCTGTCCACCCCACTCATCAGTATTCTCTTCCTTCTCATACTCTCTTCCTGACACCCTCTGTAGCCTGTTACTCTTTCTCATAGCATTCCTCCTATGTAACCCCCTGCACAACAGTGGCAGTAAAATGCCTTGCTTGGGGCCACACGATTATTCAAAAAAAAAAAGTAATTGTTAAATAAACTTGAAAAAAAGTGTTAACTGTTGGATCATTGTATAGAATAGTATGTACATTTCCCAGTTATGATTTACGGTCTTTTTGGTCAGTCACAAACTTACCAGCACCAATCATGCTACATTATTTAGAGAAAGTAATTATGAAATGTATAAAATACACCTTCATTATTGTAGAACATGATATTAGGAGATAAGGCTTATTGTAGGACTGAGGTAACCACTATCATTTTTAATTCTTTATGTTTTAAAGATTGATATGGTTTTATGATGCAGTATGAATTCTTCAGGACAACTGAAATTAACGACAGTCTCATGTTTTTGTTTCAAATATAAATCATTGGATTACATAAAGAAGTATTATTATACTCTGATAAGGCTTACGGCCATATGACGGTAAAACATTGGTTCTTGTACGATCAAAGAAGCTAAATAACGTTGAACCTGGTCAGCCCTTAGATGGGTGTCCACCAAGTGCTCTAAACTTGAATGCACGGATGGTGTCATGGATAATGGTTCAGAGTTGTTAATCAAAGAGCCATGTTCCCATTCCAGTTGGGTTCATTGTATTTACTTACATGCAAATATCCTTGGGAAAGGTTTGAATCCATCTTTTCCTCCCTCCAGCTATGGGTTAAGACTTATACCAGTAAATCATTATCATCTCAAAAAATATTCTTGGAATATAAAATATTTTCTGACTATAAAAACCTGCAAAGTGTTGATAAGCTGTTGGAAACAAATCAATTAATCAAATATCAAATCAGATACAGTCACTTTCTCACCAGCGCAATGTGGCTTCCCTGTGTCTCTTCTACAAATACTTTCACAGCTTCTGCTCCGATGAACTTAGCTCACTGGTACCTCCCATACATGAATTTCCTCAAGCCACAAGATTAGCAACTAGGTCCCACCTTTTTACTGTGAAACCAGTAAATTGTAAAGGCAAATTCTACTCTTCTTTTCTACAACTTCTTTTCTCGCATTTACTGCCTGTGGAATTCATGCAAATACCCTTGGGAAAGGTTTGAATCCACTTTTTCTCCCCTCCAGCTAGGGGTTAAGGCTTTTATCAGGAAATCATTATCATCTAAAAAAATACGCATATGTACTGTGCATAAACATTTAATGGCCATGATAGGATAAATCATTTCCGTATTAAGAAATATTTAGTATTCATTGACTGAAAAGTCAAGATCAAAGTTCAAAAGTCATTAAAATTTAGAAAATCTTTTCTCAAGTCATATTAGGTTACATCCACATCACATGGAAACACCAGTTCTCCGGTTAAGCAATATCAAGCCTGGTCAGTCTAAGGAAGATGAAGATACATTATCTAGAGAAATTATTTATGAAATGTATAAAATACACCCTCATTATTGTTGAACATAATACTGTCAAATATTCGGAGATAAAATTTATAATAGGATTGAGGTAACCACTACCATTTTTAATTATTGATGTTTTATAGATTGATATGGTTTTATGCTTCACTATGAATTCTTTCAGACGACTGAAATTACCGACAGTCTCATGTTTTCGTTTCAGACATAATTCGGATGGACTATAGATAAAGAATTATCGGTAAATTTTTGTTTTGTTCCCCCAAAGGCCTTTACCCCTTCAAATCTTTCCAAAACACCCTTAATTCCGTGCAAATGTATATGCTGAACTCAAATCAATAATTGTTTATTGAAGAAACCTACCTTTTTGTCATGTTATCGAGCAGAAATAAATCAGACTATATCTCACCCCTTATCACCGTTCTCATATCTGATTAACCGCTGAATGACTTGAGGCGTAGGATACTGAATTTGTTCTATTTACTCCCTTTTTTAGCAATTGCTCCACAATGTGCTTGGTTTTGGAACTCATTTTCTGCACATTAATCGTAAAATAGAAGTAAAATAGACCGAAAAATCGAAAATCTACGCGTGAAGCCAGTCTGCAGCGAATAACATTTTCTAACTGTGGTTAGGGGGTGAGATAAACAGCGACAAGAAGTTCCATATTTTTCTTCTTGATAGAATGAAAAAAAGGTAGGTTTTTTTCCAATAAATGATTATTGATTTCAACATATACATTCAGTATATACATTTGCACGGAAATAAGGATGTTTTAGAAAGATTTGAAGGGGTAAAGGTCCTAAAACGAAAATTTACCGAAGTATCATTATACTTTGGTAAGGCTTACAACCATATCACATTAAAACATTGAAGTTAAGCAACGTTGAACCTGGTCAGCACCTAAATGGGTGTCCACTTGGGAATATCAGGTGTTCTAAATTTGAATCTGCCGGTGATGTAATAGATCACGGTTTGGAATTTTTATTCGAAGAGCAGCATTCCAATTCCTGTTGGGTTCGTTATATTCTCTTACATGCAAAATACCTTTGAGAAAGGCATGAATCCATTTCTTCTTCCCCAGCTATGGGTTAATTATTAACATTTGGAACACTAAATCATTATTATCCCCCTCAAAAATTCTTACAATTTAGAACTATTTTCTGGCTTTAAATAACCTGCAATAGGTTGATAAACTGTAGATAATGAATGAATCAATCAATCAAATATACTCTGATCTGTTCAGCCTAATATCCTGATTTTGAATGTGTATAATAATTATAAGTTATAATGAAAGGCATGAATCCATCTCTTCTTCCCCAGCTATGGGTTAATTAGTAACATTTGTAACACTAAATCATTATCTCAAAAAAAATTTTTAGAATTTAAAAATATTTCTTTATATATATTAGAATTTAAAAATATTTTTTTATATATATTTTTATACATTTAAAAATATTTACTTCTAAATATTTCTGGCTTTAAATAACCTGCAATGGGTTGATAAGCTGTAGAAAATGAATGATCAGAGTATATTTGATATCAATCAAATATACTCTGATCTATTCATAGTAATATCTTCATCTTGCTTGTGTATAATAATCATAATTTTCATCCAAATTTTTCAGAATGACACAGACCTTGTGAACCACAAGACTAGAGATGATTTACAAAGTTCAACTCAAAATTGACATGAATGTTAACTATCTAATATTCTTCAACAATGTTATCATCTTTTATGTGCCATGTCCTTTCAGCACGTAGGTGATCATGGCTTTCCACATCTCCCTATCACTGGTGGCTCTTAGCATGCTTTCTTCTGTTACACCATGCAACCCTTGTTCCATCATCCACCTGATCAGGCCCTGCAAATATGTTATCCGCTGCCTTCCTCTGTCTCTCCTTCCTTCTATCTGTCCAGTCAGTATCAGGTTCTCCAGGCTCTCCTTCCTCATTGCATGTCCCAGGAACTTTAGTTATCTCTTCCTGATGCTCAGTATTAATTTCCTTTTTGTTTCCATCCTTTCCAAAACCTTGTCATTGCTCACATGCTCGATCGATGATATCCACAGCATTTTTCTGTAGAACCACATTTCAGCTGCTTCCAGTTTTTCCTTCATCTTTGATGATATTGTCCAGCATTCA
Organism: Ascarosepion bandense; assembly: GCA_037127315.1. Taxonomy (NCBI): domain Eukaryota; kingdom Metazoa; phylum Mollusca; class Cephalopoda; order Sepiida; family Sepiidae; genus Ascarosepion; species Ascarosepion bandense. The sequence goes on from JBBBDQ010001500.1 coordinate 4,342,754, forward strand.
CTGTATATTGAAGAACTGGCATCACATAGCAATCCAGTTCTCTCTTCTTTGTTTCTAGCGAAATTGTCCTGTTTCTTAATACTTTACTTAACTTCTGGAATGTTTCCTTTGCCATGCCAATTTGCCTTTGGATCTCTGTGTCACACTTTCCGTCTTCTGTTATAACACTTTACAGGTATTTTAATTTTTGTACCTGCTTGGTTCTAGTATCCTCAACCTGTATTTGGCATATTGGGCTGCCCTTTTTTACTGATGACCATGTATTCGGTTTTCTCGCAGTTTATTTGCAGTCCTTTCTTATGTTAAACATCTAATATTCTTCAACAGTTTCCAAATAGAAAAAAACCAATAACATAGCCAAAGTATTGTAACTAGAATAACCAAGATGAGGATATTAGTTTGATATTAGTTTCCTGTTTATTTTCTTCTGGCAATAAAATTGATGCAAAACTGGAAAAAACAATTTTTATCAAGTTTAGAAATACTTTCAGGCAAGAAACAACCTGGTAAAAATGCCAGAAGGAATTTAGAAGAATTCTCGACAAATTATCTTGTGATGTAATGACAAGGCACCTCATTCAATGTATGTTTTTATTGTTACTAGTAAGCTTAATCACTTTTCAGTAGGCGGCTGCTTTAAATCAATAAAACCTACCTTGTTAGCTGTCAGCAAGCATTTATTTATATCTGTGCTTCTCTCCTGAAAGATGTCTTCTTCATCAATTGAATTAGAGATTCTTGTATGCAATCAATACCATTTACGATTCCTTCAAGCCAACTCACTCTCTCAACATTTGTCTGTGTCGATTGAATTTCTTGTTTCCTTTCTTTTTATCACCTTGATTCCCAGTCTTCTATCTCTCTCCGAATTTCTCTCTTCTATCTCAACCTCCCAATTCTATATCGCAACACCCTGGTTCCATTTTTTTCCATCTCTCCCTGCAGTGGATATGGGCTCAGAAAAAGAAATCGTAGAGTCGAGTTCAAATTCCTGTTTAATTTGTTGCATTCACTTACTTGGAAATACTCTTGAGAAAGGTATTTCTCCCTCCAGCTATGGGTTAAATAGCAAAACTTGTTGGGTCCTATACCTTTTGTTGGCAATCAGCCTATTGCAGAAAGTAATGGCAATTCACTGTGAAACAAATCTTCTGCCCAGTCAGTCATATCTCTTTCAAGACATGATCACCCAAAGCGCATATCACGTATGACACTTAACTGACAGACTCTTCCAACTAGTTTTTTCTTACCTATAAAACTTGAAGCAGTGGAAATGTGGTTTTACAGAAGAATGCTGCGGATATCATGGACTGAGCATGTGAGCAATGATGAGGTTTTGGAAAGGATGACAATGAAAAGAAAATTAATAGTGAGCATCAGGAAGAGACAACTGAAGTTCCTGGGACATGCAATGAGGAAGGAGGGCTTGGAGAACCTGATATTAACAGGCCAGATAGAAGGAAGGAGAGACAGAGGAAGGCAGCAAATAACATACTTGAAGGGCCTGATCAGGTGGATGACAGAACGGGGGTTGCGTGGTGTAGCAGGAGAAAACATACTAAAAGCCACCAGGCATAGGGAGACGTGGAAAGCCATGATCACCTGTGTCCTGAAGGGACAGGGCACATAGAAGAAGAATATATATGCCAAGAGGATACTCTATAACCATAAACTATTACCAATATTATCAACATATAAGGCCACAGAAATGAAATGCTATTGCTTCATCCCATGTTGTTACCATTTCACAGACTCCTGGTTTCATTTTTCTTCAAAACTTGTCGATTCAACATTGTTCATCTTACCAATCATTTTTTTTACTACTTATGCACACAATCTTATTTCTCTGAAATTTCAAATCTAATAATACATTAATTTTTGGTACATTTTTAAAATTAAGGATTTTTTGCCTGTAATAATTTCCCATGAAAATTAATACATTTTTTTCCCTAAACTGATTTTACACTATCACTTATTGCAAATATTTTTGCTTCTATAAAATATAAATAAAAAAATTTTCATATCAACATTTTCTCCAATAGTTTTGCTAATTGCACAAAGATTTGTAGGATAAAACTTTTATATTTTCTGTTTTCTTCAAATATTTATCTTCCACCAAAATTATTTGTTTATATCTTTGAGCTTTGAATAGACAAGGAAGGATAATTATCTTTATTTGGAGCAAAATTCACCTGATACTTTGTTAGTACAACCACTCTTTTTTTTTTTAAATATCCATTAACTTTTGTCGCAAACCTTAATTTTGACTGTTTACATTCTAAGACACAGAATTTAATTTAGATCTAAACTTATTTACAAATGGAACATTGTGTGTCTGTGTGTCCGTTAACTATAGACTCTGAAACAGCTGAACTGATTTTTTTGAAAATTTACACAGTTGTACTATAAGCGTCTGCGAGTGTTCTTAGCTAGATTTTGTGTCGAGATACTCCCGATAAATATTGAAAATTGATAATCGAAAAAATCGGGTTATAGAAGAAGTGGTCCGATTTTAATCAAATTTGATACACTCATAGACAGAGACATAAAAAACGATATTCAGAAGTTTCAAGGTTTCAGTTCTTACAATAGTGCAGAAAATCTACATATATATATATATATATATATAAGGCAAGATGTTTGTGTGTGTGTCTGTTTATCTGCCTGTATGTCTGTATTTTTTTTTTTTTCAGCCCTTTTATTTTAGTTTTTGCTTCAGGTTTGGCTCTAAGTAGATATAATTGTAGTTCTTAGTCTCAGTCATGATACCATTTACTCAGAGGACTTATTTAGCCTTCAAAATTCAGTTTACGATGAAAAAACTTATTTGATATCGATATGAAGAAATCAAAATTTGATTTACATCCATTCATTTTTCTTTCAGTCTACGGTTTCGCTTTAACTGGAAAGAACTATTGTTTTTTAGCCTTTCGTGCCAACGTCCAAAGTGTCTGAGCTCCAGGACCATGGGTTAGTTTTAAAGCTTTCATTACACCCAAGCAACGCCGGGTTATAACCCAGCGTTGCTTGGGTGTAATGAAAGCTTTAAATAAAGCTTTTTAATGATTTTATTAATGAAGTGTAGGATCTGAATTGTTGTAATGTCATTGTTTATTGTCGTGACCTAAAAGATTACTGATGTGTTATGGTATCACATATAATATAATCTAATAAAAAGGTTGGTTGTAATAAAAAAAAATTCTGGGGTGATTTTTGCTAAAATCATAATCCTCCCAAACTGTCTATTTGAAACGGAAAAATATCTATCATATTATGACTATTTGCATACCATTTTTATTGTATTAGGTGTTATAATTAATCAAAAGATGATTTAAAATATGTAGAAGAATGTGTGATGTTATTTAATTGGTATGGTCTGCTGTTGGCAGCCTTGAAGCAAGAATGCCAAGGAATTACTGTATCAATATTTAATTTATACTTTATAAACTTTTATTCATGTTTGCTATATTTTTTCCTTCTGAGTTTTAATTGTAAGTTCTACTCAAACAGCTTCTTTCTATGAACAACTGCTTTGTAGAACCAAATCCCATGGGGATGTTTCCCTGATCATTACAATCTGAATCTGTTCAAGACTATTGTTAACTGTTATATATATATATATATAATAGTCATATCACCCAAAGCAAGGCATTTTACTTTCACTGTTTTGCAAGGGGTTACATAGGAGGAAAATTATGAGAAGGAGTGACAGGTTACAGGGGGTGTCAGGAAGTGGGTAAGAGAAGGATGAGAATACTGATGAGTGGAGTGGACGAAGAAAGGAGTGTGGTGATACCGAGCTTGGGAATTCACACCCGTATTTAATTCTGGGCTTCTCATTGGACGATAAATAAAATTCGCGTAGGCTTGCGAAAAGGAATTTGATATTTATTAATTTTTAGTTTTCTGCTGGAACATATGCGTGGAGCCGGGTGCACAAAGACCAGTTTTGTTCATTTGCTTTCTGGACCTTAGGTGTGGCACAAGGCTGAAAATAGGGGGCACCCAGTGAGGATTGAACACACTACTCAGTTGTAACAGGTTCTAGCAAGACATGTTTGCTAACCATTACACAACACCAAGGTACCCAAATGAATAGAAGAGAATATACTATAAGTACTTGATAGTTACCTCCCTGGAATATTTGGGTTTTTTTTAATTGAGTATTTTAAGCTCAATCAATTTGGGAATATGTTGATCAAATACCTCTGGCTACTACGTATCATTTTGGTTACAAATATATTTTTGAGAGAATTTAATTGAATGCCCCTGACTACAGTGTACCGTTTTACTGACTTAAAAGTTACATACAAATAGATATATTTTGGATGTTAATTTCATTGATTTAAAAGCCAAATTCTTCAGTCCTTTTTGTTTCAGAGAACTAGTTGTAATATCAGCATTTTGTTCAAAAGAATTGCTTTTTATAACATTGTATAAGAGTAGAAACCTCGAAATAAAAAGAACCAAAGTTTAAAATGCATTTAAAAAATGAAAAATCTTTTCTGAAGATTTTATTTTAGTTTCCAAGGTTAGAGAATATATTTAATATTCCCATTAAGCAAAATATTTGCTGTATTTCAAACTGAATTGATTATAATCTTTTTCTTTCTACTTATCATCAACTAGCAGGATAGCTCGGTGTTGCTTGGGTGAATGAAAACTTTAAAACTAATCCATGGTCCTGAAGCTCAGACTCTTTGGATGTTGGCACAAAAGACTAAAAAGCAATAGTTGTTTCCAGTTAAAGCAAAACTGTAGACTGAAAGAAAAATGAATGGATGTAAGTCAAATTTTGATTTCCTGGTATCAATATCAAATTTTCTGCATTATTGTAAGAACTGCAACCTTGAAACTTCTGAATATCATTTCTTGTATCTTTGTCTATGAGTGTATCAAATTTGATTAAAATCGGACCACTCCTTCTATAACCCGATTTTTTCGATTATTGATTTTCAATATTTATCGGGGGTACCTTGAAACAAAACCTAGCTAAGAACACTCGCAGACTCTTATAGTACAACTGTGTAAATTTTCAAGAAAATGGGTTCAGCCATTTTGGAGTTTATTAGTAATGGACACATATACACACACACACACACACACACACACACACACACAAAGTTCCATTTATAAATAAGTTTAGAATAGATTAGATAAAGTATAAATTTTTTCATACTGACAGCTCTATCAGCCATTTCATTGAATTTCAAAATAAAATTGTTATATATGTACCAAGGAACAGTTATGGGTCTGTCCAAATCCTCATGGATATGTTGAACACTACTGTGAGGGGAGGTGATATTGCTGCCAAGCAGTTGTCCACTTCATGCAGCTTGCAAGTATTGTATTTTGTTGATCTTTTAAAGATTACTATTTCATTTTCCATCTGCCATTTTTGTTATTCAGTAACATATTTCTCATTCAGTAACCTTTTTAGCTTACAACAAAAATATACTTTTCTGAAAGATCATTTGCAAAAACATTAGCTAATGTGAATTGAGACAAATATTTCTTTAGGCATATGGGTAGGTATTTGAAAGTCATCACAACACATTTAGTAAAATAAAGGAACGTAAAGAAGGTGTTGGGTATTACCTATTTATTATTCATTAATATTTTGAGATCATAATCTCATCTTCAGAATGATAGGAGAGCTTGATTTCATGTCCGCTGATGGACCATGCCTTTAAATGAATAGTCCTCTTTTGCTGCTACTGCTGCCATTAATTGTAGTGAGTATGTGTGTGTTAGTGCATGTATATGTGTGTGCGTTTATGGTTTATGTAAGTGTGCACGATAGTCAGATTTGCCTTTTTTGCATCTTTGTTAAAGTGATAGTGGGCACTCTTTTACAATTTGGTGATATATCTGTCTGCTTTAATTTTAATATGTGCGCATTGGCAGGGTTTGGCATTTTTGCATCTCTGCCAGAATGGTAGTGGGCGCCACTTTATGACCTGATGTTATGTCTATCTGCTTTAATTGGAGGTGTGTTTATTGCTACATTTTTTTTTCTTCATTCGGTATTCGTTCACTTGCATTCTCATGTGTGTGTGTGTCATGTATATGTGTTTATGTGTGTTTACTTGTATTTTTCCTTCTATGTTCATACCTTTGCCTTGTATCATGTGAGCGTGTGTGCGTGTAGTATGTTGGAGTATAAGATATGTGTGTGTGTGTGTGTGTGTATGTATACATATATTTTTTCTATTGCATTGTTGCCAGTGGCTATACATTTGGGGTGTGTGTGTGTGTTCCAGCTTATAATGTGGTATACTTGTTGCTGTTGGTCATGTGTTTATAGGCATGTAGTTATCTGCATTAGTCTGTGATCACACCTTATTGTTGTGTCAGGTGTGTGATAGTGTTAATTATTCTGTTATATAATCTAGATTGAGATCCTATTGTTGATCTGTGGGTGGAATTTAGCTATTATTAAGGACTCTTTAATGCATAAGTTTCTTTGGTTCTGCTCTCTTGCTTCAATATTGACGATTATGTTTTTGTCTGTGTTTTTGCATTTTTTTCAGTGCTTGTGGAATGATGATGCCTGCATATATAGGTGTTCTTTGATTCTGATGTGTAACAGTCTGGTGGTACTGCCAACATACAATGCACCAAATGTGAGGAATTTTATGTGATATATGACTGAGACCTGGTGGCATATACCGGTGCTGGTAATATGGCAACTAGCCAGTGTATATGCGGTGTTGTTTCTAATATGTTGTTTCTTGTAGTTGTAATTGAGGTGTCTCGGAAGAGTTGGGCCATAGAGGGCTAGTTATATATCCAGTCCTTCTCTATTGCAGAAAACATCTGTTTTATGACAGTGGGTGATTTTTGAGATATTGAGTGATTTATTGTCATCCTGATTTTTAGCAAATTTAACTAAGGGAGACGATAACTGGAAAAATTGCATGACAAATACAATGTGAATGCCATATATATATATATATATATATATATAATTTGTTTTTAAATACTTCATAATATTACAAATTTTAAATATTTTAAGCATTCTAATATTTTAGTAAATTGTAGGTACTTTATAGCTTTGTAGTCTTACAAAGATGTTTTTGAGAAAATGTTAGAAAATTACCAATAAATTAATTGGAGTAGATAGACTAAACTATCGCCTGGTTCACACTCCACCCACATATATTGAACAGGTAAATCCCTTGTTCCCTGTTTAGGATGTGGTTTCTGGCTTTCTCTTTTCCAATCTTTTCACTCTTACAGAGCCCCCTGCACGTCAGTGGCATTACCGCCTTGCTCGGGGTGATATGATTAAAAAAAAAAAAAAAATTTCTGCTGTTGGCATAATGTTAACACATCATTCAATAAGTCCAGGGCCTGACACATAGATGGTGTGACTAATAAAGAATTTAGATGAATTTTACGAAGTGCAAACCTTCAAATGGCATGCGACAAAATTTGGGCTCAATTGGCTTATTAGTTTACAAATTAGTTATTTAAGTGAAGATACTGTTGCAAATTTTCAAAACAATGGAAAAATCTGAACTTTGTGTGTTGATAAAGCATTGCTTTCTGATGGGATAGCTTGATAAGTTATTTGGACTCTGCTCCATTGGAAACAACTGTTAAGAGGTGGCATGCTGACTTTAAATGCGTTCCTATAGACACAAATGATGCTGAACACTCAGGTCACCTAAAATCCGCAGTTGTTCCAATAAACACCAATAATATCCACAAACTCGTTTTGGCTGATCATACATTAAAGTTGCGTGAGATAGCAGAGGAGGTGAGCATATCAGGAGGCAGTGTATTCACCAATTTTGCATGAACATTTATCAATGAGATAGCTGTGATCCAAAGTGGGTGCTGCATTTGCTCACAGTCCATCAAAAACAACAATGCATCAACGATTCAGAGCATTGTTTGCAAGTTGTTCAACACAACAAGAAGGAGTTTTGTGTAAATATGTGTTAATGGATGAAACATGAATTCACCATGTCACCTCAGAGTCAAATCAACAGTCAGCTGAGCAAACAGCAGCAGGTGAAAGCCATCCAAAGCGACCAAAGACGCAAACATCAGCAAAGCAAGATTTTGGTTTTTGTATTTTGAGATGTACAAGGGATTTTGTTCATCAATTACCTTGAGAATGGAAGAACCATTAATAGAAAATATTATGTAGCATTATTGGTGCATTTGAAGGAAGAAATCGCCAAAACAATGGCCATAAATTGTTATGTAGTGAGTAAGAATAAATAACTCAACAACAGGAATACGTTAATTGTTGTATTCCGTGAAAATAGTATTTACAAAGGTTATTAGTATCCAATACAAGAATAAGGGTTAATCGTCTCAACCGTCATAAGATGTAGTATGAGCAATGGGTACTTCCGGGTCGTCACCAGAAGTCTACGACTGACTTGTCGATCGGCTGCTCGGCACACTCTCTTACATAGATGCCACCATTACTTTACATAGTAATGGAATAGTCCATTATAGCCGAATAGGCGTCCCAACATAAATGAAGAAGAAAAAGTGATCTTTCATCAAGACAACATACCGTGTCACATATTGGTTGCAACGATGGCAAAACTACATGAATTTCGCATCCATCCTATTCTCCAGATCTGGCTCCCCATGAATACTGGCTGTTTGCAGACCTCAAAGGAATGCTCCAGGGATTTGGCTCCAATGAAGAACTGATATTGGAAACTGAGGAGTATTTTGAGGCCAAAGAAAAATCATTTTATAAAAAAGGCATCAAATTATTAGAGAAGCGTTGAAATCAGTGTATCACTCTAGAAGGAGATAATATTGATGAATAAAATTAAATTTTGCCTAAAAGTTATTGTTTTATTAGTTAGGCCCGGGATTTTTTGAGTGATGTGTTGCTCAAAATTATCAGTCGCCTACTATTTAGAGAAGAGAGTTAAACACTAGCAAAGGAACACATATTCATTTCAAGATGCCTTGAAACAAAAGACACAGTATGACATCTTAATGACCTTTGGCTTTTAAAGCCAATTAATATTGTTCAGGAAGATTTATTTATTCATACAGATTAACAATAAAATCTTGAATGACAATGTTCAGAAAGTTTTATATCTCCTGCAAATTTGCATTAGTTTGTAAACTTTTCAGTCCAGATGTGTTGCAATGAGTTCTAGCTTTGCTCTGAGTTAGGCAAGCAAAATTGGTTGAATCTTATTGTTAATATTATTCCACATAACTTAGAAAAGAAGACTTTAATTGTTAAGTTTTGAACAGATCACTAATAAGATTTGAAACAGATCGTATCTGCATCTTGATTTAAGTCATCATAGTTGGCTTTTAATCTTACTTACCACACTTCAAAAAATAAAATTATTATCTTTTAATTCTTTTAATTCAAAACTCGTCTCTGACAAGATCTTTAAATGATCTAATCTATATCTTGATTTATCATGGTTTGGTTTAATTGTATAATTGTTAATCATATTAAATTCACTACAGAAAAAGAAACTAATCATTTAAATTCTCTTACTTAAGAATATCCATCCCCATCTAATAACTAGTAGATGAATCAGATATATATATATTGTTTAATACTTAGTTTTTGATCCTAATAGGGTTAGACCAGTACACATTTGTATTGAAAAGTGTTCTATACAATTATATTGTAGAGGTTTCTAATATTTTTCATTTTTAAATGAGTTATTTTGCTACCTTAGTTTCCACCATGAGTGGTTTCTTCAGGCGATTTTTAATAACTGATTTTACCTTTTATAAAACACCGTTACAAGAACGTTCTAAAAAACAAAAACGGTAAAAGGTAAAATCAGTTATTAAAAATTACCTGTAGAAACCACTCATGGTGGACACCAAGGTAGCAAAATAACTTGTTTAAAAATGAAATATATATATATATATATATATATATATATACATACACACTCTAGAAAATGTTTTAGATATTCTACAATTTCATGGGTAATACGTATTTTGCAGGTAAACCTTGCTGTTTGTCAGACCCAAATGACACAACCGTTAATATTCAAAATATTCCAGAAAAGCTGGAATAAATTTTTTTCTAAATCATATTACTGTTAAATTAAATAAATAAATTTACCATTGAGTTCTTATGAGTTCATCTCTATTGGAGTTTATTTGACTTAAATACCAAGTATTCTACGTTTTATATATATATATATATATATATATATATATTCATGTAACCCCAAGCAAGGTGGGACTTCCACTAGGCTACAGTGAGAAAAAAGACTGCGTACATGGAATATGGAATAAAGGATAAAAAATGAAAAGGATTCAAGAAGATGGCAGTCGATGTTTTATTTTAATTTTTTTGAGATTGTAGCTATCAGGGAGGCGAGTAAATGGAAGGGAGTTCTAGAAGCAGGAAATGTGAGAAAAGAAACTGTTGGAGTAGAAGTTATGGTTACACTTAACAATTTCAGTGATAAAGGGGTGAGGATCTAGATCCCAAAATAGTAGCACACTTAAATTCATGTGGTCGAGTCTTCCCTCTGTCTTTTCTACGAATATTTTCATGGCAACTGCTCTCATGAGCTTTTTCCCCCTGGTGCTTCAGCTACATGAATTTAAGCACACTTCTGGGTTGGCAGTCAGTTGAGTGCTATACGTGATACACACTTTGGGTGATCATGTCTTGAAAGAGACATGACTGACTGGGTAGAAGATTATCCCACAGTAGGTTGCCATTGCTTTCTCCGGTAGACTGGTTAACAATCAAGGCTATAGAACCCAATCTGTCCTATTATTTAACCCATAACTGGAGGGAAGAGATGGATTAATACATTTCCCAAGGGTATTTTTGTGGAAGTGAATGCAAAAAATTCAAGAGGAATTCGAACACGGCTCCCTGAGTTGTTGTTCTGAGTTGATATCCACTGCACAATGTATTAATCTGTTACTTCTCTTCAGTTATGGGTTAAATAACAGGATAGATTGTGTTCTACAGCCTTGGCTGGCAACCAGTCTACTGTAGAAAGCAATGGCAACCTATTGCAGGATAATTTTCTGCCCAGTCAGTCATGTCTCTTTCCAGACATGATTGCCCAAAACATGTAGCTTGTATGGCACTTGACTGACTGAATATAATACTTGAAAATATGATTAAGGCTTCTACTGTGCATAAAGTGGGGGATCAATTCTATATTGTTATGAAGTAATAAACTGATTACTACTTAATAATATAATACATCTCTTTCCCCTCTAGCTATGAGTTAAATAACAAGACAGATTGTATTCTGTAGCCTTGGTTGCAACCAGTCTATCGCAGGAAGCAATGGCAAACTACTGCGAGATAATTTTCTGTTCAGTCATTCATGACATTTGATAACCCAAGCATGTATCACATATATCACACTCAAGTGACTGACTAGGTTGGCATCTATGTCCCACACTTTTACATCTTCCTTTGCAATAGTAAAAAGTAAAAATGTGTTTAGTATTTGTTATATACAACAGCAATGGGAGAGAGCTCTAAAAAAATAAAAACAAATAGGGAGATGTAAGTTTGATAACATTGATTCTTTATTTGTTAAAAAATCTGCATAGCTTTGCTTTAAATCTGATTTAATGAAAAACGCACTGATCATGAGTTTATTTCTTGAATTGCCATTTTGAAAATGATTACTACTTGCTTTCTGCTGATGGAACACAAAGAGATCTTAACATGAAATTTTTATGATATTGTTCCACCAATCTCGTTGCATGTAATCTATTATTGATCTTATTGTCTTTCAAAACTGACAGTCATTTTGATTGGCTCATCTCTTATTCAGACTTTTCTTAACACCTTGCCTAAATGAAATAGAGACAATATTCGACATAAGGATAAAAAGAAATTTCACAAAACAACTTAGAAACGAAATGTACAATTCTCAGATAAACTGGAGTTTACAAATTTGTGAGTGAAGAAAACCATTTCACAAATGAAATTTTGGAAGAAATGTTCACCTCCTGAGCATCTGATAGCCTGAAATTTTTATCACCAGCCTCTGAGAGAGAAGAAATGAGAATGCCATAAAAAAGGATATGTTGTAATAAAAGTGAATATGAATTAGATACACCCGAACTAGACTTTTTAAGTATGAAATAACTTTGTAAATTTGGGCCTCCAAAAATTTGACAGAAACTTTTTCCTGTTAAGCAAGCAAAGATTTGACTAAAACTTTTTCTTTAGATATATCATCCTGCCACTGTAGGTGACTCTGACCCCTGAACAATAATGTGTTCGAATTTGTGTTGTCATATCCTGCTAAGGCAGCAGAAAAAAAACTTTGAGTAAAATTAACGATAAGGGTGCTGCAATTGAAAAGTCTTGAAAAAATGTTGTGTAAAGTAAAATAATAATGCAAAGTGCTAAAGGTTAAAGTTTTTTTGTGTTTTATGAACAAAAACATTTTGTATTAATAATTATATTGTATTTAAGTGAAAACTATGGTTTGAAATAGACACATGCCTAAATATGGCTTAACATTCAAACAGTTTTTTTTTCAATAAATTAAAATAAACATTATTTTTCCCATTCAACTTTACCATTATTTTATGAGAAGAAATTGAATCAGTAGTTTATATGCTGCAGAATTCTTGTGCAGTACGGTCCTGGGCATGACGGTAAACTGCATCTGGCAGCAAGGATTGGGAGATTGTGAGAAGTATGGAACCACCTCTTAATTGCTGTAGTTCCCAGGTCCATCCTAACCTGGAGTGGTAGCACCTGTTACAGTCTCAGCTATGGGCAAATAGTTAACACCCAAACTGAGGTCAAAACACTATGAAAGTATAAAAATACACTTTTATAGAAATATATATATAAAACTGGGCTTTATAGAAAAATATACATTTTTGAAGGAAAAATATTACCAACAATACATTTCTGAAGAAAAAATGATAACCATAACACATTTTTTAAGGAAAAAATTATTCTCAGCAAAAACTTTTGAATACAAAACTAGAAGACATTTTCAGTTTTCTAAAATAAAAACAAAAAATTTTCACTAAAATCTAAGTCAATCTTTTCACTAGAAGCAAACATTAAAAAAATACCTTAAAATCCCACCTTTTTGCCATTAAAAAACTCATTTTGTGCACTACAAGACAACAATGGCACCAAATAATTCTTCTGCCGTTTAATAGCAAGTGAATCTTTATAGGACAAGAATACTTGCTCAAGACTCAAGATGTAGTAAGCCCACAGCTACTCTATTGTTTACCCATTAGACAAAGGAGAAATGAGTTCATGCCTTTGCTAATGACATTATTACAAAGTGAGCCTGAGTTTTTTTTCCAGCAAAGATCTGACCCTATTCTTGAAATACTAGATTTTGTTATCAGCTTCATCATGCAGCTCAACTTATATTATTTCAATGTTCATACAAGAAATTGTCTTTTGAAAAATTCCACTTTCTTTGTAAGAATTAGATCGGCATTTTAGTCAAATTTCTGTGCCATAGTAATCATCCACAAACTCCTGATAGTTATTTTAGTTTAATTATAACAGTGAGGATCAAATTATGTTTGAACATGAAGCAACAAAATATTTTCTAACTTAAGATGGAAAGTTAATGTCAAGAAAGAAAATGAATGGTTGTTTTGAACTGTTAGTCAAAACAAATATGACAACCTTAATTTCTGCAGGTAATATTCCTAGCTGTTTTCAGCTGAAAGTTTAAAAGGTCAACGTTAAATGCAATTAAGGTCTTGATTTTATTTCACTGGCAGAAATAAACTTCTCCTTTTCTGCTGTTCTTGACTTCAATTACCAAAGAGACAAGAAATAGATTACCTGATAAAAAGAAGAGTTACGTGTTCATTAAACAAACTGCATTTTTATTTGGGGACTTTACAAAGTTGGCTGAAGTATCTTGGCCACTTTAGGATAAAGACATTTTAATGAAGGTTTCAACTTTTATTGATAGAACCGTTTTCTTTTGAGGATATATTGTACACATGAGTAAATTAATTTATGATAAAGAGATTTTAATCATGGCCATATGTATTGATTCCTATGTTTAGTTTTGAAGCGATTACCATCAAGACTAAATCAACTCAATTAGTTTGGGATAAAGAGATTTTAATCATGACTATAAGTTTTATTGATACATGAGTCTTGTTTGAGCACATTGCAAAGTGATAGAATCATCTCAGTTGTTTGTGTTATGTATCATGTTAATATTGTGCCATGTTGGACAACCATCTGAAATAGTGAATGATGAGATAAAATATACTGTGTGCTTATCTGTAGCAATCTGCAGCATGACCAATAATGACTGTTATTAATCTACAGGCACTACACTTTATAGAAATATGAATGATCCTTATAAACAGATACAAGGGATTTAATTCTGTAGTTATTAATACATTTTCTTTTTTATTGGTGATGTCCTTTCAAGACAAAACAATCATGGACTTCCACTTGCTCTAATCTCTTATTACTTTTAACCCTTTTCCTCTTTCATGATTAAAAAAAAAAACTTGAAGAAGGTGAAATGTGGTACTACAGAAGGATGCTGCGGATATCGTGGATCGAGCATGTGAGCAATGATGAGGTTTTGGAAATTATGGAAACGAAAAGGAAATCAATATTGAGCATCAGGAAGAGACAAATGAAGTTCCTTGGACATGCAATGACGAAGAAGGGCTTGGGGAACCTGATACTAACAGGTCAGATAGAGGGAAAAAGAGACAGAGGAAAGCAACGGATAACATATTTAAAAGGCCTAATCAGGTGGATGACAGAACGAGGTTTGCGTGGTGTAACAGGAGAAAGCGTGCTAAGAGCCATCAGCGATAGGAAGACGTGGTACAGTTGATATTAGTTCAGAACTAACTTTTCTTTTTTTTTTTTTTAAATTGGAGTAGATAGACTAAACTATTGCCCGGTTCCCACTCTACCCACGTCTATTGAACAGGTGAAGAGGCTCATCCCTTGTTCCCAGTTTAGGATGTGGTTTCTGGCTTTCTCTTTTCCAATCTTTTCACTCTTATGTAGCCCCCTGCACATCAGTGGTGTTATCGTCTTGCTCGGGGTGATATGATTAAAAAAAATCAACTCTAGTTGAATTCTTTGCATTGACTCATGTGCAAATACCCTTAGGTATTAAGCCATTTCTTATCCCCCCAGTTATGGGTTTAAATAGCAGGACAGATTGTGTTCTGTAGCCTTGGTTAGCAACCAGTCTACTAGAGAAAGTAATAAAAATCTACTGTGGGAAAATATTCTGCCCAGTTAGTCATGTCTCTTTCGAGACATGATTACCCAAGCGTGTATCATGTATGACACTTATCTTTCCGAAACCCCACTCCATCATCCATTTGCTTAGGCCTATCAAGTATGTCTTGCATTGCTTTCCTCTGTCTCTCCCTCCCTCTAGCCATTGCATGAGTATTAGATTCTCCAAACCTTCCGTCCTCGTTATGTGTTCCAGAAACATCAGCTGTTTCTTCCTGATGCTAAGTGTAACTTTTCTTTTTATTTGCATCTTTCCAAAACCTTGTCATTGCTCATATGCGTAGTTCATGCTATCCTCAGCATCCTCCTGTAGAACCATATTTCTGTTGCTTTGAGTCTCTGCTTCATCTGCCAATATAGGAGGACAGATATAACGTGAAAGTCCAGTACTCTTTTCCTTGTTTTTAAAAAAATCTTCCTGTCTCTCAGTACTCTCAGAAATATAATGTTTGTTCTTGAAAGACAAAAAATATTTACATGATCTATGCCACTCACGCGGATATGCATTTTGGTGCAGTGGATATCGGCTTGGAATGAGAAATCGAGAAGCTGAGTTTGAATTCCAGTTGAATCCCTTGCATTCACTTACACGCAAATACCCTTGGGAAAGGTAATAATCCATCTCTTCCCTCCGGTTATGGATTAAATAATAAGACAGATTGGGTTCTGTAGCCTTGGTCGGCAACCAGTCTACTGCAGAAAGCAATGGCAACCTACTGCGGGATAATCTTCTGCCCAGTCAATCATGTCTCTTTTGAGACATGATCGCCGAGGCGTGTATCATGTATGGCACTTAACTGATGTCACTAAGATATGTCACATAAACAATTACAGGGGTCGACAACCCTCATGCTCCTAGAATTGGCATTATTCTGGCTGTTAATAAATTTCTGTTCTATATCAGATAGGTTTGTTTATAACACGACCACTTCATATAACACTTCTATCAGCTTCTGAATGTGGGAGTCTGCTCAAATGTGTTTGGCTTAACCAGTTCTTCACATTTGAACTCATCAGATACGAGTACTGATTTTGGGTTGTCATCCTCCCAATGGGCATATGTGCCATCTGTTTTTTCTATGTGTGACAGTTTGTGATCTTCGTTTGTCACGTTTATTAGTGAAAATTTCTGGTGCTTTCAAGCTTCTCATCTAATTTTTGCTTCACATGATCACCTGCTTTCAATTATGCAAGTTCATTCATTTTTTTTTTTATTCATTTCACCCCAAGCAAGGCGGTAGCACCACTGATGTGCTGGGGGCTACATAAGAGTAAAACAATTAGATAGAAGAGTGTGAAGAGATGAACAAACCAGTTAGAAAGGAGCAAAAGAAGGAAGGGAATATAGGTGTGATGACAGTTGCGGAGGTGGAGAGAAAGGAAAGGATATACAGGGTGGTGAAGAAAGAACTAGGGTCAAGTGGTTAAGAGATGAGTATTGAACTTGCATTTAAATTCCTGGAGGTTGTAGTCGTCAGGAAAGCAAGAATATGGAAGCAAGTTCCACAGGCAGGAAGTGCGAGGAAAGTAGCTGCAGGAGTAGAATTGTTGTCTGCATTTAGTTGATCTAACTGTGAATGGGTGGGACCCAGTTGCCAGTCTGGTGGCACGAGTAAACACCTGTTGCAGAATATGTTGATTGTAAAATTTCTTTTCCGAACTATGAATGGATTTTCTGTATGGGGATAGCAATAAACAGTGTGATGTGAATGACAATTTTCTGAGATGATCACTCATGAGATGCAGCGCAGAAGATTTTCCGACTTTACCTGTTGATGTATATTTTGTAGTCCTTTGCAATAGTTTCCTCTAGTTTATTCCATTTTTCTCAATAAGTCTAAGTCCGCACCTGAATCTTTTCCCAGGATTAGTAAAACTTTCCGATTAATATCCTGAGATGTGTTAGGGTTAGAAGAAGGAAAGTGCAACATTGAGATCCGAAGGCATACTGGAATTGCCAAGGACACATTCCAAAAGCTAAGCAGAGTATTAAGAGACAGGAAAATTTGGTTGAAAAAAAAAAAAAAAAAAAAAAGAAAAGAGAACCGAACTGTTATTTAATATTCATCCTCTTATTAGGCAGTGAATGCTAGACAATCTACTCATAGAAGAAGGGCATCAAAGCAACAGAAATGTGATTATACAGAAGGATGCTGAGGATGCCACGAAATGGACATGAGAACAATGAAAAAGTTTTGGAGAGAATGGAAACAAAAAGAAAACATATACTTAACATCAGGTCAGTTTCTGGGACATATAATGAGAATGGAAGATTTGGAGAATCTGATACTCAAGGGGCAGATAGAAGGAAAGAGAGAAATTTGCTTCTACAGAAGAATGTTGAGGGTTCTGTCGACCAAACTTGTGAGCATCGACAACATTTTGGAAAGAATAGTAACAAAAAGCAAACTTATACTTACTATCAGAAAGAGAGATGAAATTTCTGGGACATATAATGAGAAAGAAGGGCTTGGAGAAACTGATACTCACAGGGCAGATAGAGGGGAAGCGAGGGGAAAACAGTGTGTGACATACTTGATGGGTTTAAGCAAATGGATAGCAGAGCTAGGTTTGCGAGAAATAACAAAAAAAATCTTATCAAGAGCTACAAGAGACAAGAAGTTGTGGAGGGCCATGGTCGCCCATGTCCTGAAGGAACATGGAACATAAAAGATTTCAACTTTTTTTTCATTTACCACAAAAAATGTTAAATTTAGGGCTGGTGTGCCAAGATTTTCAATTCTTCTCAGACTGTTTTTGCTTTCCAGTCTTTCACGTTGCTGAAATTAACATTTGTTCATTTATAATTTTACTGTAATTAAGACTGACTTCAAGGTATTAATCCATCTCTTCCTTCCAGTTATGGGTTAAATAATAGGACAGATTGGGTTCTATAGCTTTGGCTGGCAAACAGTCTACCACAGAAAGCAATGGTAACCTACTGCAGGATAATCTTCTACCCAGTCAGTCATGTCTCTTTTGAGACATGATCGCCCAAAGCGTGTATCACGTATGGCACTCAACTGATTGACTCATTCACTTGGCATTTGTCTGTTGCCATACTGCCATACTAAGTCTGGTTCACAAAGTAGTGATTTGTGAGATGGCACATAAAATTTTGTATCTGACAAAGTCATTCTTGATCTCACCAAAGTCACAGTCCTTACTCTATTCAGTTTGTATATCATTCAAAAATTAATCAAATGCTTCAAAAGGTACCTGATTTTAGCTGAAGAATAAATCTTTGATACACGATATAATTTTTCAGTCCACCAGGATATATTTTTCATACATTGTATCTTGTTTTTCTCATCAAGATTTTCAAATTTGAATGATTTGAAAATTTGTTTGGCTTGCAACCTGGCCATGTGTAGGAATGTCGTAACCTGTACGAACGAATCTTTATTCTGTTTCTCCAGTGATGAGTGAATAAAAATTATATTATTCGTACCAAATTTTTTTCCAGATTTCCCTCAAAGTTTAGGTTCTTTATTGGTTTCAAACAACTTTTCTTTTTAATTCTGGTTTACTCTTCTGAGGTTATTTCAGGATATCTGCATGTCTATCCAGGGCCGTAGCTGACAATGTGATACCGTCGTCAGTGTCATCCATTTCCAGAAACTATGATTTTTGTGGATTTTTTCAGCTATTCCAATGGGAATTAGGCACAGAATGTGAACGAAAGCAGGAAATCGGGTTTGGACTTTCTGAGTATAACCAGTCTTTTCTCCCAAAATTAAAAAATAAACAGATTTTTACTGAGTTTATTTGGATGTTTTCTTCGTTTGTCTTTCTTTCTTTGTGAATTGTTTCGTTTGATTTCTGACGAAGACATTTTTCCTTGCCTGGATTTTCACTATGATTGCATGGATCGGCCCGGACCCATGCCTGGTAGTCAGATACGGCCATGTGTCTATCCATTCTTAATGATAACCCAAATTTCCAACAAGGGGGTGCTTCATTTTTTTTTTTGCTTTTAGGTCAATCTGTTAACTCCCTTTTTTTTTCTTGTGTGGCTTAGGGTTATGATTTATTGTGTTGAATGAAGATAACACTATCAAGAAATATAATATCACTTGAAGTCAACATAGTCTTACTGAACTCTTTAGTATTATATGAAGTCCATTTATGGCGAGCCTTTGAAATTTGAAAAAGAAATCACTCGACAGGTTTTAACAGAATGATATGTTGTTTGTTTTTTTTGTTTTTGGCAATTGAGTGGAGGTACCTGAATTCATAGTATCTTCTGTTTGACTACAAGCTTCATATCATAGATGATAAAATATAACAAATCTGATTTTCTCAAAGATCAGATTTGTCATATTTTCAATAAAAAAATGACTTAATTATATTGGTTTTTCGGTGCAGGGTTGAAAGAAGTATGCATATTTTTTTTTCTTTCAAATGTTCATTTTTACTTTTCGTAAGCAGGGAGAAAATATAGGATAATATTTTTTCAAATGAGTTTCTAAAAGTCTGTGAGAAGCTTTAATCTGGGCCACAGAGACATTTTGGCTCCACTCTGGAAGTGTTAATTAAACGAATGTTTACATTGACTGGGACTATAAAAGCCAAGAATTCAATATTGTAGATCATTCTATGTAACTTGTGAATCTTCAGTGGCATTCATTTGGGTTGTAAAAGGAATCAGATTTTCTTTTTCTATATTTAAAGAGACACGTTTTATTACGAGATTTTCAACCAACCACGGGTGAGCAAAGCAATCAAATTTAATTGCCCAATTAAGTTTTTAATCAACTGAGTTGATCGGGCGAGTGAAATCTTAAAGGCTGCTCATAGCTAGCAGTCTTGTAACAGTATCATAACTGTCTATCATGAAGATTCTTGGCATCACTATTATACCATTTGGTCAAATTATGTCACATTATAGAGAGGTGTGTACATCTCCACAACAGTTATGTTATTCTGACACCATGCTAATGATGTGCCATGCTGTGAGTAACAGTGAATAATGAAGCAAAATGTCCTGTGCATGTATCTGTAGCAACCCAAGGTAGCTGCAAGTATTATGATTTATTGAATGGTGATTGGTCTCTATAAATAGATACAAGGGAATTAATTCTGTTTTTATTAATATATCACAGTTAAGGATAATAATATTTTTATCATCATTTTTTTGTTTTATTGATGGAAAAGATTTATTTTAAAAACATTGGTGTATTATATACAGTACTGTGTGAAAGTATTAGGACAAGAACTATTTTATCTTTTATGAGGCATCAAAACAAAGTTTAAAATCACCCTTGTCTTAACACTTTTGCACACTACCAGTCGTGTGCAAAAGTATTAGGACAGGGGTAATTTTACTAAAAACCTCACTGAAATTCAAATACAGGGTGAAAAGCCAAGTAAATTGCTAAGAAATATTGATTATTTAAAACTAGATGTAAAAGAAATGTATTAAAAAGAAGTTATATTTAATTTTTCCTATTTTCTATTAAACAAGTTATTTTGAAACTACTCAATTGAACATCTATGAGATATTTTGGATAAAAAAAATTGATAAATCAAATGTTACTTCACAAGACACACTTTGGGAACAAATACAAGCTGCTTGGCAGGAGATACCATTAGATACATTGAAGAAGCTTGTGATGTCAGTGCTTGACAGAATGAAAACTGGGATCAAAGCAAAAGGCTATTATACTAAATATTAAATTTATTCTGTAACAAGTATTTTTTTCTTGTTAAAGCATTCGTTGAGTAAATCAAATAAAATTACTTTAATTAGATTGTTTATTTTCTGTCAATATGCCTCATAAAAGAGAAAATAGTTCTTGTCCTAATACTTCTGCACAGTACTGTGTATTATTGGTAGATTATATATATTATTATAAAGAGATTTTAATCATATCAATAGTATTTATTAATTTGTCTGTTTAGTTTTGAGGATTTTACCAAGAAGACGGATTATTTTAATTTCAGATAAAAAGATTTTAATCATGGCTACAAGTTTCTGGTTTTGAAAATATTGTAAAGTGTAAAAATATTCTAATAATGGTTTCTGTTTTGAGGATATTTTAGGCAAGACTGAATTATCTCGGATATTTTCAGATAAAGTGATTTACATCTTTGTTAAAAGTTTTATTGATGCTAGATATTTTTTATCAGAGTATTGCAAACTAAGGTATATTAGTCATTTAGTATATTAGTCATTTTAGTATAAAGAAATTTTAATCGTGTTTATATTTTATTGAGTCAAATCTTTGGTTTTTATGATAACAACAAACAAGAAGAAACAAACTGTTTAATATAAAACGATTTAATTATGGTTATGCATTTTATTGGGACAAATGATTGGTTTTGGTTGACGTAACAAAACTACCTTATCCCTCTCAATTTGAAACAAGGAGATTTTAATAATTGTTAAAACCTACAAAAAAAATGTTTTGGATTCTTGGAAATACATATGAGTCATTAAAAATACAAATGAAGATCTTTTTTTTATAATCGTGTCACCCCACAAGCAAGGCATTTTACTTCCACTGTTGAGCAGGGGCTTACATAGGAGGTAAGTTATGAAAAAGAGTGACAGGTTACAGAAGGTGTCAGGAAGCGGGTAAGATAAGGATGAGAATACTGATGAGAGTGAAGTGGACGGAGAAAGGAGCATGAGAGAGAGAGAGGATGCAAATTAGTGAGATAGGAGATAGGAGATGACTATTGCGTTTACATTTGAATTTTTGAAGATTGTAGCTGTCGAGAAAGCAAGTAAACAGAAGTGAATTGCACAGGCGGAAAGTGCGAGAGAAGAAGCTGCTGGAGTAGAATTTGTGTTTACAATTTATTGGTTTCACAGTAAAAGGGTGGGACCTAGTTGCTAATCTTGTGGCTCAAGTAAATTCATGTATGGGGAGTACCAGTGAGCTAAGTTTATCTGAGCAGAAGCCGTGAAAGTATTTGTAGAAGAGACACAGGGAAGCCACATTGCACTAGTGAGAAAGCGACTGTATCTGATTTGATATTTGATTGATTTGTTTTCAACAGCTTATCAACACTTTGCAGGTTTTTAATGTCAGAAAATATTTTATATTCCAAGAATATTTTTTGAGATGATAATGATTTACTGGTATAAGTCTTAACCCATAGCTGGAGGGAGAAAAGGTGGATTCCAACCTTTCCCAAGGATATTTGCATAAATTCCACAGGCAGGAAATGCGAGAAAAGAAGCTGATGTAGTAGAATTTGTGTTTACAATTTATTGGTTTCACAGTAAAAGAGTGGGACCTACTTGCTAATCTTGTGGCTCGAGCAAATTTATATATAGGGGCACCACTGAGCTAAGTTCATCTGAGCAGAAATCATGAAAGTATTTGTAGAAGAGACACAGGGAAGCCACATTGTGCCGGTGAGAAAGTAACTGCATCCTACCAAAAATAACAGAAAATAAGAAAAAGAGCCAAGTTTACAGCAACATACTGAAAATAAATCAAATCAGAATTCATGTTTTAAATGCAGACATGGAAACAAATTCTTATTACATAATCTGCAACCAAATGAAAATTCCAAAAACCAAACCAAATAATGTAAAACTTTGTTTCAAATACTAAATTTTAGATCTGAAGAAAATATACACAATATATGACAAAAAAAAAAGAAAAATTGATATAAAATATATCAGAAAATAAATCATAAACAAATAAAATATAGATATATTTATACTTTTTGTAGGAATATCCTTCTCCAAGTTGATGCTTTGAGTGATTGGAAAGGTGACTACATATGTTTCTTGATGGTCTGATTCTTATAAATCAGTGGTTCTCAAACTATTTTAGAATTTTTTGCATGGCAGTCTCTTTATAATATTTCAGATCACTCACAAACCCTTTTATGAGTACTATAGCCAGTTCCATGAAGTCTGGAGCAAAAATTTTATCTGAACTCCCTCTTCTACAGGTTTATTTCATCTAGGGATGATGGTCATACTTTGGAATCACTGTTACACCTGTAATCAAAGCAATTCAAATATAATCATGCAATTTGCCTCACCTCCAGTCAAAGCAACTCGAATAAAATCACACAAACTGTAGAACACGAATATTTTCTTCTTTTTTATATAGATTAGCGTACCTTTGCGATGGCTTTTCCCCTTATTGCATAACTAAAACATAAGCAAGGGTCAAACTAGAACTAAGGGAGGTAACTCAAGAAATAAAAACAATGCATACAAAAGGAAAAAGGAGGTAAATAAGGAAGAGTTGGAGATGAAAAGATATAATCTCCCTTTCCAACAACAACGTTGCCATTTTGACTTGGTCAGTCAGTTAAGTGCCATACGTGATACACGCTTGGGTGATCATGTCTCAAAAGAGACATGACTGACTGGGCAGAAAATTATCCCACAGTAGATTGCAGTTACTTTCTGCAATAGACTGGTTGCTGATTAAGGCTAAAGAACCCAATTTGTCATGTTATTTAATCCATAACTGATGGGAAGAGATGGATTTTTTCAAGGTTATTAGCGCATAAGTGAATGCAGTGAATTCAACAGGAATTTGAACTCTGCTCCCCGATTTCTTGTTTCAAGCTGATATTCACTGCACCACAACATGCATAACAATCTCAAATAGCCAATAATTTCAACTGAGTGGCCTCTTCACAGTCCCCCTAAAACCCCATTCCCGATCTTCTAGGGGACCGTGGACCCCAGTTTGAGAACCGCTGTTATAAATTATGTTTTTTACTTTTTTTTAAAAACAATGTGTTGTTAATTACAGCAAATTTAAGAGATTGAAAACACTCAGCTGGAGTTTTAAACATTATTAAATCTTAAAAATCATCTTTTAAATTCATGCTAAAATGAATCAGATTAGGGTTTTAAAAAAAAATGTCTTCTAGCAATTACTGCGAACAGATGGTAATTTTTATTTTAAAAAACCTTGCAAGCTTCTGAAAGAAAAATGCATAAAAAAAATCATATTAAAAATATAAATATTAAAAACTTGCAAGTGCTTTCAATTTCACCATTTAACTTATCAGGCATTGTATGACACTATCTCCCGTGGGTATACTTTCTTTTGTTTGGTTTAATACAGCGGAGAGATAGAAATTAATATTAGTGGTATTATTAGTTGTGCTTTATTGTAATCCGCGATGTGAGCTTATGTAAAAAAACTATTTTAATACTATCATATACTTGTAAAATCCAGGGAATAGAAAAATTAACTATTTTAATACTATCATGTACTTGTAAAATCTGGGGAGTAGATAAGTTAGCTGACAATTTGAGAGAAGGAGAGAAATATAATTTTCTTTCTTTTTCATATACGATACACATTATTTTGGACTAGGTGGAAATTTGACGAAACAGTCACAGTGATAATAAAATGTCAGGATTATTTGATGAGGTCGAGTAAGGTTAGATCCCTTAACAGATGTTCCCTGAGAACAGAAATTTATGGGAATTTAAAAAATCTAATCGAAAAGAAGTGAGCTGTAGATATTTCATTTGTCGAGCTACCCCCTCCCACAAATCGAGTGGGTGAAAAACGATCTCATTGGTCAAAAGCTTTGAGTCGGCCAAATCCCTCGAGAGGATTGCAAGAAAAATCAGTTTTTTTTTTTCAGTCTAGTTGCTGAAAAGTTTGAGTTTGTTTTTAGTTGTTGGCGAGTTGAAATGTAACAACTGTGGAAAAGGGTTCCCAACTGGGGGAGCCATGACCCCCAGCCAATCGCCTACCACAGAACTTATGGCTAAAGAAATACGTTACTATCATTTGTAGTATGACAAAGTAAAATTTTTCCAGGAAATCATAATTATCCTCCCATGGGTTCTGCTAGTTTATAAAGATTGTTAAGCAACAGACAAGCTGGAGACAAAATTTAATGATTTTTCAAATATAATCTACTTGTCAGTTCAGTAGATTTTTGAGAAAGCTTTAAATGAAGCAGCCTGTCAAATTGCTTGCACTATAAGAATGCATGTTTGTAGATTGATATATGCAAACACATGTCCAGCTAATTCCCTTCAGTTCTAAAATTAATATAATTAGTTACTAATTAACCCAAAACCTTTCCAAACAATAACAAGCAAATAACCTAGCCTGTAAACAGTGTGAATCTAATGAAGTTGTTTTGTTGGGCACAGAAGTATTTTTTATAGATTTCGTAATTAGCGATATCAAAAGATATCAACAACAAATGGACAGAATACATGATTGTTAGTAAATGGGTGACTCCAAAATGTGAATGGCAAATTGAAGGTATTTAAATATAACTGGGAATTGTTTTAACAGAAATTGGTACTAAACTGAAATGTTATGTGTGTCCTCCTGCATGAAAAAGAGTGCTGGACAATTTCCACAAAGATGAAAACTGCTGGACAATTTCCGCAAAGATGAAAAATAGACTTAAACAGAAATGCTGTTCTACAGAAGGATGATGAGGATGCTATGGACTGAACAAGTGAGCAAAGTTTTGGAGAAAATGGAAATAAAAAGGAAACAAATGTCTCTTCCTGATGTTAAGTATTAGAGGTTTCTGGAGCAAATAAGAGAAAAGAGGGAGTGGAGAATCTGATACTCACAGGGCAGAGGAAAGCAATGCATAACATACTTGATGAGCTTGAGTAAATAGACGGTGGAACAGGACTTAAGAGAAATAGCAGAAGGACAAGATTTATTAAGAGACAGAAAGTTGTGGAGAGCCATGATCATCTACGTACTGAGGGGGACCTGCCAAATAAGGAAGAATGAGTTAAGTTTTTTTTTTCTTGGTGCCTACTTTCGAAGAAAAGATGAGTGAATAGAAAATTGGCATAAAAAACTGAAGAGCTGATTTCCAATTCCAGTAAAGTTTATTACATTCACTTATCTACATATACCGCTGGGAATCCATCCCTTCTCACCCAAGCTATAGGTTAAATAGTAAGACGTGTATGTGGAAAATCATAGTTATTCTCAAAATAGTGTTCATGTAATAATCTCTCAGAAAGAAAAGAATTATTCTTACAAAGTAAAATATGTTTTAGTCTTAACCCTATTCACTGCATAATTAAATTTCAGGGTCATTCTTGTAAATATGTTAAATATTGACAAAAAAATATATTGACTTCCGCAAAGAACAGAACTAATGGTAAAATGCACACAATTGTATAAGTATTGCCAAATTTCCAACAGTTCAAAGAGTACAGTGTGCAGTATTTGGCAGAAATAAATATTGACTTTCAATTGTGGCACCTTATGCTCGGGGCACGCTCGTTGTTTGTGACGCTTGTTCTCATCAACGATCATGACGGCACCAGTTGTCACACTGCCACTCGGCTAGCTGGTTGGTTCAGTTGCTGTTGCTGGTCGTGACGATCTCATCCGATGACGTCATCACAAAAGCTGGTTTTCAAGATGTCTATTGCAACAACGTGTCACTGCCCACATTGTGAATTGATCTCAGAAAGCCGCATTGTGCAGTTTTAGTAGTTGCCTTTCTATCAGAGCCACTCCGGACACTGGTTTACACTTGTGGTTAAAAATAAACACGGCACCAAAAAAAAATTTAATAAAATAAATGATTACTTTAACGAAACGAAAATTACGGTCAAACACGCCTGAAGAGTTACGAAGAATGTCTTTATATAAAAAAACAATTATTAGTCACAGGAGCAGATAATACAGCCATCGGAATGCCAGTTTACAATGGAGAGAAAGAGTTCTAAGTTTCGTTAAAGTAAACAGATCTCTTCAAATTTTCACTAAAGTCTTTTGACGTATTCATTAAATTTTAATTAAGTCTTTTCACATATTCTCTATAATCAGGGCTGTCAATTCTCTATGCAGCTTCTAAAATAACAAAGTCCTTTTGGGTCCTTATTGGAGTTTAACAGAGTTTACCGAAGTAGAGCGAACGAGGAATCAGAATTTTCGATTCTCCCATAATTAAAAAAAACAATAACATTCTTTCGGGATTCATATCAAAGGTGTATTATTCCAAATTAACTCTTTAAGTTAACCAGCTGCAGGCTTCATTTGACATTAACTCTTTAGCCATAAAGGAAAAGCTTGTGTAGAGAGTAAGTGTGTTATCTTTCTTCAGTGGTGTAACGGATGGAAGAACTAAGTAACTAACTAAGGAAGGAACAAGCAGAAGTATTATATGATTTTGTTCGGCAAAGGTGAGAGGAAGGCTGAGGAGAGTAGTGTTTATAGATTATAAAAAGATAGAGGGGAAGGAAAAGCTTGTGTAGAGAGTAAGTGTGTTATCTTTCTTAAGTGGTGTAACGGACAGAGGAACTAGCTAAGTAACAAGCAGAATTATTATATGTTGATCTTGAAAAAAAACATAACAGCCTGAAAAATATGAAGTCTAGCATCTGGAGACAACTGAATGCAACATATGTCCAAGAAAGATATTGACCAAAGAATGTGGCTCTCTACAGCTTTCTTCCTCTTGTTACTTTTAGCAAAACTTACTCCTTTACCTTTTTGTTATGTATTTCTCCATCCATCCATTCACATAAACTCTGTAAGAACAGCTTCCCAAGGGGATGCTTCCCTACCCAGTACAGTATAACTTATTCAAGTCTAGTGTTAACCATTATCTTTCCTACATCTGAACTTATTTATAAATGGAACTTTGTCTGTGTGTGTGTGTCCATTACCTATAGACTCCGAAACAGCTGAACCGATTTTCTTGAAAATTTACACAGTTGTACTATAAGTGTCTGCAAGTGTTCTTAGCTAGGTTTTGTGTCGAGGTACCCCCGATAAATATCAAAAATTGATAATCAAAAAAATTGGGTTATAGAAGGAGTGGTTCAGTTTTAATCAAATTTGATACACTCATAGACAAAGACATAAGAAATGATATTCAGAAGTTTCAAGGTTGCAGTTCTTACAATAGTGCAGAAAATTGATATATATATATATATATATTTATTATAAATTATGTTTTAGAACATGTACATAATTTCTTCTATATATGTCCTCTTCTCTACAGTCATATGGCTGTTTCAGTGTTTGGACTCGAATGCTTCATTGGGAGAAGTAAGAGTTTGGAATCATTCTCTGTTTATATTTGGTTCATTGTTGTCGTGGGGGTTGGTTGGGGTTATTGGTAATTAAGTGAATGCGTCTCTCGTTTTGACCATTAGACTTTTGAAGAACCTGGTGTGTAAGTGTGAAATTGTTGATTAATGGTATTATCTGTTGGAATGTACATTTTATTGGTCAGGTATATCTTTTGGTTAGAATTTCTAAGAGGGCGGTGTGTTTAGTGGTCATTTTTATGGTTGGCTATCATTTAATTGATTGATGTCTGTTGTTTGCAGACCTAATTCATGTATTTGCTTTGATCCTATGGCTAGGTTTTCACTTCTGGGTTTCTTAGATAGACGTGATAGGGGTGGGGTGTTTTTTCTTTCCAATTTTGATTTTTTCGATATGGAATATTTTTTTATTTTATAGGTTTTTTTTTTAAATATATTTTTTATTTTATATTCAAGTTTGGAGTATTATTGTATTTAGGCGAAGTTATTTCAAGAAATCTAAACTTGTATTTTTTAGGAAGTAAATGCAAATTAGCGTTTTATCAGTTTTTTGTATAAGTTGTATGTTTAATCTTAATTTTAAGTTTAGAGGGTCAGTTTTTTCTTTTAATTTTTTTATATTCTTTTTTCTATAAATTATCGTTTGGAATCCAATTTATTTCTTTTAATTTTTTATATATTTTATTTATTTAGATATTTTTGTGGGTATTAGATCTTACTTTAAAGATTTATTACATCGATTTTTTTCTATAGCATTTTTTATCTTTTATAATAAAAATATCTATTCAAATTTCCAGTATTTTTTAGTGTGATTGTAGGGTTAGATCTTACGTGTGCTTATAGTTTATTTTTGTGTATGATATAATTATTCTGAAGTAGTATATTTAATCTTGATTTTGAATATATGAATTTTGATTCTTTTTCAAGTTTGGGAGCCATTTGTTTAATTTTGATTTTTCTAGTACGGAATATTTTTGTATTTAAGTAAGGTTATTGTGTTAAGTAAGGTTATTGGTGTAGGCTTTAGTGATAGACTTTCCTTTAAGGATTTATTGGATTGATTTTTTTCTATAGCATTTTTTCTATAGCATTTTTTATCTTTTATAATGAGAATAATGGGAAAAAAATTTTCTTTTTTCTCTCCTCATTCTATACTCACTCGGATATATATATATATATATATATATATATATAAAAAGGCAAGATGATTGTATGTGTGTCTGTTTATCTGCCTGTATGTCTGTATTTCTTTCAGCCCTTTTATTTTAGTTTTTGCTTTGGGTTTGGCTCTAAGTAGGTATAATTGTAGTTCTTAGTTTCAGCCATGATACTATTTACTCAGAGGACTTATTTAGCCTTCAAAATTCAGTTTACGACAAAAAAAACTTATTTGATGTCGATACCAGGAAATCAAAATTTGACTTGCATCCATTCATTTTTCTTTCAGTCTATGGTTTCATTTTAACTGGAAACAACTATTGCTGTTTAGTCTTTCGTGCCAACGTACAAAGAGTCTGAGTTCCAGGACCATGGATTAGTTTTAAAGCTTTCATTACACCCGAGCAATGCCGGGCTATACTGCTAGTATCCTCATAAACTGCACTTCTTACCACTCATATAACAACCTCCTTCATTAAACCAGGCTTACGGCCATATCACATTGAATACACTGGTTCTTGCTTGATCACCAAAGTTAAGCAACGTTGAGCCTGGTCAGTACTTAGATGGGTGACCGCTTGGGAATACCAGGTGCTGTAAACGTTTAGTGGTGGATGTGCGTGCTTATGGCCATATCACATTGAATACACTGGTTCTCACTCGATCAGCAAAGTTAAGCAACATTGAGCCTGGTCAGTACTTAGATGGGTGACCACTTAGGAATACCAGGTGCTGTAAGTGTTTAGTGACGGATATGTATTGTGGTGCAGTGGATATCGGCTCGAAAAGAGAAATCAGTGATCCGAGTTCAAATTCCAGTTGAATACCCTGCATTCGCTTAAGCACCGGTACCCTTGGGAAAGGTATTAATCCATCCCTTCCCTCCAGTTATGGGTTAAATAACAGGGCAGGACTTGGGGACCCTGCCTTTAAAAACAAATCCCAATGAATCTTGATACTTGAAAAGAAAAAAGTATTACTAGACACAAAAACTTACATAAAAACAACAATAAATTGTTGGAAGGAAAAGGTATTACCAGCAATAAATAAATAAAAAAAATTCTTTGAAAGGTCGTGAAGATACCCGGACAGACAAAAGCTTCTCTGCCATTCTGAAGATGAGATTTTGATCTCGAAATATTAATGTTTAATAAATAGGTAATACCCAAACACTTTTTTACCTTCCTTTATTTTACTCAACGCATTGTGACAGCCTTCAAGACATAACCCATATAAAATAAAAATTTAGTTGGCAATAAATGACCCACTGAGGTTGATATGCCATAAAACAAAACCAACCAACCAACCTTCATTAAACCTTTACCTTGATTAGTTCTTCAGCTTTGTTTTAGGTAAACACCAGTTACTTTCCTCTGCATTTTTTGCCTTTGATGTGCCCTGTGAGCATTACATTTGCCAAGCCTTCATTCCATACTTTCCTTAGAAGAACTTTAAAGTTTCTTGTACACTCTGTCTATGATGTTCACAACATTATTTGATAAAAACTACATCTCTCTTTTTATCAAATCTTCTAGCTTCTTTTACTACAGAGGAAGAGAGTCCTATATCGTAGTCCAACAATTATTGTTTCTTACGATATTATTTTATCCAACAGTATCTAACTCAGTTTCTCAAAAGTGTCTTTTACTGTCTCTATATGCCTTCATATTTTTCTGTTGCATTGAGTCTCTCCTTCGTCTTTGAGGAGATCGTCCAGCATTCACTGCCAATATAGGAGGACAGATCTCACATGAAGGTCCAGTACTCTTTTCTTTGTTTTTAACAAAATATTCCTGTTTCTCAATACTCTGAGAAGTATCATGTGTGTTAATGAAAGACAAAAA
Organism: Ascarosepion bandense; assembly: GCA_037127315.1. NCBI lineage: Eukaryota > Metazoa > Mollusca > Cephalopoda > Sepiida > Sepiidae > Ascarosepion > Ascarosepion bandense. The sequence goes on from JBBBDQ010001500.1 coordinate 4,373,991, forward strand.
ATATATATGTGATTCTTATGACATTATTTTATCCAACGGTATCTAACTCAGTTTCTCAAAAGTGTCTTTTACTCTTTCTATATGCCTTTATATTTCTTTCCATAATTTGTTACACAGATGAATTTCTGTACTTTTGGATGTTTGCAATGTGTAACTGAAATCTTGGCCTACTCCCTTTTGCTGATAACCATGAATTCTGATTTCTTATAATTAGTCTTTTCTTCTTGCTTTTCTTGACTACTTTTTCCAATGGTGCTTTTCGTTTTTCTTCTGAATCTATCGCCAAAATAATAATGTGCTTGCATGGCGTATTTTGTTAATTCATCTCAGTCTGAATTTCTGTGTTGAAGAATTAATATTTGCATTCTTTACATGCAAACTATTGTTCTCAACTTTATGATCCCAACATTTCAGCACTTGTTCTTGCCAGCCTTCAACAGCGACTTGTCAATGTGGATAACCTTTGAGACAATAGCCTAGTGAATTAAAGTGCTGGTTCATTCATATGATGAGAGTTCAATCTCTGTGCTGGGCAATGTGTACTCGGTAGTGGCAGAAAGAACAATAACTGAGCAGTGTCAAAAATAAGAACAAGACAAGATATCCCTGGACATGGGCAGTGAAATGAGAACCATCTTAAATATCGTGGTTAAATAAAGAGTTCCGTTTAAAATTTCCTGGATCAAAAAGCATCTGATGGCAGCAGGAGAGTCAGTCAGTCAGTTGAGTGCCATACGTGATACATGCTTGGGCGATCATGTCTCAACAGAGACATGACTGACTGAGCAGAAGATTATTCCGCAGTAGGCCATTGCTTTCTACGGTAGACTGGTTGCCGACCAAGGCTATAGAACCCAATCTGTCCTATTATTTAACCCATAACTGAAAGGAATAGGTGGATTAATACCTTTCCCAAGGGTATTTGCGTGTAAGTGAATGCAATGAAGCCGAACTCGGCTCTCCGATTTCTCGTTCCGAGCTGATATCCAATGCACCACAAATACAATTGCCAAAATGTTATGATAAGAACATTTTGGCAATTGGGACATCAGTTCACATCTAAATAAGTTTTTATTGAGAGAAGTTATTCATTCTACATTTCTTTCTCTGGCAAATGTTTTTATATTTTGTTCAGGTTTAATTTGAGTATTTTTGTCTTGTGGTTTTTAGATGCAAAATTTCCTGGCATATATAAAAAGAAATAATAAAGAAATGGTTTCTTGTCGATGCCGTTTCAAAAATGGCATGGAATCAAATTGGACTTTGTCCTTCTATTTCAGTCAGTTAATTGCCATGCATGATACATGCTTGAGCGAACATGTCTCAAAAGAGACATGACTGACTAAGCAGAAGATTTTTCCGCACTAGCTTGCCATTACTTTTTACGGTAGACTGATTGCCAACCAAGGCTATAGAATCCAATCTGTCCTGCCATTTAACCCATAGCTGGAGAAGGAAATGATATATTAATACCTTTCCCAAGGGTATTTGTGTGTAAGTGAATGCAATGAATTCAATTGTAATTTGACCATGACTCTTCGATTTTTCGTTCTGACCTGGTACACACTGTACCACAAGGCACTTCTGTTTACTTTGATTTATTCTAACAAATAGAATAGTACAATTACATGTAAAAAATGCAAGGCTGAATCCCCAAAGAGGATTAAGACTGATTTTGTAGAGAGCTTTACATAAATGATTTTAGTTATTTTCTTTTTCATTTCTTTTTTTTTTTTTTTTTTTAAGAATGCTCACATAACAGTGTTTTTTAACACTGATGTGTCAGAGAATTTTTGCATGTGCAACTTTTAAAATTACAAGGAATTATGACGTTTTCATCCATGGTTTTATGAACCTAAGAGGTATTTTTTAGTATGGTTACACTTAGACATAATTTCATTGAAGAAAAGAATGGAAATTATGACTAAGTGTAACCATACTAAAAAATACCTCTTAGGTTCATACAACCATGGATGAAAACATCATAATCCCTTGTAATTTTAAAAATTGCATGTTCAAAAATTCTCTGCCATGTGAGCGTTCTTAAAAAAACCAAAAAAACTTTAAACAGTAAAATCAGTTTTTTGAAAATCACCTGAAAACACCACTCATCCTAGAAACCTATGTTGTATAATAACTTGTATATATATATATATATATATATATATATACTGGTCAATGATGCATTATGGGTAATAAGGTCTATTGTATTATTGTAACAGTTGTTGAGTAGGTAATTAAGAGTTGCAAATTATTCTAGAGGTTATTTAGTAGAAATAACTGTGGATCTGAATTTGGTTAAGAAACAGGACAATATCTGAAATGTGGTTCTACAAAAGCATGCTGGATATAAAGTGGGGGATCAGTTCCATATTACAATCAATATATAAACTGACCCCCCCCCCCCACTTTCTATACATTTATATTCCTGAGATCTGAAAGCACAAAGATGCATTCCAGGAACTGAGAAGAGTATTAAGAAACAAGACAATATCGCTAGAAACAAAGAAGAGAGTACTGGATTGCTATGTGGTGTCAGTTCTTCAATATGGCAGTGAATGTTGGACAATATCTTTGAAGATGAAGGAAAAACTTGAAGCAGCTGAAATGTGGTTCTACAAAAGCATGCTGGATATAAAGTGGGGGATCAGTTCCATATTACAATCAATATATAAACTGACCCCCCCCCCCCCCACTTTCTATACATTTATATTCCTGAGATCTGAAAGCACAAAGATGCATTCCAGGAACTGAGAAGAGTATTAAGAAACAAGACAATATCGCTAGAAACAAAGAAGAGAGTACTGGATTGCTATGTGGTGTCAGTTCTTCAATATGGCAGTGAATGTTGGACAATATCTTTGAAGATGAAGGAAAAACTTGAAGCAGCTGAAATGTGGTTTTACAGAAGGATGCTGCTGATATCATGGATCGAGCATGTGAGCAATGATGAGGTTTTGGAATTGATGGAAATGAAAAGGAAATTAATAATGAGCATCAGGAAGAGACAATTAAAGTTCCTGGAACATGCATTGAGGAAAGAGGGCTTGGAGAATCTGATACTAACAGGCCAGATAGAGGGAACAAGAGACAGGGGAAAGCAATGGATAACATATTTGAAGGACCTAATCAGGTGGATGATGGAACAAGGATTGCATGGTGTAACAGGAGAAGGCGTGCTCAGAGCCACCAGGGATAGGGAAATGTGGAAAGCCATGATCGCCTATGTCCTGAAGGGACAGGGCGCATAGAAGAAGCAACCATTTTATATTGTTGATAGCTTTTTACTTGTTCTTTTTTATTGATTACTTAATGATTTGTTGTTGTTGATTAATGTGTTTATGAGAGTAATTGTAGCTCGTTAATTTCTTTATTATTTACTCAATTGTTTTATTTTCTTATTTGCTTTTGTCTAAATATGTTGCATTAGCTGCACTGTATATCATGCATATATTTGCATTTTACATGGTGGCATCGTACAAAGTATTTACTTTCAGTTTTTGATTTTTAACAAACAGTAAAAATTTGCTTCTGTGTCTGCATATTGGGATAAGTTCCGATTGTTTATTTAATAATTTGTGTTGATTTGGGTGGCTGATTATAGCTATTTTCTCCTCTGAACAGAGCTTACACTTTTTGATGCTATTTTACTTATGCAAGGTCAATACTCATCCCTTAACCACTTGACCCTAGTTCTTTCTTCACCACCCTGTATATCCTTTCCTTTCTCTCCGCCTTTGCAACTGTCATCACACCTGTATTCCCATCCTTCTCTTGCTCCTTTCTAACTGGTTCGTCTTTCTCTTCACTCTCTTTTAATTAATCTTTTTACTCTTATGTAGCCCCCTGCACAACAGTGGCACTACCGCCTTGCTTGGGGTGATATGATTAAAAAAAAACCGTTTATATCATATCTTTACAGTGTCCTGGTATATTACATTGTCTTGTAAACAATTGCCATTTAAGGGATGTTTGGTTTGTACAGGTGGTTCTATTATTTTTTCTGTTGTGCTATTTTATTGTGTGTCATATTTCCAGTGCAAATGTAACTGATTTTACTGTGTTTCTATTGAATATCTTGTAAAGCATGCTAGATGGGGCAAGTATTTGTGTATGAGGCTAATGTATATTTTATTACACAAATAAAAACTATTTATTAACTCATAAAAACAATTCACATACATAAATATTTTATTTATGTAAATTCAGTTGAAGTAACTGAGTCAAGCCAAGAATAGTAACACATCAAAGAAATATGACTTTTGATGAATTTTTGAAAATTTAATATAAATTAGAATCTTTTTTATTTTCTTTGACATTACATATATGCAATCATTTCTTTTGAACTGGGTCCTGGGCATGACAGTAAACTGCATCCTGCAGCAAGGCCTCTGATTAGGAGGTTGTGAGGAGCATTGAACCGCCCCTTAATTGCTATTGTTCCCAGGTCCAACCTGACCCAGAGTGGTAGCAGCTGTTAGGGTTCTAGCTATGGGCAAATAGTTATCCCCACTAAACTAGGGTCAAAACACTATAAAAGTATAAAAATACTTTTATAGAAATATATAAATTTTTGAAGAAAATCTTATTACCACAACACATTTTTGAAAAAAAAATTATTCTCAGCCAAACATTTTTGAATACAAAACTAGAATACATTTTCACTTTTCTAAAATAAAAAATAATAAAACAAAAAATTTCATTAAAATCTAACTAAATCAACCTTCTCACTATAACCAAACATAAAAAAAACAAAAAAAAAAACAACCCACAGAGGTTGATTTGCTGCTAAACAAACTCTTTTAAACTGTAATTTTTTTTATTTTATTCTTAAATTACAAAATGCATCTGGAGATTTTCATGTATTTGAAAAAATTTACCCCCCCACCAACAGTTTTCTGTTTGATTTAACAATGAAAGTAACATTTTTAATTTTGATGTCTTTCTTCAGACTAACATCACCTCCTATAAATGAATTCTTCTCTAAAAATAGAAGATTCTTTTAACTTAAAAACAATTTCTTGCAGAAGGAAAACATTCTAAATGACTGATTGTGTAATATTTTTCTAAATGAGTTTCTAGTATTTTTATAAATCTATGACTAATATTTTTATAAATCTGATATCAGAAACAAATGCCGTATTAAAGCTATTTTTTATGTTGTGTAATAGGCATGCTGAGTTCAAATCTTGAACAAGTTTTTTCATTAACTTCAAATTTAAAAAGGCATGAACCTATCTTTTCCTAGCTATCAGTTAAATAGCAGAGCAAACTGAAACCTCATTTTGAGTAGAGCCAGTTTGAAGGAAGGAAACTTTCAAACTCAAAATCAGTTTTATCAGGCTATATAGATACATCCATAGCTGCTCTAGTTTTAGTAAATGCAGTACCCCCATGACTCTAGTATGTTACGGGGCTTACGACTGTGAATTAGGCAAATTAAAAAATTTCTTTATGTTAATGTTTAGTCAGAAATTTAGCATTTCCTTTTTTAAATCTACCCATTTCTTCTTTTTAAATATACCCTTTTTTTTTCAAAAATATCTTATTTGTAAATATACACTTTTTCAATATATTGTTTTCTTTTTCAAATATGTCTTATTTTTACAGCATTTACATTATTCGGACAAATCTTTGTTGCCATTTGTACAATGTCTTGGCTGTTGTACGCTTCAGCTGTTTTTAGGTGCTAGGAATTTCAAACTAAACCCTTTATTACTGTTGTAAATCCGGGTGAAGAACCACACAAAAAAAATGAACAACAAAACAGATATTTGAGATAGAAAAATAGATTATATTGAACGTAGATATACAAACTGGAATGCAGGTTAGTAATCCAGGAATACAATTAGTAGGGGATATATATATATATATATATATATATATATATATACACAAGTCCTTGAAATGAAGCCATGTTTGAAATAGTACATCTGTGTAATATTATTCTGGCTGAGTGGAGCTCAGAGCTACTATGGCTACTGATGTGGTATTCTCTGTGTAACTTCAGTATTGTTCGGACCCATCCAACTATCGCCCTATCAGTCTTCTACCGATATTCGGGAAAGTATTCGAGGCCATAATCAATGCTGAAATAGTTCATCACGTCACTGCCCACAAACACTTCTCTGACAGGCAATATGGCTTCCACTTTGCCGGGTCCACGGCCGACCTGCTAACAACCATAATGGAGTACATGCTACAGGCCCTTGATGAGTCTAACGAAGCTTGTACAGTTGCTCTGGACATCTCCAAGGCTTTTGACAGGGTTTGGCACTCTGGCACTATGCAAACTACAGGGTTATGGTATTACCGGTCGCCTGCTTGACCTAATCCAATCTTTTTTAAATAACCACAAAATGAAGGTCGTTTTGAATGGGCATGCCTCTTCATCCTACAGCATGAATGCTGGTATCCCACAGGGCTCTATCCTGAGCCTGACGCTCTTCCTTATTTTCATCAACGACCTCCCAGATGAGATCAAGTCCCAAGTAGGCATCTACGCAGATGATACTACAATATACTCCAGTAAGAAACCTGTCGTGGCAGACAGACATAATCTCGCTGCTGACCTTGAATGGGATCTACACTCTGTGGTGAACTGGTGCAAGAAGTGGCTTGTCAACTTCAATTCGTCTAAGACCAAGCTGTTGTCTGTCAACCATCACAGACAACCTCTCCTGCCTCCCATATGCATGGACCAAGTGATTCTCCCTGTGAGCAATACACTACACCTCCTCAGACTTACCCTGTCCTCAGACCTCAAATGGAACCACTATATTGAATCCATAGTAAAATCTACTGCTAAGAAGGTTGGGTCACTATGTCGATCCAGGATGTTTTTTTCCGCCTGAATCCATCCTGCATATATACAAGTCAACCATCCGTCCGTGCATGGAGTACTGCTGCCATTTATGGTCAGGCGCCCCTGCCGTTCTCCTCAGTGTTCTTGACAGGCTCCAAAGGAGAGTCTGTAATGTGATAGGTACTGATCTGGCGGCTCGACTACAGCCACTTCCCCACCGTCGAAATGTGGCCTCCCTTTGTCTGTTCTATAAATACTTTCATGGCTTCTGCTCGGATGAACTTAAGTCACTGGTGCCTCTTCAACAGGTGTTTACTCGTGCAACCAGACTGGCAACTGGGTCCCACCCATTCACAGTCAGGTTAGCCAAATGCAGACGACAATTCTACTCCTGCAGCTTCTCTCGCACTTCCCGCCTGTGGAACTCACTCCCATATTCTTGCTTTCCTGACGACTACAACCTCCAGAAATTTAAATGCAAAGTCAATACTCATCTACTAACCACTGGACTCTAGCTCTCTCCCCACCCCCGTATAACATTCCCTTTCTCTCCACCTATGTATGTGTCATTGCACCTGCATTCTCAGCTTTCTATTGCTCCTTTCTAACTAGTTTGTACTCCTCACTCTTTTCTAATTAATCTTTTTACAGTTATGTAGCCCCCTGCACATCAGTGGCATTTCTGCCTTGCTCGAGGTGAAATGATTAAAAAAAAAAAATATGCCATATAATTTTTGAACATTCTGAAGTAAACTCATTCACCTGATTTGAACAATCTTTTCATAACTATGGGTGTATTCTGAGTTTTATTTTTGCATGGTAGCAGTTTATCAAAAACAGATTGTATCTTGTGAGCAAACATCACCTCAGCTGGTGAAAGTCCAGATGGTGAGTTTCTGTTTGGTGTAATTCGGTATATTTGTAAGAACTGTTGTAGTGCTCTTTCTGTTGGTATATCTCCAGCTTTTTTAATGCTATCTTTAGAGTGTCTATGAACCTTTCAGCTTGGTCATTCGACCGTGGATGATGAGGCGCTATTTTTATGTGTTTTACTTGGTATGTCCCGCAAAATTCTTGGAAATCATTTGAGGTAAATTGCGTACCATTGTTGATTACTAAATAATCTACCACTCCAAATCTTGAAAATAATTTGTGTAAACAGTTTATGGTATTTTCTGTTGTTGGATTTTTATACCTGAAAACTTCAGGTCATTTACTAAAACTGTCTACCGTTATTAAGTAGTAGTAACCATTAATGGGTCCTGCATAGTCTGCATGGACTCTCGGCCAAGGTTTGCAGTAGTTCATTGAGAGGTGCTCTCAATTTGTGTATATTATTGATGAATTCACCATAATAGTTTACAAAACCAAGAAAACTTTGTAATTTTGTGATGTTTTTAGGCACAGGCATATTTTTTAGTGCTGATGCCCTATCTAGGCCTGGATTTCTGTCATTTTCATTAATAATGTGGTCTAAATATTTTATTTCCTTCTACTTTGAACCCAAAGTCTTGTATTCTTTTGAAAACCTCCTTAATATGTGTCGCATGTTCTTCCATACTATCATTTTTGGCTAGAATGTCATCTACATAAGCAGTGGCAAAGTTTTGTCCTGTAAGCATGGTGTCCATTGTCTGTTGAAAGATCACCGGAGCAACCTTTATTTCGAATGGGAATCTGTTGTATTTATAGAGTCCTTTGTGTGTGTTTATACATAGAATATTTGTACTATCTATAGATACGCTTCACTTAGATCAATTTTTGAAAATACTCTCCTACCGTTCAGTCAGTTAAGTGCCAGTACGTGATACACGCTTAGGGCGATCATGTCTCGAAGAGATGACTGACTGGGCAGAAGATTATCCCACAGTAGGTTGCCATTGCTTTCTGTGGTAGACTGGTTGCCAACCAAGGCTATAGAACCCAATCTGTCCTGTTATTTAACCCATAACTGGAAGGAAGAGATGGATTAATATCTTTCCCAAGGGTATTTGCGCGTATATGATTGCAACGAATTCAACTGGAATTCGAACTTGGCTCTCTGATTTCTTGTTCCAAGTCGATATCCACTCGACCACGACGCACATTATTCTTTGGGCTTGGCAATGGGGGTAATGATAATCTTTTATTGCGTTGTTTAATCCAAAAAAAAAAATTTGCACACGCGCGGGTTTCTCCAGATTTTTTCTTTACGTATACTACCGGTGCCGCATATTCACTCAATTCTATTTTTGAAATGATCCCAGTTTGTTCTAGTCTATCAAGCTCTTTATCTATTTTGTCTATTGTTGTGAAAGGTATGTTTCATTTTTTTTTAAATACTAGTTGAGCATTCTGCTTTAGCTTGATTTTTGCTTCAAATTTGTTACATTGTCCTAACCCACTTGAGAATACCTCTGGAAATTGTTTGTGTAATTCTTCCTTCTTCTGACGTTTTCCACTGTATTTCTTTACATAAAGAACTAATGGGTAAATCCCATACATCAAACTTCTGCATCCAGTCTGTTCCTACTAGATTTTCTGTGTTTTTCAAAATTTTTTTTTTTTTAATTTTTTGGTTTTTCCATGAAATTTCACGTTCACAATTATTTCACCTTGGAAATTAATCCGTTTTCCTGTGACAGATTTAGTAATTTTTTGGTTGGCCTATTCAGTTTCCTCCATGTTTGTAGGTTGATTATTGTTAAGTTTGAACCTGAATCTAATTGTTGTTTGATCTTCTTATTTAATATTTCAAGTTCTACATATTTCCTTGTGTTTTGTTTATTCTCATAGTCTACTCTAGTAGATTTTACCCAACTAGAGTGTTTTTTTGTTTCTACATACCGCTGCTTTATGTCCCATCTTTCCATACAATAGACAGTTTTTTTATTTGAACGAACAGTCTTTAAACCAATGCAATCCACCACATCTGTAACATGCAGATGAGGGGAGCTTGTTTTTCAATTGATTTCTAACACTAGTTGCTTTATATCTTGTAATTTTGTCATTAAATTCTTGTTTTACTTTTAGGGAGGGTGGAAAATGTAAATTTTTGTTTAACTTACGAATATTGTGACTCCTAATTCTTCAATATCTTTACTGTCTTTTTTAGTACTAAGGCATTTTTGGCAGTCTTTTTTGCAGCATTAAACCTGGTTCATTTTGGAGTTTCATAAGCTTTCTTTTCTTTCTGCCCTTAGCAGCAACTAATCCTTGGACAAATATAAGGCATTTAAAGTTATCTGGATTAGCTCTGCCAATTTAAAGTCATCACAATGTTTGTTGACGATTGTTGCTAATGTTTTCACCTTTCACAAGATTGAGACATTTCCACCTTTTGTGAAACAGTGAAATCTTAGGACTGAATAACTCCACGAGGTTTGTCACTACCTCATCGAACGTTAAGTTGTTTGTCTTTTTTGGCATTGTGTAGTCTACAAATTATGTATATTAATCTGCACCCAATTTCCTAAACAATAGCCTTAACTTTTTTCTTTTCTGTCCACTTTTGACAATCAATATTAAAAATGTTTTCATAGCCTCTGTAATAGTCTCCAAAGTTTTTGTCAACATCAATAGAGTACTTAAATGTCTCTATAGCATTCCACACGGCTTCTTGCAAAAATGTCGCCTCTTTTTCTGTTTTTCTCTCTTGTGTGTTGATTGCCAAGTTTAGTAATAGTTCTTGAAGTTGTAATTGTCTTTCTTCATTCATTCTTTGGATTTCCATTTGTTTTTCTTCAAATTTTAATTATCTTTCTTCACTTCTTTTTATGATTTTGAGTTTTCCTTTTTGAAAGTCATCCATGATTTGTTGCTTTGGTTCCAGGGGGGTTTCACTTTTTTACTATTGATTTTTTGCATTTAATCTTGTGGAAAAAAATTTTTTGTTGCGACTTTCAAATATATATTTTTACAACTTTTCTTTCTATCTCTATTTGTTCCTAAATTGTTATACCAGCAGATTTTCTGCAATAGTGTTGCCAAATTGTTTGTGGTCAACTTGGTTTTTTCATTGTTCTGTATGAGTTCATTCAAGTTTTGTCATGACTCTCAAATTTCTGTTGACAAGTTATTGCGTTCAACTTGAATTCAAATCCTTTGTCATTAAGTTGTTGTGCATGTGAGTTTAAATCCTTCATTGTAGTTTTGTTGACTTGCGTTCAAATTTTTTGAATATATATATAAAAGTCTTTGAAGCGAAGCCATGTTTGAAATAGTGTATCCGTGTAATATTATTCTGACTGAATGGAGGTACTATGTCTACTGATGTGGTATTCTCTGTATAACTTCGGTATCTTTCAGTAACTTATGAATCAGTCCCGATGGCTCTAACGGATCTTTACATTTTTATCTATGGCAGGAGAATATGTATACTCAAGTTGAGTTCCATTATCATAGAAAAAGGGGAGGTTCCACAACAATTACAATCACTGGGGTATATGAACTCTAATCCTTGTGTAAAACCTTGATTGGAAGTCATGAGTTATCTCCCTTTAACCCGACAAGTTACTTGTTCACCACTGTTCAAGTCTTTACGCAAGGAATGGAGTTCATATACCCCAGTGATTGTAATAAAGGGTTCGGTTTGAAATTCCTAGCACCTGAAAAAGGTCGGAGCATACAATGGTCAAAACGTTGTACAAATGGCAACAAAGATGAGAACAACAGTCTGAATAATGTAAATACTACCTCATCTCGGAAATATAGACAAAATACTCTTTTTAAACCAAAAATATTTGAAATATTCTGCCTTCATGTTTTCTTTAACTTGAAGCAAATCAAAACCTGTCCTGGATACCGTCAGTATTTGTGTTTGGCTTTTTTTTTGTTTTTATTGTTTTTGTGTATATTTATTATTTTTGTGTGTCTATATTTTGTTAGCTTGTGTGTCCATCATTAATGAATTTTCTTTCTGATTAGCAATGTTATTCAGTGCAAGAAGTGTTAACTTGCTCAAGGAAAAAAATCTTTTACAAATAACAAATGTCTAGACATAAATCTCTAGTACCATCTGCTCATTAGAAATGGAATAGTAAGAATTCTTAGGGGAGAATTAAAAGTGACTTGAAAAAAAATCACTCTGTTCATTATCTCCAAGACTCACACGAACTCTTCAATTCTTGGATATTGAGGACAAAAGTCACTCTGTAAATTATTTTGTCCAAATTCAAAAAAATTCCTTTTTCAAAGATTAGTAATTGTAAATTTTTCAGAATCAAATTATGAATAATCTTCGAATTATTTCAAACTTTTGTTCTCATCTTGGTTGATATAGGTGTTATAATAGACACAACATTTCGACCAAGTACCATCTAGTCATCATCAGGTGTCCATAGATTGGCTGATGTGGATTATCTCGTTGATTATTGCAAAATATCCTGTGAAATCAATTATTGTCCTTTCATGTTGGAATTTGGTTTACCAGTAGCGAGTCAAAGGATTGAACTCATGACCACTAGATGATACTAACACATGTATAACCAACTACTATATCCACTACGCCACTGAAGGACTTTAGTGGTGTATTTTTGGAGCTTTTTATATTCAGTGTCAGATGGATTTTGACAACTGGATTATGTTAGTGGGTTTGTGTCACTTGTCATAATTTGTATTTATTTTTGAGATAAGTAATTTTCAATAATCTTAGAAATATTTCAAACTTTTGTTCTCATCTTGATTAATATAAACATTGTGTCTATTATAACACCTATATTAACCAAGATGGGTAAAAAGTTTGAAATAATTACAAGATTATTGAAAATTACAAATCTCAGAAATAAATACAAAGTAAATTATGAAGTTGAGATTTATTAATTGGTAAAAAATCTTTTGTGTGTCTTGTCCAATTACAGCTCTCTGAATTTTCAGATTCTTTGTAGGTCAGATTCGTCTTTTTGATAACCCTCCTATTCACTGTTCTGCTAATCATTGATATAGGCTCATTAGGTTATTAGCTACTTTTTTCTGTTTCAGTATACCTTGTGAGTGTCAAATTTTCCCTGCCCTCTTTTTTCATTATATGCCATATAAACTTCAACTTTCTCTTCCCCCACTTTCTACCCAGTAGTAGCCTTAATCATATTTCCAACTATTATATTCAGTCAGTCAGTTAAGTGCCATACATGATACACACTTTGGGCGGTCATGCCTCGAAAGAGACATGAATGGCTGGGCAGAAGGTTATCCCCCTTGCAGTAGGTTGCCATTGCTTTCTGTGGTAGATTAGTTGCCGACCAAGGCTATAGAACCTAATCTGTTCTATTATTTAACCCATAACTGGAGGGAAAAGACGGATTAATACCTTTCCCAAAGGTATCTGTGCAGAAGCAAATAGTAGGAATGCAACTGGAATTCGAACTCGGCGTCTTGATTTGTTGTTCTGAGTTGATATCCACTGCACCACAATGCACATCCATATAAGTAGTCTGTGATAAATAACTGATTATAGAAATAGAGGTTTCCTAGTCTTTTATTTTTAAACGTTAACTATAAAATAACCTTTAAATCCTATCTAAGTACACATAAAATATTCTCTTTGTTTTAATATGTGATACAGAATTGTTTGGCCAGTCTAGTCATAATATGACAATATTGTGTGGTCAGTGTTTCTAACTATTGATCGCCTGCTTGGTCAGCCTGACCCACATTTGATGGACTGATTGGTCAGCCCAACTGCCGCTAGACAGGCTGCTTAGTCAGTCTGACCATCTCTTGATGCGCTGTTAGGTCAGCCTGATTGTCTGCAGGAGTTTGACAGCTTCATAATCTATTCCATTATTGACATTTTGTGACACCTGACATATTGAAGTTACTTTATATAATAATAGATCACAGTTTATATGGTAACATTATTGGTAATATTATAATATTTATATGGTAGCATTAGCCATTTTCTTAAAAGGTATCATTCTGCAGCCAGTGCAAATATCAGTTGAAATTTACAAAGATCTTTCTATTAAAACAATTTTTTCAGAAAAATAGATTTCTCAAAATTCAGTAACTATTACTGATTTTTGTGGTATGGATTGTGGGCTTCCTCCCTATCTTTTTACTTGAAGTAATGTATAATTTGAGGATGTGTGATGTGGCGCAGTGGATATCTGCTCGGAGCGAGAAATCAGGGAACCAAGTTTGAATTCCAGCCGAATTCATTGCCTTCACTTACGCACAAATACCCTTGGGAAAGGTATTAATTCATGTATTCCTTCCAGTTATGGGTTAAATAGCAGGACAGATTGGGTTCTATAGCCTTAGTCGGCAACCAGTCAACTTCAGAAAGCAATGGCAACCTACTGCGGGATAATCTTCTGCCCAGTCAGTCATGTCTCTTTCGAGACATGATCGCCCAAGCGTGTATCACGTATGGCTTTTAACTGACTGAATGTATAATTTACATTCACTTGTGTGCTAATACCCTTGAGAAAGGCATGAATCCACAGTAAATAGCAGGATAGACTGGGTTCTATAGCCATGGCTGGCAACTGGTCTTGGAGAAAAAAAAACTCTGAATTCAAACCCACCTAATGGTTGGCCTCGTCTGGCTGTTATACCCAAAACAAACATCACGTCTACTGTGGGTGCAGTACATGTGGTGCCTCTACAATGCTTTAAAAAAAAAAAGGAGGTGTAGAATGTTAACATCATGAATATCTCTCTATATTTCTCTTCTGTTGTTGCATTTAACATGGCAAACCCTTGACTCTGTTTCATTGTGTGTAATAGAAGCTTACAAATGGTTTTAGGTCAGTTAATAAATTCAAGATGCCATTTTCAAGAATAATAATAATAATAATAATCATGGAAGTGGAATAGTGGAATTTCTGTTTGTTTATTAAACAGAAGTTAAAACAAGTTTCCCATTGAGAAACTTAGTTAAAAATATGTGAATATTTAACAATAACTCTAAATATATTGACTTAATAACTACAAATAGTAAAATTTATATCAAGAAAACTGGCCAATTTTTTAACATAAAGTTTAGCTGATAATATTTGTCAAATTTCTTTTTTCTTTTTTTAAGCAAAATGGCCATGTTTTTCTTTGATCTTTATTTTATTTTAGAATTATTTTAAAAAATTCTTTTTTGCACTTTGTGTTTAAAAATGTGCTTTATCCAGATAGCATCTTTGTGGGCTTCCTCCCTAGCTTTTCACAGGAAGCAGTGAATAATTTACATTCACTTATGTGCTAATACCCTTGAGAAAGGCATGAATCCAGGGTAAATAGCAGGATAGACTGGGTTCTATAGCCTTGGGTGGTAACTGGTCTCGGAAAAAAAAAAAAATCTGAATTCAAACCCACCTAAAGAAGGTTGGGCCTCGTCTGGCTGTTATGGCCAAAAGAAACATCACATCTACTGTGGCTGCAGTATATGTGGTGCCTCTACAATGCTTAAAAAAAAAAAAGATGTAGAATGTTAACATCATGAATATCTCTCTATATTTCTGAGATGAGACAGTGTCACAATTTATGCTACTGAAATCGCGCAGATTATTGTCTTCATCTTGTGTGAAGTTTGGTGAGAATCGGATAAAAATTGTGGATTTGTATAAAGGACATACAGACAGATAAACAGACACACACGCAAACATTGTGCCTTTTTTATATATATATATATATAATCAATTTTCTGCACTATTGTAAGAACTGCAACCTTGAAACTTCTGAATATTGTTTCTTATGTCTTTGTCTATGAGTGTATAAAAAATTTGATTAAAATCGGACCACTCTTTCTATAACCTGATTTTTTTGATTATCGATTTTCGATATTTAGTGGGAGTGCCTCAACAGAAAACCTAACTAAGAACACTCGCAGATGCTTATAGTACAACTGTGTAAATTTTCAAGAAAATCGGTTCAGCCGTTTTAGAGTCTATAGGTAACGGATGCACACACACACACACAGAGATAAAGTTTCACTTATAAATAAGTTTAGATTCATAACAATTTGACCATTGTACACTCTGAGCTTCTTCAGGTGGTATACATTGAAAGAGGCTTTGCTGGGTGGTCTCTATGTAAGATGTTGCCAAAATTAGGTGTAACAGGTTAAGCATTAAACAAAGCTATTTGCTCAGTTACATTGGCAGCGAAAGAGTGAGTGGCAGTCAGTAAGGAAATGAAAAAGAAACGTGTAGTACATACACACTTTTTATAATTTTCTTTTAATTTCATTATATATTTTTGAGAGGAGAGTGGGGGGGGGTCCTGGGTATAACCTAAAACTACATTTGACAATGGAGGCTTAACTAGGGGACAGAATTAGAGTACCCCAAACCATTGTTACCTACGGGTGATCCTTGGCTAGAAACTAGCACTTGTTTGCCCACTTCCAGGGTTACAGTATTCTTTTTTTTAATTGCCTGAATGAAAGTGGGGGTGATAAGTGTAAACAGAATGTGTTGTTTGAGTGCATTTCTCTGTGTGTATGTGTCTTGTGGGGAGGGGAATCAAATCTGCACTTACCACTTCAAGCTAAGCATGCAGCCACATTCACAATCATAGATAGATGGAAATCTAGGCGCTCGGTTTCCTTCCGTTTTTATGGAAGAGCGTATGCTACTGGTGAACTGGAAGTTATCTGCAATTGGACCCTAAATGACCAAGAAGAGTCTTATGGTGTGCGTTTCAGAAGATGAAAAAAGTTATAGCTGACAAGGAGTACACAAGTCGATACCTGATCGGTATCGTCTGGGTCACCGGGGAGAGTGGGTATGATGTTGAAAGACTCAAAACCCCAAATGAATCTTGGCTAGGAACATCACTGACAATGTGTACTGAAACATTAAATAAATGTATTTTACAAAAAAAAAAAGTTTTGAACTAAACACTTATTTCATTAACCAAGGTAGATTGTTCTAGTTCTGCATGTCATGCTTTTTTTTGTTATATTTGTTCACCATTTCTGTGGCCAAGGATTGTGCTCATAAATTCAAAATTCCAATTTTTTTTTTTTTTTACACATTTTTTTCTTATGTGCCACATCTCCTTGTAACATAGGCAATCATGGCCCTCCATAATTCCTTGCCATTTGTAGCTCTTAATAAATTTTCTCTATTTGTTATTTCTCCTAAACCATGTCCCATCATTCAGTATGTTGTATTTTTCCATCCCTCTTGTCCTGGGAATATCAGATTTTTCAAGTCCCTCTTCCCCATTATATGTCCCAGAAATTTAAACTATTTTGTCCTGGGTATGATGATAAATTACAACCAGAAGCAAGGCCTCTGATTAAGAGGTTTTGAGGATCCTGGAACCACTTCTTAATTACTGTTGTTCCCAGATCTATCCTGATCCAGAGTGGTAGCACCTGTTAGGGTCCCAGCTATGGGAAAATAGTGTTCCCCCTTCCCCACAACATAAAATGAAAATGAGTTTGAATTTTGTTTGATGGCATATCAACCTCTGTGGGTTGTTTAATGCCAGAAGATAGGGTTTAAAGTATTTTTTAATGTTCAATTATAGTGAGAAAGTTGATTTAGTCAGATTGTGATACAAAAACTTTTATTTTTTAAAAATTGAAGATTTTTTCCAGTTTTGTATTCAAAAATGTATTGCTGTTAATTTTTTTCTTTCAAAAATGTATTTTTTTATAAAAGTATATATATATATATATATATATATATATATATATATATATATATTTCTATAAAAGTATTTTTATACTTTCATAGTGTATTGACCCCAGTTTGGGGGTTAACTATTTGCCCATAGCTGGGACCCTAACAGATGCTACCACTCTGGGTCAGGGTGGATCTGGGAACATCAGCAATTAAGAGGTGGTTCCATGCTTCCCACAACCTCCCAATCAGAAGCCTTGCTGTCAGATGCAGATTATAAAATGAAAACAAACTGTCCTAAGTCTGATGTTAAACTGCATAGGCTAGTATAAAAGTCTTTCGCTTTGGATAGCAACTTGTCTAAAAGAAGGAAATCTCTGAAATAGAATCTGCTACACCTACTCTGTGTAGAAAAGTGTAGGCTGAACTCTTTGACTTTGGTAGGTAAGCTTTCTAAAGATGGTGTCTCAAGAAAGACACTGAGTTTCAAGTTTCCTAAACTAA
Organism: Ascarosepion bandense; assembly: GCA_037127315.1. Taxonomy (NCBI): domain Eukaryota; kingdom Metazoa; phylum Mollusca; class Cephalopoda; order Sepiida; family Sepiidae; genus Ascarosepion; species Ascarosepion bandense. Next base: position 4,391,844 of record JBBBDQ010001500.1, read on the forward strand.
TTGGTGTTAATAAGGACATACAGTCATAAAACTCACTCCAATATTTCATGATGGTTCAATTACTTATGCTAGGTAGACCATGTAAAACATGAACCCAGCTGATCAAAGATGTTGTTGAGGTTATCTCCAGGCCTTACACAAGATTGGGTGTCCTAGAAAAGAACCATCAAGAAAACTTCATCCAACCCATGCTAGCATGGAGACGGACATTAAACAATATTGATGTGGGTATTTCTGTCCTGAATTCATTTCTTGCATTTTGAGTTGTCCCACTTGCTAACAACCACAAATTATGTCTTGTTATAATTCATGCTTAGTCCTTTCTTTTCGCCTTCCTTTATTACCTTGTCGCAAAGATTCTGCAGTTTCTTTTTTTGTATCTGTGCATTGTATGTTGTTAAGATTGTACCCACCAGTAATAAATCCTGTTTTTAGGAATGCCTTACTGTAAAGGTTAAATAAGTCTGGTAAGATGACGCATCCTTGTCTTATGTTTCTTTCTATTTTTCTGTTCTTGATCCGCCCTTTTTCTTAACTGTATGTAGATAGTTGCTCCAAGTAAAGATTCTGGATTTTTGTTTTTTTAATCGTATCACCCCGAGCAAGGCGGTAATGCCACTGATGTGCAGGGGGGTATATAAGAGTAAAAAGATTAGACAGAAGGAGAGTGAAGAGAAAGACGAACCAGTTAGAAAGGAGCAAGAGAAGGATGGGAATACAGGTGTGATGACAGTTGCAAAGGTGGAGAGAAAGGAAAGGATATACAGGGTGGTGTAGAAAGAACTAGAGTCAAGTGATTAAGAGATGAGTATTGACAATGCATTTAAATTCCTGGAGGTTGTAGCCATCAGGAAAGCAAGAATATGGAAGCAAGTTCCCCAGGCGGGAAGTGCGAGAAAAGAAGCTGCTGAAGTAGAATATATGACAGCTGTCCTCCATGCACGGACAAATGGTTGATTTGTATTATTTCAAAACCTTTCCTAAATAAATCAAATTTTCCTAGCAGTTCAAAATACCAGATTTTTAATCTTTATAATTAATACCAGATTTTGTGGTAGGAATTAATGGGTTAACTCAATAATACTTTTAATTTAATGAAAAATTGATTTATCCCAAGAAATTTCCTTTTAAATAACTTTATTTTTATTCAGGTTGATTGAATGACACATGCATCTAGATAGAGAGTGGGGAGAAAATTAATGTTATCTTAAAGGCCCTCTTTCACAAAATTCTTTGTAATGTCTTTAATCTGAACCTTTAAAAGGTTTGGTTAGTCATGAATGTTTGAGTCTTTGCAATAAATTGACTCTGTAGAAAGAATTGATTTCAAAGCAGACAAAAGATCTAATAATATCTTTTAAAATAAGAAACACTTATTATGAAGTTATTTGCTACCAAGGGATCTGATTGCACTGTAGTATCAATAACAATGAACAAAACGCATTTTTTGTTGCATCAACCAAATATGAGACATAATGCATTGAATTAAAAAAAATTCTATCTCTTTTCTTAATTAGGATTCTTGAAGAGAAAAAGAAGAAACAAAAATAGTTGCATTTTAAAAAAATCAATAATGACAAAGCATTTAATTATATTAATATCAGACAATATATTATTTCTTCTTTGGATATAAACAAATCTATAACAACATAAATGTTTTTCAAGCAGATTTTCTAATCTTAATACCCATTACTGATAAAATAAACCTAATGATTCCACTCATTTTATCGGTAATTCTAGATTATTCTAATAAGCTTAATAATTCCACTCATTAGAATAATTTAGAAGTAAATTTTACAACTCTAAAAAAAAAAGGTGTAGAATGTTAACAACATGAATATCTCTCTATATTTCTGAGATGAGACAGTGTAACAATTTAGGCTATTTAAATTGTGCCGATTATTGTCTTCATCTTTATTGTCATATTCATGATGATTTGACCATTGTACACTCTGACCTTCTTCAGATGATATACGTTGAAAGAGGCTTTGCTGGGTTCTCTCTATGTAAGATGTTGCCAAAATTAGGTGTAACAGGTTAAGCATTAAACAAAGCTATTTGCTCAGTTACATTTTTTTTTTTTTAATCATTTTACCCTGGGCAAGGCGTAAATGCCAGTGATGTGCAGGAGGCTACATAACTGAAAGAAAATTAATTAGAGGAGGGAATGGCAGCGGAAGAGGTCTTGAGATGCTTTTGGTAGAAGAGATCAAGTGAGTGGCAGTCGGTAAGGAAATGAAAAGGAAACATGATGTACACTTTTTGTAATTTTTTAAAAATTTAATTATATATATATATATATTGGGAGGCGGGTGGCTCCTGGGTATAACCTAAAACTACATTTGACAATGGAGGCTTAACTAGGGAACAGAATTAGGGTACCCCGAACCATTGTTACCTATGGGTGATCCTTGGCATCTGAGTAGAAAACAAATTAAATGCACAAAAATAGAACAGAACATAAGCAAGGTTGCATCTTCTCACCAGACTTAACCTATGCAGTGAGGAAATCCTAAGAGAACTAGAAATTCTACTACGATTTATTATTGATGGATATCCTCCAAAGAACATATGCAGATGACACTTTGTTCATGGCAGACACAGAAAGAAAACTACATGAATTTAGACAAGGTAGTAAAGGAAAGTGGGAAGAAAGGACTAACTGTCAATTGAAAGAAGACAGAATGTATGGTTTTTAGTAAAAAGAACAACCCAAAATGCAAGCTATGAATTAGAGCTGTTAAAATCAATCAAACAGAAATTCAAATGTCTTGGAAAGGTTTTAATAACTGACAAAGTGTTTTTTTTTTTAATCATATCACCCCAAGCAAGGCAGTGACGCCACTGATGCGCATGTGGCTACTAAAGAGTAGAATGATTGGAAGAAAAAAAAAAAGGAAAAGAGAGCCGGGAACCACATCCTAAACAGGAAACAAGGGATGAGCCTCTTCCCCTGTTCGATAGACGTGGGTGGAGTGTGAACTGGGCGATAGTTAAGTCTAAATTCAAATACACATTGGAAAAAGGAAAGATGGTTTTCAAAAGTTAAACAAAGTATTAAGAAATTGGAAAATGTTGTTGGAAATAAAGAGAACAGGTACGTAACTGTCACATAATATCAAATCCTCCTACATGGCAGTGAATGTTGGATAATTTCCTCACAGATAAAGAGGAGCCTTGAGGTAACAGGAATGTGCTCTCCAGAAGGATACTGAGAATACTATGTATAGATCATGTGAGCAAAAACAAGGTTTTTAAAAAATGGAATAAAAAGACATCTGTAATTAGACTTGGAAAAAGAGTTAAAATTTTTGGTTAGCATAATAAGAGGGCTTGGAAAATTTGAACACCTCCACTTAGTGAACTTATGTAAATGAATGGCAGAACAGGAGCTGGAAGGGATGATAAAAACAAAAACATTGCTAGACTTGGCAGACCGCCTGCAGTCTCTCTCCCACCGGTGCGACGTGGCTTCCCTGTGTAACTTCTATAAATACTTTCACGGCTTCTGCTCTGATGAACTTAGATCACAGGTGTCCCCTAAATACGAATTTGCACGAGATACTAGATTAGCAACTAGATCCCACCCTTTTACAGTGAAACCGATAAAATGCAACCGCAACTTCTACTCCAACAGTTTCTTTCCTCGCACTTCCCGACTGTGGAATTCCCTTCCACACGATTGCTTCCTCAACGGCTACAATCTCCAGGAGTTTAAATGTAAGGTCAATAGACACCTCCTAACACAATAACCTGCTCCCATTCTATCAAACACTCTTCCCATCTGCCCAACCCTCATCCTCGCTATCCTTACTCATCTGTCACCTTCCTCCTGACATTCCCTATGTCTAACCAGTCCTTCTCTTTACCTTCCCCTATGTAGCCCCATGCGCAATAGTGGCAGTGGAATGCCTTGCTTGGGGTGAAATGATTAAAAAAAAAAAAAAAAATGATGTAAAATTGGGAAGAGCCATGATCATCTACGTTCTCAAGGGACACAATATATATATATATATATAAGATTAATACAAGTTAATTTTCTTAGAGTAATTGAATTATATAACTACTGCGATCAATTCTTTCTACTATCAAAGTAAAATATGTTTTTAATCAAAAACGTAGTTATTGTAATCAATTATTTTTTTATAAAAATATTCTAGGGAAATGTAAATGTGAAGACTGTATAGCTTCACTTTTCAAACCTTACAGGTTTGCTTATCTTAAAAATTAGTATTTAAAATCCTTGCTTTTCACCTGATTGTAAATACCAACTGATAACATTAGTGAAAAATCTGTAACTGTCTCAACCAAGGCAGTCTTCATAATCTTTGATGTGTTGTGTCCCTTCAGGATATTGGTGATCATGGCTCTCTACAATTTCTTGTTCTTAATATATTTTGTCTTTTTATTATCTCTCCTAAACCTTATTCTACCATCGATTTACTCAAGCTCATTCTGGGGTGCAGTGGATATCGGCTTGGAATGAGAAATCAGCAAGCCAAATTCGAATGCATTCTTTGCATACTCTTGGGAAAGGTATTAATCTATCTCTTTCTTTCCAGTTATGGGTTAAATAACAGGACAGATTGGGTTCTATAACCATGGCTGGCAACCAATCTACCACAGAAAGTAATGGCAACCTACATGGTCGTCCCAAAGCATGTATCACGTATAGCACCTTAATGACTGACTGAATATAATAGTTGGAGTCATGATTAAGTATTCTACTGGTCATAAAGTGGGGAATCGGTTTTCTATTGGTATGAAGTAATAAACTGATCCCCCACTAATTACTACTTAATAATAAAATAAATCTCTTCACCCTCTCACTATGAGTCAAATAATAGGACAGATTAAGGTTCTATATCCTTAGCTGGCAACCAGTATAATGGTACCTACTGTGGGATAATCTTCTGCCCAGTCAGTCATGTCTCTTTCGAGATATGCTCACCCAAAGTGTGTATATCATAATGAATAAACTGATCCCCCACTAATTACTACTTAATAGTATAATACATCTCTTTCTCCTCTAGCTATGAGCCAAAAACAGGACAGATTGGGTTCTATAGCCTTGGTTGGCAACCAGTCTACTGCAGAAAGTAATGGCAACCTACTGCAGGATAATCTTCTGCCCAGTCAGTCATGTCTCTTTCGAGACATGAATGCCCAATCATGTATCACATATGGCATTTAACTGACTGACTGACTGTCCCTTCAGGACATTAGTGGTCATGAGTCTCCACAATTTCTCTTCCTTAATAAATTTTGTTTTTTTTGTTCTCTCTCTTAACTATATTGCATATGGCGACCAGTGTTAGAAGAATTCGTTTGAGTAAATGGATAAAAGAATAAGGTTTAGGCAGTATTCTCTAGACAAAGCTAGCATTGCTTCTTCACTGATCAGACTTTGAATATCTCTTGGGTATCGTTCACTCCAGATCTCAAGTGGAACAGATATATCTAAACTCATTTATAAATGGAACTGTGTGTGTGTGTCCATTACCTACAGACTCCAAAATGGCTGAACTGATTTTCTTGAAAATTTACACAGTTGTACTATAAGCGTCTGCGAGTGTTCTTAGCTAGGTTTTGTGTCAAGGTACCCCCAATAAATATTGAAAATTGATAATCAAAAAATTCGGTTTATAGAAGGAGTGGTCTGATTTTAATCAAATTTGATACACTCATAGACAAAGACATAAGAAACGATATTCAGAAGTTTCAAGGTTGCAATTCTTACAATAGTGCAGAAAATCAATAATATATATAAAAGGCAAGATGTTTGTGTGTGGTCTGTTTATCTGCTTGTATGTCTGTATTTTTATTTTAGTTTTTACTTCAGGTTTGGCTCTAAGTAGGTATAATTGTAGTTCTTAGTCTCAGCCATGATACCATTTACTCAGAGGACTTATTTAGCCTTCAAAATTCAGTTTATGATGAAAAAATCTTATTTGATATCGATACCAGGAAATCAAAATTTGATTTCCATCCATTCATTTATCTTTCAGTCTACGGTTTCGCTTTAACTGGAAACAACTATTGCTTTTTAGTATTTCGTGCCAACGTCCAAAGAATCTGAGCTCCAGGACCATGGATTAGTTTTAAAGCTTTCATTATACTTGAGCAACGCTGGGCTATACTGCTAGTGTATGTGTATATATATATATATATATATATATATATGATTCTTTGTTAAATGCTGGAAAAATGGTCAACTTATTCTATTGCTCTAGAAATTACCCAATTCCTTCTGTTGTGTTTTATCTTTTAAAAGAGTTAGATTAAACCAAAAATGAAGTATTGCTGCCATACCTGCGCAGGAGCTGCTCAATTCTCACTTTTCAGTCTTCATAGAGCAAAAAAGTATTTATGCTATCTTTTGGAGGAAGACTTGCTTTCCACTCTGTAGCTTTTACCCCCACACATGCAGAATTTATGAGCCTATGACTATACACGTTACATTAGATTAGGTCATGCTCTGAAGCAGTGCCTCCTTTATTAGGGTGGGTACTGTGTGTTGTGATGCAGTAGATAACGACTCGGAATGACAAATAGGGGTGCTGAGTTTGAATTCCTTGCATTCACTTATGCACAGATACCCTTGGAAAAGGTATTAATCTGTCTCTTCCCTCCAGTTATGGGTTAAATAATTGGACAGATTGAGTTTTATAGCCATTGCTGGCAAGCAGTCGACTGCGGGATAATCTTCTGCCCAATCAGTCATGTCTTGAAAGAGACAGGATCGCTCAAAGTGTATATCACGTATGGCACTTGACTGACTGTCCTTTTTAGTTATTATCCAGGGGTGCCTTGAGTTTTCATGTGCTACTGATGTCTACCTAGAATACATATATTACTGGTAAACCCTTGTTATATTGTTCTAAGAAAACCCAAGCGTGGCTGCTACCTTAGAGGTAGTGACTAATTGTTACAGAGTGATAAATTCTGTTTGCATTCCATGTATGTCACAGCTACACTACTTCTTTACCTATTACATCTATCATACATGATCTGGCAAAATTCATTTTTGTAAATGAGAAAGACAAACTGTAGAAGAGAAAACAGCTTGTCTACTCGAACAAAATGTGTTTGTACGTCTTCCATGCAAAATTCTTTGAAGAAAACATGGCCGATCCAAAAGCTACAATTTAAATACAACCTGATCTCATAACTCAAAGATTTTGTCGGAAAAATTTGTGGTTTATGCAGATTTCCAAGCCTCAAACACTCGATAAAATAAGCATGCTCGAAAGAATGTGAAAGTGGTAGCAGTGGCTGATGAGTCATGTGATTGTGCTGTGTGTGTAAAGTTATGTGGTACTCTCACTGATTGTGATAAAAAAAAAAAATATGATAGGGTACAACTGGTACTCAAAACAGTTGTACCCTCTCCAGTGGATTGCATTCTGTAATTGTTTGGCACTTCAGTTTAGTGATTGCTTTATCGACATTTTTTTTTTTTTTTTTTGAACAGACATAGTGATCCATCTAGATATTGATGTCCCACAATATATGTCCACTTAGTAATATCTACTGTTTCTTTTAGCTGAATATCTAGAATGTCCACTTAGTAATATCTACTGTTTCTTTTAGCTGAATATCTAGAAATAAATATTATGGCACTATTTGCAGTCATGATTCCTTAAAGCACCTTCTCTGGACTCTTGGAGAAAACAGACAAGCTGGATTTGGTTAAAATAGAATTGCATTTAATTTTACGATTATTATCGATTATATTTACAGACTCGTTTATCGGCAATATTTAAATAATGTATTTATATTATGATTATATTTGTGAAAGGATAAAATTGATTTTCTCTTTAGCATTTAGTTATTGTGATAATGAACATTATTTATTGATTATATTTTGAGATAGGGAAAAATAATAACTTAACAATTAGGAAAATTATTTTTTTTTTTGGCAAGTTTTTTCTTTTGCCAAATTGCTTACCAAGGGAAGCCATTGAAATGCATTTGAGATTTTGAAATGATTTTCTTTGTTTCACATATTTATTATTAGATTTTCCATTTAGCAGAGGAGATAAGAAAATCGGACAGAGAAGTTTTGATGGCAACAATAACACTTGCCCTAAAAACTTGAGCCATGTTCTGAAAACCTTGTCAGATTGAGATTTTCATAAAGACGACTTGTCTGGCACCAAACACTTTCAGAAATATCTAAGCTGTCAACTGTAAGGAACAGCTTTCTCAGCAAATGAATCCTGTAGATTTTTGAGAGGACCATCCTTCTTCGAACCTTGCTACAGAAGCCAAATCTCTTGAGGAGTTCAACAACAGCAGCAACTAAAAGAAATAGAACAAAGTGATGACATTCTACACTACTTCAAACAAAAGGTTAGAAAGGAAACATCCATCTATACTGAAAAGAGAAATGACAGTTAATGAACTTGTGAGACCCACTTTTCTGAAAAATGTTTTAATAGAAAGAATTTATGAATTTTCAATTAAAAGTAGCACTGGCTCTTTGTAAAAATAATGGAAATATTCTGCATTCATTGACCAATCTCCTCATTGCTTTTATTACAATTTAAGTTTATTACTGCAACAATTACTCAATTGTCAGAAGTACAGTATAGAATACCATATTTCATGGCATATAAAAAGACAATATTTCTCCAAAATTAGAATTTGATAAATACATAAAATTAAATTTATTTTGTACAAAACCAAATGGAGATTCATGGAATTTTATAATTGTTCTCTGAGGTCACAGCCTATATGTTTTTTTTTTTTTTTTTTTTTTTGCTTTTAGTAGGTTTCAGGATCTTTGAAGAACAAATAACAGAACCATAACAAAAAAGTAGATTGCTTGATACTGACAGCTTTGTTAGCCTAGTTAGAAGCTCATCTTTTATTCAGATGCCTGAACTAACTTATATAATTAAGATTTTATGAAACCATTGTCAAATCAAACAAACATTAAGTCAGGATAAGAAAACAAATATCAACAAAACATTTAAGTAGTAAACACTTTATTCCATCCACAGGGAAAATTCTTTTTCTGCTTTTCATTCTTAGGGGAGATAATTCATTTCAGGGTTATTGCTCAACAGTTAGATTAACTTCTGATATTTTGTTTTTTCTTTATTGAATTCATCCCTAGCAAGGCAGTAAAGCCACTAAGACACAAGGGGTTACTGGGTGGGGAAGAGTTAGAAAGAAATATTGCTAATGGGCCAGAACAAAAGAAGAGTAATCAGGAGAACAATAGATAGCAATTGACCTTGCATTTAAATTTTTCAAGATTAAAGTTGGCTGGAAAGCATGGAGATGGAAGTGAGTTCCACAAGTGAAAATGGCAAGAAAACGAACTGTTAGTATAAAACTTATGGTTATATCTAGCCAACTCAATTGTCAATTAGCGAGAACTTGTTTCCAGTTTAGTACTAAAATTAAGTCTTAAATTCAAAGAGTCTGGGCATCATGGCCAAAAGCTCATCCGAACAATTACTCTTAAAGCACTTATAGAAAAAGAGGCAAATTTGGGATGTCTTAGCTATCACCATTTGACTCACCATACTCAGATATCCAGAAATGCATGATTTATGGAATGATAACAATCTACTCCAGTGATCAACATAAAGGTTGACTATATTTTGTGGTGATACTGACTGAGCAAAAGCGAGGGACCGGATGTTCGCACTCTCATGACCAAAAAGCAAATGACCAAAAGTCGTCAGTGTGCAGATGTTCCAGTTGAAAACTAAGAATTAATTAAATATTAAATTTTCAGTTTGCGAGCCTCCATGAATTTTATTTATCAGCCAATGGGAAGCCTAGAATCAAATACGGATATGAATTCCCAAATGATCTGCTGCGATCCAAAAAGAAGATATAAAAAGCCGATACCATCGCCAGAAAGACAGCCCGAAACACAGAGTGACTCAAGTCAGATGAGAGTAATTAGTATCTTCCATGACCAAGTCAAGTGGCTTACTATGCTCAACGCCTTCACCTCCCTTTTCCTTCGTCCCTGTCTCAAAACTACCAACTAACCTAAGGAGCAGATACATCAAAGATATTCCTTACTTACAACGCTCCCACATTCCTAAGCATTAATTTTCTTTTCAGCATTTTATTGTCATGAACATTTTAAAGTTCGTTGGACCTATATTTCAAGTATTACTTTAATTGTAAAAACCTTAATTCATATGTGTATATATAAAATGTTATTTTTCAACTCAATTTGCTTTTCTTGATTTATAATCATTTTATGACTTATAGTGGGCTATCTACAAGGCCAAATTCCGTCAATCTTCAACAATACACGACTGCCCTTCACTAGAACGGACTCCCCACTATAATTTCTGAGATGAGGTATTTGCATGTTGTACTCATTTTTATAGACAAATATATTATTATAGATATAATTATATAATTCTGAATTAATTGTACATTGCGACATGGAAATTTCTATGTTTTGAGATAGATTCTCTTTATCAGGCAATGTTTGATGTTGTTTGTGAAAATAATTTACATTTTAAATACAAGAAACCTTCGGTTTGCTATTTATGTATGTGGGAAGATATAAAATTTATGTGTTCCTTTTAACTAATCAGAGTAAAGATTTGCTTTGGAATTTGGCCAGTAGTTGCTAGAGAACACATACCTACTTTTTTTTTTTCCTTCCCTTTTCTTTTTCTTTCCTTTTTCCCTCCCTAACGGTCAAAGTGTCAACCTGCTTTTAACCTAATTTTCTTTTCATTGCTTCTCACTTTATCTTATTACCTTTGATGTGGTTATTTTAGTACGAAAAATGTCCTTTCTGCTTTCCTTATATTTTGAATATCCTGATGGTGACAATTCTTCACGTCATTATTTTCAACATGAAATAATGAAGAAGTGTATAATAGAGGAAAAGAATTTCACGTGAGTAGTGGTGTAATGGTTATTACTTTAGAAAATGGAATTGTTTAAACAAATTCGAATCCTAGCTGAGAGAGTTTGGGTTAACTTCTGACTGATGCCCATGAGAAAGCTATTAAATGACTCTCCCCCTCCATGGATAAAATAGTTGGAAGTGGAAAAGTCATGTCATGAATTAAATATTGCTTCCAAAATAATGTAAACTATTTCAACATGTATGTTACTTGGGGAGGAGATGGGCACTGCCAAGTAGTGCCTATTGACCTGAGAAATATGAAAATTTATTCAGACATGGCACATATAATAATCCGAGTCTTGATATTAAAATAAGTCTACCATTCATTCATACTTAGAATATTGCTGCCACATATGGTCTAGTGTTTCTACTAAATAGAGACCCTTGATAAAATCCAAAGAATCTTAAATATTATTGGTCTTGACTCGACATCTCAGATTCAGTAACTTTCCCATTGTTATAATTTAGCTACCCAATGTCTTTTCTATAATTACTTTGACAGTCATTGTTATAATCAACTTTCTTTTATGGTACGTAGACTTTGGGAATTTAAGCACAATTACTAGATTGGTGACATAGTCTCATCAAAATGGCTAGATGAAAGTTCTATGCTAACAGTTTCTTCTTTCACACTTCTCACTTGTGAAACTCTCTTTTGGTTTCTTGCTTTCCTTTCAAGTTTGATCTTCAAAAATATAAATGCAATGTCAATCATTATTTTTCTGCTCTCTTAAATTCCATTCTTTTATTTTCCTTGTCACAACTTGGTTAGAGTGGGGGGTCCATAATTATAACAACAACTCAGCTTAGTCTGGTTACTTTTCTGCCAACAGAAGTGATACACTAACTTTTTATTCACATACTAGCAGCATAGCCCGGCGTTGCTCGGGTGTAATGAAAGCTTTAAAACTAATCCATGGTCCTAGAGCTCAGACTCTTTGGACGTTGGCACGAAAGACTAAAAAGCAATAGTTGTTTCCAGTTAAAGCAAAACCGTAGACTGAAAGAAAAATGAATGGATGTAAGTCAAATTTGGATTTCCTGGTATCGATATCAAATAAGTTTTTTTCGTCGTAAACTGAATTTTGAAGGCTAAATAAGTCCTCTGAGTAAATGGTATCATGGCTGAGACTAAGAACTATAATTAGAGCCAAACCCTAAGCAAAAACTAAAATAAAAGGGCTGAAAAAAATAAAAACATACAGGCAGATAGCCTCACACACAAACATCTTGCCTTATATATATATATATATATATATATATATATATATATTTATTATCAATATTGTAACAACTGCAATCTTTGAAACTTCTGAATATTGTTTCTTTTGTCTTTGTCTATAAGTGTATCAAATTTGATTAAAATCAAACCACTCCTTCTATAACCCGATTTTTTCGATTATTGATTTTTGATATTTATCTGGGGTACCTCGACACAAAACCTAGCTAAGAACACTCGCAGACGCTTATAGTACAACTGTGTAAATTTTCAAGAAAATCAGTTCAGCCGTTTCGGAGTCTGTAGGTAATGGATAAACACACACACACAAAGTTCCATTTATAAATAAGTTTAGATAACAATATGGCTGACACAATACTTCTACTGTTCTGTTGGCTGATGTTTTAAAATATACCGACTGCACCTCCACAGAGGAGTAACGTCCCTACCATATGATATGAGGATAAACAATATCCAGGTCTTTGGTCTAATGATAAACTATATCCGGTAGCAAGTCTTCTGATTGAGAAATTTAGAGGAGTGTGGAACCACCTCTTAATTGTTGTTGTTCCCAGGTCCACTCTGAGTGGTAGCACCTGATAGAGGCCGAGCTATAAGCAAATAGTTAACTTTCAAACTGGGATCAAAACACAGTGAAAGTACAAAAATGAATTTTTATAGTGGAAATTTTAGCAATATTTGACAAAATCCAACGAAGAATCTGTAATGTAATAGATCCCGACTTGGCAGCTCAGATACAGGTATAGCGAGCAGCTGCATCATCACATTCTCAATGTCTTGAAATTTCATTCTTTTTAAGTTGGATTCAATCGAAGAAGAAAAAGTAGTAAAGGGTTAGATCAGGAGAATAGGATGGAATTTGGATTTGGGAAACTTTGTGCATGGCCAAAAACTACGGCACCATCCATTGTCACTGATGGAACCTCTGTGGTATGATGAGAGGGACACACTCTACACACTTTCCTACCAAGCACTGCTATAAACACTGGAAATGAGCAAGAATATTAGAACTTTCACAGCTTCTGCTTAGATGAACTTAGCTCACTGGTGCCCCCTATATATGAATTTACTCGAGCCACAAGATTAGCAACTAGGCTCCCCCTTTTACTGTGAAACCAATAAATTGTAAACACAAATCTTCCTGCCTGTGGAATTCCCTTCCATTTATTTGCTTTCCCGACAGCTACAATCTCCAAGAATTTAAATGTAAAGTCAATAATCATCTATCACACTAACCTGCATCGTCTCTCTCTCTCTCTCATGCTCCTTTCTCTGTCCACTCCGCTCTCATCAGTATTCTCATCCTTCTCTTACCCACTTCCTGACACCCCCCTATAACCTGTCACTCTTTCTCATGACTTTCCTCCTCTTAAGTAACCACATAAAAACAGTGGCAGTAAAATGCCTTGGTTGGGGCGATATGATTATAAAAAAAAATATTACCAGCAATATATTAAAAAAAAAGAAGAATTACCAGTAATACATCTGACTCTGAATAAAACACTCTTTACAAAAATATGTCATTGAGACATGATCTACAAACTGATTTCTTAGAAAGAATACATATTCTATCCATATGAATGTATTGTAAAAATCTTGTTGGCATTAAATAACCCATTGAAGTGTTGATATGCCTTAAAACAAACCAAATGATACTTCTTTGTTTGAACAATGACTGAAATGGTGCTTTCATTACTTTAGTTCCTGGTTATAACAGTTCTTATTCCTTAATGTTTTCCTTATGTTCTTTCAAACTCAGTGTGTCTTAGTGGCTCTGTTGCCTTACTTGGGGTAAAAAGTTTTTTAAAAAATACTTCAGCTAAAAATTCTGAAAAAAAAAAAAGAATCATCTTTCTTTGAAAATGATATGTAAGCTTCCTATGGCATGATGACCTTACGTGTTTCGGCAATTTGTTTAAGTGGAACTCTTCTGTAATTGCCGTGTGAGAGTCCCTTTGAAATGCATTGCCCTTGTCTTAAGAGCTTTGTGTAAGTGCAAACTAACAAAAATGCATAAAATCACTACAATATTTTGTTGTTCCCGGAAAGAATTTCGTTGTTGTTTTCTTTTGAAAGCAGAGCAAAGAGAAAGCATCAAAATTGCAAGTTGCTTCATGTTTCTTCATACGAAGAGAAACGTTTCTGTTGATGTCTGTATTACATTCATCAAACTGATGGAATCTGTTTTAACACTTAGAGACAGGGAGAAAGATTTTTTTTTCCTCTTACTGTTCAGCTCCAAGTGATAATTTGTTGCCTTTTACATTGTCTTCTCTGCGTTGCTAAAAAAGAATTGATGTTAAAATGGACATCAGAAAAAAAATAGTCGAGAGCATGACTTACCCGAATGAAATTTGAAGAAAAATTGTCATGAGTAACTCATCGTCTATCGAGCATAAAAATTATTTTTTTGTATTTCATATTTCAGTTCTCATCCATTTCATGAAGAGCCAGCTCTTTTCTTAAGTTTCAACAAATTTTACTAACAAAATATTTATTACATTTTTTTCCTGTCCAGCTCTTAACTTAAAATTTATATTTTCTAATAGAATTTTTGGAAAACAGCAAGGCTAAATACAGGTTATATTAAATTAAATTATTTAAATATTATTTATAAATGGAACTTTGTCTGTCTGTATGTGTGTGTCTGTCCATTACCTATAGACTCCGAAATGGCTGAACTGATTTTCTTGAAAATTTACACAGTTGTACTTTAAGTGTCTGTGAGTGTTCTTAGCTAGGTTTTGTGTCGAGGTACCCCCGATAAATATTAAAAAATTGATAATCGAAAAAATCGGGTCATAGAAGGAGTGGTCCGATTTTAATCAAATTTGATACACTCATAGACAAAGACATAAGAAACAATATTCAGAAGTTTCAAGGTTGCAGTTTTTACAATAGTGCAGAAAATTGATAATATATATATATATATATATATATATATAAAAGGCAAGATGTTTGTGTGTCTGTTTATCTGCCTGTATGTCTGTATTTCTTTCAGGCCTTTTATTTTAGTTTTTGCTTCGGGTTTAGCTCTAAGTAGGTATAATTGTAGATCTTTGTCTCAGCCATGATACCATTTACTCAGAGGACTTATTTAGCCTTCAAAATTCAGTTTACGATGAAAAAAACTTATTTGATATTGATACCAGGAAATCAAAATTTGACTTACATCCATTCATTTTTCTTTCAGTCTACGGTTTTGCTTTAACTGGAAACAACTATTGCTTTTTAGTCTTCCATGCTAAATTCTAAAGAGTCTGAGCTCCAGGACCATGGATTAGTTTTAAAGCTTTCATTACACTCGAGTGATGCCGGGCTATACTGTTAGTAATAAATATATGGTAGACTTGTCAAAATATTCAGGCTAATCTTTATTTAATTTTTTTATTTTGAATTCAGTTTTGCTTCCTTTAGATTGATTACCATTCAAAGCTAGAGAGACTGTTATTTAACACATAGATGAGGGGAAAAAAGATTTAAGATTATTTGTGCAAGAGTGAGCACAACAAAATAACCTGGGATTTAAACTCAACTCATTGAGTTTACTTTCCACCCTACTGTCACAACATACCCATCCTTAAACTTTTAACTAGTCAGTCAAGAAGAATATCTTAAGTGGCAAAATTTCAAAGCACAGATTCTTGCAGTCAAACACTTGTGGCTGAAAAAATAACCTTTCAGTCATATTGTTACCCATGAATTAAAACCACAAGAATTTTGTAGCAGTAAGCGAATTTTATTCTCTGGCTGTAAAATACTGCTATAGGTGAGTTAAACCAAGATGATGTGCAGGTGAACACTCTAACGAGTCTTTTCTCTTTTGTATTGATACAAGGTGATCTTCTTGTCACACTTATTTTGCAGGTAGTGACCACTGTCTTATAGAGAACTTTTTATCCTTGTCTAAAAAAGTAATTTACCTTCATTCAGTGAACTTCTTAGTTGTTTGTTTGCCATAGTCCTTGTGACAGCTCAGATGCTTTTCATTTAGCAAGATATCAGCTGACACTGATGTTGCTACAAATCCAACTTCAGTTTAAAATTTCAATGTTTATTCACAAAAATATTTTGTGCTTATTCTTTGGTTGAAACCTATGTGAGGAAGGAGGTGAACAGGCTAATGCAGTGCTTCTCAAACTATCTGATATGGCGGACGGTATTTTTTTTTCCAGTATGCCAGGGACCACCAAGCAAGAGGGAGCGGGGACTAAAAAAAACCAGAAATTTTTTTGAGATATGTACTATTTCAGGGACATTTTGAAACTATCTGTAATAAACATGAGGACATGATATCTTGTTCATTCTAAGGGTAGTCATCATTGACGTAACAAGTCTTCCGAGTGTGCCATTGACTGGTACCATATTTGTGCTATATTAGTTATGGCCACTGGTTTCAAGGGTATATATTTTTAAAAATCCAGAAAAAGTAAATTTAAGTTAATTTTAATAAAAGGCAAACAATAAAAATGTAAAAAAAAAACCCCCAAAAGTGAGTCAAATATCTTGGCAGTCTCTCAATTTTTTTTTTTTACTAGTAGTGACCACTGTCTTATATAGAATATTGTTCTTTGATCCTTGTCTAAAAAAAAGTAATTTATCTTCATTCAGTGACCTTCTTAGTCTGGGTCATTGACCATAGTCCTTGCGAAGACCACCCACTTAGCTTAGAGTCATCAGGTGAAATAGATATCAGAAATCATTTTTGTGTCAGCTCAGATGTTTTCCCTTTAACAAAATATCAACTGATATTGTTACAAATGCTGTAATAAAAAATAGATCTTAAAATTTATAAAAAAAAAAAAGGTATACATTATTAATTTTTGACTAATTACTTTCATCTTCATTACAATTAATCCAGCTGTCAATAAACAGAGCAAACCAGAAATAAAAAAATAAATTCTTGGTGAGATTCAAACATTCAACCCTTGCTTAACGGTGTCAGGTGCTTTACTAATTGAGCTACAAGAACTTTTATAGCTGGCACAAGATCAACGTTAACAATTTAAACTTTACTTTTTCTTTGACTGCTGAGTGCCACAATGATTACAATTTTTATGTACATCCATAATGTTAGTAAAATTGCTATGATTTTATATTTTATTAGAAGAAGTCGTGTCAAACCTTATTAATTTTTGGCTCATACTTTATCCCCCACCATCTTAATTTTAGTTGCTTTTCTCAACTATCCAGACTGCAATTGTCTTGCCAGCCATCAGTAAAAATCTAAGAATAAAAAAAAGTAGCAAAAAGTAAAATACTTTGAAAAGGTAATAAAATTCCTGATAATGTTCTGAAAATGTTCAATCAGGCTTCCAAGAGGAGTCAAGTAAATATAACATATTTTGCAGCATTGAATTTAGGGAACAATTTTGGCAGAAACAATAATTTTATTAACTTTCAATCCTTGGTCACTTGGCTCTCTTTATCTCAAATACTTTGCATTTGGCGAGTAAACAGATTGGACTTGCCAAAAAAAATTAAGACCTTTGATCTTTAATAAGCAGGCTCAAATGAAAAAATGCAGACAGAGTTTTCTGTTCATATATGTATATTTGAAATAATTAGATGAGGGTCATTAAGCTTAATGGATAATACCTTCTGTTATCCTATTTTAGGGTGAATTTCTTAAAATCTATCAGCACTGTCATATGTTTTTGATGAAGGACATTTTAAATATTAGGCAAACAAAAATAATTTTAGAAAGAACTGAAAAAATTATTAATAGATAAAGCGGTGATAAATAAAATGAAAATTGAAAAATATTAGAAATATTAACTGGCTCTTCATTACACAGATACATCTGCTCGGGTAACAATCTAATCCCTGATTAAAAACTAACACAACCAGATTGTGATTTATACTGCAACGATGCTGAGTAGACAATAGTTATAATTCCCAAAAGAGAGCGTATTAATTTTTAAAGGATCATTTTTAGAAACACAGTTTATTGAGAATCAATTTTGAAACATAACTTTTTAAAACCAAATAAAGATAATTTGCTAAGGATCACTTTTAAATACGTTACTTCTATTCACTATTAAAACGTTATTTACTAAGGATCATTTTTTTATGCACAACATTTCAAAACTTTTTAAAAGTAATTTTGTTAGGGTTAATTTTTTAATACATAATTTTTTAAAACAGTGTAAAAGTAATATATTAGGGATTATTTTTTAATACATAAATTTAAAAAAAATCAGCCTGAAATAGATTTTTTAAGGATCAGTTTTTAATACATAACATTTTAGAACTGAATAAAAATAATTTATTAAAGATCATCTTTTAATATACTGATTTAAAAAATGTCTAAACATATGTACTTAAAATTGATTCTTAAAATAATTTTTCAAAACTGCCAAAAAGTAATTAAGAAAAACTTTTTAAAATTGACTGAAGTAATATTTTTTGAGACATACTTTTATTTGGTGTTAAAAAATTAAGTTATTAAAGACCAGTTTTCAATACATAACTTTTAGAACTGAATAAAAGTAATTTATTAAGGTTAGTAATGTTTCATCTGTAGGTTAGAAAATAATCCCCCACAGTGGAAGTGAGGATTGAGCAGTCCCAGTCTATGTATGGGTGCAACAGTCAATTTTTTGTTCGATCTGACTCTATTAAAGATACAGCATGCCAGGAGGAGTCAGATACTTTCTGGGGATGTAGAAGGAATTAACTATTTTACTATCTTCTTTAGAGTCCCTTTTGAGTTCTGGAGGTGAATTTCAGTCCTAGTAGACATTCAAAGTAAGTAAATTCATTGGGAGGGCAACTTTTCATCATGACAGGCAAAAAATCAGTTTCTACTTGGTGATGATGGAACATTGCTAGCTTAGCTTTGAAAGTATTGAATAGTACAGACTAGTTTTCTCCTGCTAATCTGTTAGCACTGGATCAGGGGAGAGATTAGCTGCCAGCTTCTGAGCATCTGCATTTTTAAAGCTGTTGTATTATTGTATACAGTCACAGCCAGTATTTAACCACTGACCGTTATATATTGCTTTTCGAGAATCAAAACATTGCAAAGAAAAAGTAGTTGATCTTGGAAGAGCAAAAAAGATGAAGGCTTATATTTTTTATGTAAATGCATCAACCATTTCAAAAATTCTCATGTTTAGCATGTTGACTGCCAGAGGTCAATTATGAAATTTGATCAAATGGCGACTTTATAATAGCTAATATCATTTAGTCAGTTGTGCCATATGTAATACATGATTACATATGTAATTGAGAGACACATGACTGACAAGGCAGAAAATTTTTCTTACAGTAGTTTGCCATTACTTCTGTGATAGTAGGTTCTATAGCCTTGGTTGACAACCAGTCTATATCCTGCTATTTGTATTGAAAGAGAAAATCACCTAGAGTTCATGTTTTGTGTATAGTCTGCTAAAGAAAAACTACCAAAAATTGTCAGCACAAAAAGAGCTGCTATGAGTATCAGAAACTATGCTAATTTTATTTCCTGCCTGTCTGGTGTGGCCAATCAGAAAAATCGCTCGAGAATAAAGGCTGTTGCTTACTGCAGATAAACCTAATTTTTGAGCTTGGAGAGGGAAAGTATGATTTTTGAGCTTGATGAGTGAAAGTGCAGTTTTTGTAGTTGCGAGAGGAATGTTTTTGTTATTACCTTGCCTGTTGGACTGTTCACACTAGATCTACAATTGAAATTAGTGTTGGTACGCACATGGATTTTTTTTTTTTAATTACATATTTAACTCATAACTGGAGAGAGAAATGACAGATTAATACCTTTTTCAAGATATTTGTGCATAAGTGAATGCAACAAATTCATCTGGAATGTGAACTCAAATCTCTGATTTCTCGTTCTGGTCTAATGTCCCCAAAAAGAAATCTTTCAAATGCATGCTCCATTTACAGGAGTTGGCTGTCATAAATTAGCTTAGAGTCATAGACATTTTGAAAGTTTATCTCTTTGTCTCAGTGATTTATTAATTACAAAATCCTGTTTGACTAAATGGAATGTAATCACTTTTCATCACATTAAAAATGGCAAAATGTTTTGAGGCGCTACATTTGTTAGTGTCACTAGTTAAGACCTTCACAGCTAAGATCTGCCATGTTATGTACAATGGGATCAATCAATCCTATTCCTTTCATACTCCATTAGTAAAGAGGAAGTTCCCTTTGGACATATTCTTCCCAAGAATGGCTAATAGAATTCCAAAACATGACAATCTTAAGCTCTTTGAGTCTGTAGTCAAACATTATTTATCCTACATTTATCTTAAGTGGCTCTTGAGCCTTGAGTTGGTTGAACAAGTAGTAAAAGAAAAAACATTTCAACATTCTTTAGTTGGTTTGTTATTTTTGAGTGGAATTTTTTAAAATTCTTGTAAAATCTTAAATGAAATTTTCTTTGAGATGAGAACAATAGTTACTCAGTAGCCAAGATATTTTGTCTCAGCGCCTTAAGCAGAGAAACATTTTCTCCTAGACAATTTAATTTTGTCTGTACAACGTTTCAGATGACTTTGAGCAACATGAGATAATCAGAATATTCTTTTCAGCCTGAAAGCAAGCAGTTGATAGACCCACATATCTGATAGATAGAAGCCATAAATTTTGGGGAGGAAAAGCATCAAATTTTAGTTTTTAAAAGAAAAATCTAATCTCTTTTGCAAAAAGGATTTGCATTTTTTTTTTCCTGTCATCCCCAAATGATTGACGGCACAGATAAATTTGTTTGCATTGTTAGTGGTTCAATTAGGTATCGTCGTAAAAAATGACAAGAAAATTCCCAAAGAAAATATAATCTCAAATCAATGAATTGTTTTTATTCGGGGAAGGAACACATTTTTAAGTCTAATGTCACAATCTGATACTTAAAAAAAAAACTAAATAACCGAAAGTTAAAGAAAAGTTAAAGGTTAGAATGACATTGAGACTGAATTGTGTTTTTGTAGACTAAGACTCAATGGAAGCAGAGTAAATGGGTTGGTTTATGGCATATCAACCCCTTGGGGTCATTTAATTAGTTCCTTCAAAAAATTATTTTTGTTCGTAACATTTTTCATTCAAAACAGTTTTGTTGGTAATATTTTTCCTTCAAAAATTTTTTATGTATATATTTCATAAAAGTCTGTTTTTATACTTTCATAGTGTTTTGACCTCTGTTTGGAGGGTTAAATATTTACCCATAGCTGGCACTCTAACAGGTGCTACCACCCCAGGTCAGAGTGATCCTGGGAACAACAGCAATTAAGAGGTGGTTCCATGCTCCTCACAACCTCCCAATCAGAGGCCTTGCTGCCAGATGCAGTTTATCGTCATACCCAGGACCCAGGGTGAATGGTAACTGAGCAATCCTAAATAACAAGACAAGAGATCCAGGGATATTAGAATGAGAACAAAAAAATATATAAATGGCTTAATTCAGAATTCTCTGAAACTTAGACAAGAAGAAATAGAGCAATCATAAAATTTGAGTGAAACTTGCATTTTATGACATTTCTTCAGTTCCGTGCATGTTATACACTTTTCTACTTATCTTCTCCTCAATATGAGGGGGTGCTGAAAAGTACTTGAACTAAGTCCAATGACCTCAAGCCATGAAACATACATGATTTTCTGGACGCTTACTATCGTTCAACAGCAGGTTTTCTTTAAATGTGAGATAAGTTGTTGCTATTTTTTTTTTGCTAATGACTTGTGTTATCTATTATTAGTTGTTGCAGGAAGTGAATCTTATTTTCAGCATAGTGGGTTCATGCATGTTTGTCGAGACATGGCGGAGTAATTGATAGTGGCTCAGATTGATGATCTGGAGAGCCGAGTTCAAATTAATTACATTCACGTAAATGCTAATACCTTGGGAAAGATATGAATCCACCACTTCTCCCCCAAGCTACGGGTAAAATAGCAGGACAGAGTGTCTATAGCCTTAGGTGGCAACTGGGCTAGAAGCAAAGAAAACTATGAATTCAAACCAGCAAAAACACATTTTACTGCAGCTGAAATACATCTGGTGCCCCTACGACTCCAATGAATCATGGGATATCAGGATTTGGACATTGGGTTCATGACTGACTTTCTGTGACAAGAAGTTATTCTTATCTAAACTTATTTATAAATGGAACTTTGTCTGTGTGTGTGTGTGTGTGTGTGTGTGTCCGTTACCTATAGACTCAGAAATGGCTGAACTGATTTTCTTGAAAATTTACACAGTTGTACTATAAGTGTCTGCGAGTGTTCTTAGCTAGGTTTTGTGTCGAGGTACCTCCGATAAATATCGAAAATCAATAATAAAAAAAATCAGGTTATAGAAGGAGTGGTCCGATTTTAATCAAATTTGATACACTCATAGACAAAAACATAAGAAACGATATTAAGAAGTTTCAAGGTCGTAGTTCTTACAATAGTGCAGAAAATCGATAATATATATACATAAATGGCAAGATGTTTCTGTGTGAGTTTGTTTATCTGCCTGTATGTCTGTATTTTTTCAGCCCTTTTATTTTAGTTTTTGCTTCAGGTTTGGCTCTAAGTAGGTATAATTGGTGTTCTTAGTTTCAGCCATCATACCATTTACTCAGAGGACTTATTTAGGCTTCAAAATTCAATTTAAACATTTGATATCGATATTAGGAAATTCAAATTGGACTTACAACCATTCATTTTTCTTTCAGTCTACGGTTTGCGGTTTAACTAGAAACAACTATTGCTTTTTAGTCTTTTATGCCAACGTCCAAAGAGTCTGATCTCCAGGACCATGGATTAGTTTTAAAGCTTTCATTACATCCGAGCAATGCCAGGCTATACTGCTAGTTTAAACTATTTACATGCAGACTATTGTCTTCATTTTTATTGTTGTTCTCTCCAGAACTGAGCCTTTTAATTTAATCTACAGGAAAATACCCATCTCATTCCACTACCAATACCGACTGTGTTTCAAGTCTAAAGTGGACTCTCTTCAGGCGAATAAACTTGTCACTTCAGATATCGAGATACCCAATTGTCAAGGTATCATGTATAAATAGATAAGTCAAGTGGTGACCAACCAGGTCAAAGAGTTTATGTATGTGGGTTTCACACTAGCAAATTAAGTTTAAAAAATACTTCTCACATGCTTCACAAAAGAATTTATTATACAAAGCACAGAACTAATTTTAGACAACAATTCCTTCCAATTTAACAACAAAAATTATATTCAAGAAACAGGTACTGCGATGGGGACAAAAAATGGCACCGACATATGCAACACTCACCCTAGCATATCTAGAAGAAAACCTATACAACCAAATACGACATAAATATGGGGAAGACATAAAAACAGAATTCACTAAATCATAGAAGAGATATCTAGATGATTGTTTTATCCTTTGTTAATCAACATGGGGAGACATAAATAAACTACACAATAAAAAACAAATCTAAATATTGCCGTAATAAGAACAACAATTCAAATGAAATGAACATATTCTTTGAATAATCTAGGACACAGATTTTCAAAACAATCACAACCCCCCCCCCCCATAACAATCTCACACATAAAGAAAAACTAGCATTAGAAAACAATGACATAATAATAAAGGAAGTAGACAAAGGCAGTGCTGTAGTCATTATGAATAAAACTTACTACAAAAAATATTCAAGATATGCTAGAAGACGAAAATAACTACAAAATAATCAACCAAAATACAGATGAAAACATCGCAGTAAAAATTTAAAAAAAACTCTGCCTTACACACAGTAGAATACTAACAAAAAAGAAAAATATTTCCTTACAGACATTGATAAAAAAAAAAACAGCAATTTTTACGGACTCCCAAAAATACACAAATCAAACATAATTAAAGCAGATATCCAGGAACAAAAATCGAAATATATTCACACCCCAAACTCTGGTGATCTTAAATTCAGACCCATTGTAGCAGGGCCAGCCTGCCCAACATCAGATTGAGCAACCTAATCGATAAAATATTACAACCATACACCACAAAAATAAAAAAAAGCTACATCAGAGACAGCATACATTTCCTAAGCTTCATGCCACAAAATTAGACCCAGGTACACTCATAGTAACATTTGACGTGAACTGTCTGTACAGCAACATACCCTATGAACTAGGTAAACAAGCCATTACATTTTGGATTGAGAAACATGCAGAAATACTTCCCACACGCTTCACAAAATAATTTATTATACAAAGTATAGAACTAATTTTAGACAACAATTTCTTCCAATTCATATTATAAATATTAATATATTCAAACAACAGGTACCGCAATGGGGACAAAAATGGCACCGAGGTACGCAACACTCACCCTAGCATATCTAGAAGAAAACCTAGACAACCAAATACGACATAAATACGGGGAAGACATAAAAACAGAATTCACTAAATCATGGAAGTATTATCTAGATGATTGTTTTATTCTTTGTTAATCAACATGGGGAGACATAGATAAACTACACAATCTACTCCAAAATCAAGTTCATGCTAGGATATAGTTATAAAGAATTGCCGTTCCTAGACATACTCATACAAAACAAAAACAATTACATCATCGCAGACATTTACCATAAACCCACAGAAACCCAACAATACCTCGGTTTCAAGAGTCACGACCCTAAAAGTTGTCTAAAATCTATCCCCTACTTCCTAGCACGACAAATTTGCACAATAGTAGCTGACAAAACCCTTTGGAAAATATGCCTAGAGGAACTAAAAAAAAACACGACAAATAAGATGACCTCCCCTCACTTCACTAATAAACAAGGTTTTCCAACTGGCAGAAAAAATACCATTAAAATCTCTCTGGAATAAAAAAAAAAAAAAAAAAAAAGAAGAAAACATTATAGCATAAGTTTCCACACACAACAAAACAATTCAGAATTATTTACAAAGATCAAAAGACACGTAGAAGTACCCAACAAAAAGGATAAAATAAAGGAAATCTTAAAGGCGACTAAAATAATTAATCGCAAATGCCAACCCCAAAACTTAAAAGACATCCAAACCTCATTAAAATTTGAGTAACACATAACACAGGGGATCATAAAATGCAAAAAAAAAAAAAAAACATGCGGCGTATACAACACAATAGAAGGAAAACGCTTTAAGTTCGAATAAAAACTCTAAAAATGTAATTTACACTCTGAAATGTGATGAATACGCAAAAATATACATGGAGGTGACACGAGGCCTGAATAAAAAAGTAGCCCTGCACGGAAGTAGTCTAATTTTAATCAAAATTGATACACTCATAGACAAAGATATAAGAAACGATATCCAGAAGTTTCAAAGTTGCAGTTCTTACAATAGTGCAGAAAATTGATAATATATATATATATATATATATGAGCTTTCATTACACCCAAGCAACGCCGGGCTATACTGCTAGTATATATATATATGAGATGGTGGGAAGTACCATTGCAGTCCCACTGGTCAGATATGATTTACCTGAAGCTGGGCATCCCCTAGCCAGTAAGGTGCTAACCCACCACAGTCTGCCTGCTTTAATAGATTCTTGAAGCGAGGGAAAAGACCGACAAGCAGACTGCATACCCTGCACCAAGCAAAGATAGAAGAAAAGAAAACCACAAATTTTTTTTTTTTAATTGTATCACCTTGAGCAAGGTTGTAATGCCACTGATGTGCAGGGGGCTACATAAGATTAAAAATATTTTAAAAAGATTACTTTTGCGATTGCAATGTGCACTGGCTTCTCTGATGATTTACAAGAGGCCAGTGGTTCTGGAAAAACAGCTATCATCAATCGTGGGATCATAAGGCTCAACATCAACATTGCTGCATTGCAAGAAACCAGACTTGCATAAAATGGCAGCCTCAGGGAACAGAACTACATATTCTTCTGGCAGGGAAAAAAAACTGAGGAACCAAAACTGTCTGGTGTTGGATTCGCAGTGAAGAATTCTCTACTAACCACTGTAGAACCACCATCCAGTGGTACAGCCTGAAACCTGTCTCTGTCTCACAGCCTCCTCAGGTCCAGTGAACATCTTGAGCATTTATACTCCGAGCCTTTGCTCTTCAGCTGAGACCAAGGAACAGTTTTATAAGGAGCTTAACACCGTCATCAGAGACATCCCTGTCATAGAACAACTATACCTGCTTGGCGATTTCAATGCCCGAGTGGGTTCTGACCATGACACTTGGCCCAACTTTGGCACTTTGACATCATCAAGCTGAACAAGAACAGATGGAGGCTTCTCAAGTTATGCTCCTACCTTGACGTCTGTATAACCAACAATTTTTTTGCCACTAAGCCACATTGTCGTGTGTCAGTTTAATTTGTTACAGTCACTTATGTGCAAATATCCTTGGGAAATGTATGAATCCATCTCTTCTCCCTACAGCTATGGGTTGAATAGTAAGACAGACTGAGTTCTATAACCTTGACTGACTTCAGAAAAAAATGGCAACCTACTGGGGGAAAATCTTCTGCCTAGTCAGTCATAGATTAAAAGAAACATGGTCATCTGAGCGTATTAATTATCTGATACTTAGAATCAAAAAAATAATTGAGGAAAGGAGGTTTATAGAATTTTACACACACAGAACATATTAAAGAAAGTAGTGAGCAACCTATACAAGGAGCTTGTGTAAATTAATGGTCGAACAGAGATTTGGAGTGATAGACAATAGATGAGCTTTCAAACTTTACTCAGAACGACAAAGGATAAGAAGCTGTAGTGAGTCATGATTTCTCATGAAGATGCCAATAATGACTATGCTAGATGCTCACCCACAGATATACGTACCTGTGTATGTGTGCTATAAACAACATAATTTGTATATAGATTCGCACATTTTATCTGATGTGAGAATCAGTTAAGGTAACATGATGGAGAGTACCTGTTTTCTTAAAAAGAAATCAGCATTTGAAACCCAAGTTCTTATTTTTTGGGGTTTGAATACTTAGTGGTACCAGTTAATAAAAAAGAGCTACTTCAGCCACAAGGTAGGGGGCAACAAATAGAAATATATACTTCAGACTTCTACATTCATTCAAAACATCTGCCTCGACTAATGTGTTCGTTATTTTTTTTTTTTGCACACAAATGCATTTCCCATGAAATGCATCATGAATGTAAAATACCTTTACAAATTGATTTTCTCACTTGTATACAGTTTCCATTTACACACACCTGATTTTATTATAGCATTACTACTCTGTTATTTACTGCCTGGTGGAAATGTGTAATCTAATGTCTCATTAACCAAACCTACAATTCTGGCATCTATTTTTTTGGCAAAGAAAAAGCACTTTCATTTTTCCCATGATGCACTCGTTCAGACAGTCTCATCTTGCAGCAATTTAGAAATACTGCAACACTTATAATGCCTTTTTTTTTTTTGCCTAGCAAAGATTAGCAAAATTCTTTTACCATAAAATCTTTTATCTGTCATTGTGTAATCAGTAAATAAAATTCCCAAATACTGAAAGGTCTGATTTTTATTTTTTTGAAGTAAACAGACTGAATATCTTTAACTTTGTGAAGAGTCATTAACTTTCAAAATTCTTTTTGGACAATTCTTTGCATTACACAAACAATAACAGCACGAAGAAAAAAGTTTTTTTTATATTTTATAAATCAATAAAAACTTTATAAAACAGAAGAACAAGTGGAGAAAATGGTGCTATTTTAGAGAGGCTAAAACACTGAAAACGTTTGCAAAAGAAAACCCCAGCCCTACTGCCCTAAAATCTGACATATTTCAAATAGCTTCCTCTATGTCATACCATCCACCTTCTAATGAAATAATAATTATAACAATTTCCAAAATTTTGCTCTATTCCCAACCCAGTCAAATATTTTTGTTTTTTTAATCACTTATATTGGACACAGAAGACAAAGACAAATTTGAATCTATAATAATCATGGTTAAATAATTGTTTAATGGAAAAATCTTCAATATTTGTCTATATTTCTGAGATGAGGTAGTATTTACATTAGTTAAACTGATTGGGCTTTTGTCATCATCTTTATTGTCATTTATTGTCATCTTTTTTGTCATCATCTTTATTGTCATTTATTGTCATCTTTGTCATCATCTTTGTCATTTATTATCATCTTTTTTGTCATCATCTTTATTGTCATCTTTTTTGTTATCTTTATTGTCATTTATTATCATCTTTTTTGTCATCATCTTTATTGTCATTTATTGTCATCTTTTTTGTCATCTTTATTGTCATCTTTTTTGTTATCATCTTTATTGTCATTATTGTCATCTTTTTTGTCATCTTTATTGTCATCTTTTTTGTCATCTTTATTGTCATCTTTTTGTTATCATCTTTATTGTCATTTATTGTCATCTTTTTTTGTCATCTTTATTATTGTCATCTTTATTGTCATCTTTTTTGTTATCTTTATTGTCATTTATTGTCATCTTTATTGTCATCTTTTTTGTTATCTTTATTGTCATCTTTTTTGTCATCTTTATTGTCATCTTTTTTGTTATCTTTATTGTCATTTATTGTCATCTTTATTATCATCTTTATTGTCACCTTTTTCTCATTATCTTTATTGTCATCTTTTTGTCATCATCTTTATTATCATCTTTTGTCATCTTTATTGTCATCTTTTTTGTCATCATCTTTATTGTCATTTATTGTCATATTTGTCATCATCTTTGTCATTTATTATCATCTTTTTTGTCATCTTTATTGTCATTTTTTTTGTCATCATCTTTATTGTCATCTTTTGTTATCATCTTTATTGTCATTTATTATCATCTTTTTTGTCATCTTTATTGTCATTTATTGTCATCACTTTTTTGTCATCTTTATTGTCATCTTTTTTGTTATAATCTTTGTCATTTATTGTATTGTTGTCATCTTTTTTGTCATCTTTATTGTCATCTTTTTTGTTATCATCTTTATTGTCATTTATTGTCATCTTTTTTGTTATCATCTTTATTGTGTTTATTATCATCTTTATTGTCATCTTTTTTATTGTCATCTTTGTCATCTTTTTTGTTATCTTTATTGTCATTTATTTATCATCTTTATTGTCATCTTTTTTGTTATCTTTATTGTCATCTTTTTTGTCATCTTTATTGTCATCTTTTTTATTTATCTTTATTGTCATTTATTGTCATCTTTATTATCATCTTTATTGTCACCTTTTTTCTCATTATCTTTATTGTCGTCTTTTTTGTCATCATCTTTATTATCATCTTTTTTGTCATCTTTATTGTCATCTTTTTTGTCATCATCTTTATTGTCATTTATTGTCATATTTGTCATCATCTTTGTCATTTATTATCATCTTTTTTGTCATCTTTATTGTCATTTTTTTTGTCATCATCTTTATTGTCATCTTTTGTTATCATCTTTATTGTCATTTATTATCATCTTTTTTGTCATCTTTATTGTCATTTATTGTCTGTCTTTTTTTGTCATCTTTATTGTCATCTTTTTTGTTATAATCTTTGTCATTTTTATTGTCATTTATTGCTATCTTTTTTGTCATCTTTATTGTCATCTTTTGTTATCATCTTTATTGTCATTTATTGTCATCTTTTTTGTTATCATCTTTATTTATATTTATTATCATCTTTATTGTCATCTTTTTTATTGTCATCTTTATTGTCTTTTTTGTTATCTTTATTGTCATTTATTGTCATCTTTATTGTCATCTTTATTGTTATCATCTTTATTGTTGTATCTTTTGTCATCATCTTTATTGTCATCTTTTTTTATTATCATTATTGTCATTTATTGTCATCTTTATTGTTATCTTTATTGTCATCTTTTTTGTCATCATCTTTTTTGTCATCATCTTTATTGTCATCTTTTTTGTCATCATCTTTATTGTCATTTATTGTCATATTTGTCATCATCTTTGTCATTAATTATCATCTTTTTTGTCATCTTTATTGTCATTTTTTGTCATCATCTTTATTGTCATCTTTTGTTATCTTTATTGTCATCTTTTGTTATCATCTTTATTGTCATTTATTATCATCTTTTTTGTCATCATCTTTATTGTCATTTATTGTCATATTTTTTGTCATCTTTATTGTCATCTTTTTTGTTATCATCTTTATTGTCATTTATTGTCATCTTTTTTGTCATCATCTTTATTGTCATTTATTATCATCTTTATTGTCATCTTCTTTGTCATCATCTTTATTGTCATCTTCTTTGTCATCATCTTTATTGTCATTTATTGTCATTTTCTTTGTCATCATCTTTATTGTCATTTATTGTCATCTTCTTTGTCATCATCTTTGTCATTTATTGTCATCTTTTTTGTTATCATCTTTATTGTCATCTTTTTTGTCATCATCTTTATTGTCATTTATTGTCATCTTTTTTGCCATTTGTTGTCATCTTTTTTGTCATCTTTTTTGTCATCATCTTTATTGTCATCTTTTTTGTCATCATCTTTATTGTCATCTTTTTTGTCATCATCTTTATTGTCATCTTTTTTGTCATCATCTTTGTCATCTTTTTTGTTATCTTTATTGTCATTTATTATCATCTTTTTTGTCATCTTTATTGTCATCTTTTTTGTCATCATCTTTATTGTCATCTTCTTTGTCATCATCTTTGTCATTTATTATCATCTTTGTCATCATCTTTATTGTCATCTTTATTGTCATTTATTGTCATCTTTTTTGTCATCTTTATTGTCATCTTTTTTGTCATCATCTTTGTCATTTATTATCATCTTTTTTGTCAGCTTTGTCATTTATTGTCATCTTTTTTGTCATCATCTTTATTGTCATCTTTTTTGTCATCTTCTTTGTCATCATCTTTGTCATTTATTATCATCTTTTTTGTCATCATCTTTGTCATTTATTGTCATCTTTATTGTCATTTATTATCTTTTTTTGTCATCATCTTTATTGTCATCTTTTTATCATCTTTATTGTCATTTATTGTCATCTTTTTTGTCATCATCTTTATTGTCATCTTTTTTGTTATCTTTTTTGTCATCATCTTTATTGTCATCTTTTTTGTCATCATCTTTATTGTCATCTTTTTTGTCATCATCTTTATTGTCATCTTTTTTGTCATCATCTGTCATTTATTGTCATCTTTTTTGTCATCATCTTTATTGTCATCTTTTTTGTTATCATCTTTATTTGTCATTTATTGTCATCATCTTTATTGCCATGTTTACAATATTTCAGGCATTGTACACTATAACCTTCTTCAAACCCTTTATTTCGATCATTAGGGTATATCATTCTCATTCCATGTGTAATGCCACTTCCAGAAGCCATGTAGTTATCTCCCTTTAACTCAAATCTCTAAGTCATTTGTTCACCACTGCTGTAATCAGGTATTGAACTCACAATTCTTTGGATTAAGAAACTGGAACTAGTCAGCACCTACATTTACTGGGCCATGTTTGCTTAAGGACACCAGTGTATAGATTTCTGAGATTTATAAACCTATCATTCCATGTGTGATGCCACTTCTGGTAGCCCTGTAGTTCTCTCCCTTTAACCTAACTCTTCAAAGCTATTTGTTCACCACTGTTGTAGCCTGATATTGAACTCACAACTCTTTGGGTCAAATCGCTGGAACTAACCAAGGTTTATATCCACTGAGCCTTGCATACTTTATTACTATCACTGGGTATATCAAGTGTTTGGTTCAAAATTCTTAGCACCTGAGGAAGGCCAGAGTATACAAGAACTGAAAGGTCATAAACATGGCAGTAAAGATGAGGACAATAGTTTGAATAATGTAAATAGTGTACATCCTTCATTGCACTTGAGCGGTTGGTTTGGTGGCTAAAATACCAGCATCTCATGGGGACTGAGCAACCAATTGCTGTCCTTAGCCCACATGTATGCATATGTGCTCTCCTCATTAAAAATGACTGTGTCCTATTGACCACCATTAAGAGACAAGTAAATACCAAGCCAGAGTATAGTACCTGGGCACTGTGAAAAATGTAACATTAATGGATACAAATTTAATATATATATATATATATATATATATATATATATACAAAAATCTAGAGTGAGCCAAAACCTACCGCGGTTTCACACTACGGATCGTCAGGGCAAAGCCTTTGCCCTTACGATCCGTAGTGTGAAATGGCGGTAGGTTTTGTCTCACTCTAGATTTTTGTGTGTTTTTGCTCTACTATTGTATCTTTTCTTTCGTACTTTGTATTGAGCACTTTTTCTTGTGTTTGGTTCCATTTGGGGTTTTTTCTTTACTGCGGAGTATTGAATGTTTTGTTCTTGTTCCGCGGGTTTCTTTTTTTTTCCCCCCCATTTATCCGACGTCTTAGTACACCGGATTGTAACGGATTTAGGTTCTGTTTGTTAATGGTTTTATCGGAGGTTTATTTTAGTATAAATTTACGGCCTACATACTTACAGAGTCTATGTAGTTATTATTATTATGTATATATATATATATATATATATATATATATTAAGTAAATCATCGAGCTTTATATTCAACCTCAACAGAATGCAGAAAGCACTGGACGGCCGTTTCGTCCTATATTTTTGGACTCTTCAGCAGTGCGCATCCACTACCAGGAATCGAACCCAGACAGTCTTGCTTATTAAGCTGATGTTATACCGACTGCACCACGGGCCCTGGCGACGAAGAGGTAATGAATTAAGCTCGATTATATATATATATATGTGTGTGTGTGTGTGTGATGATATCTAAAACAGTGGTTGCCAACCAATGGTCCATGAACAACTGGTGATCCGTGCAAAAGTTTTGATGGTCCACAGAAAAATTAGGACATTATTTCAATTTTTATGAAGCAATAACATATTTGGGCAAAAAGACTTTCATCTGACACAGCAATTAAAACTTGGTACTGGTCTCAGCTTGAAATAAAGCCAGCTCTCCATTTTGCAGTGACGTCATTGGAGCCAAAAATCCACAAACTGATTTCAAACAAACTGGAACAAATATCACATAAAAATATATAAACTTCAAATTTTAAATTTGAATAATTACACTATAATTTGTTAGCTTTAGTGGGTGCATTTCATATTAATAAAATAATTTTTTCAATTATATAAAAGTATTTACCTATTTTTCTAATTTCATATTAGTTGTTTGTCAAATTTAAAATTATATATTTAGTGGTCCATGAAGTTCAAAAGGTTGGTAACCTTTAATCTAGAATATATGAACAGGAAGTATTTTTCATTTCAGCTCGAAATGTTCAGAAACAAACTTCAGTCTTTAATGAAAAAAACAAAATATTAAATATGGTAGATTTATACATGTGCAAGATGGATTCAGACGACAAAAACTTCCTGGCCCTACATAGGGAACTGACTTTCCTGACAGCAGATTTAGCTATGGATTCTATGTAGTCATTCCACTTGAGGTCAGCTGAGGAGGTGCAGTATTTTGCTTTCAGGGAGACTAGCCTGCTGATGGTGGGTAGGAGCAATTCTCTATAGTATAGTAGTTAAGGGACGGCAGCTAACTGATCATGAAACAATTGCATTTCCGATATAAATCTACTTAACTTTCATATTGAGTGTTTGTAAAATATTTCATTTGATGATCCATGAATTGCAAACCTGCATAATTCTAGGTTTATTGCACAGGCAGATGAAAACTACCAACCGGTTGATAGATTTGTAAGAAGCACTCAAAGATGCCAACTGATTGATAGAGTTGCAAGAGACACTCAAAGAGGCCGACCGGTTGATAGATTTGTAAGAGGCTCTCAAAGAACAACTTTGTAGTTTATCAATACAAAATGTCAGTAGGCATTAAATAATTATATTTGGTGAGATGTGTTGGAGAAAAAGAAAAATTAATTATCAGCCAAGTTTGTCATACAAGAAGGCCATTAAGTAAGGGAGAAAAATAAAGTCTCTTGAGAAATCTTTTCCTAATGAGGCTTTTGTGACAAGATGGTAGGAAGTGGCTGAGATAAATAGTAATTATAGACAAAAGACAATAGAAATATCTTCTACCAATCAGACCAAAGATTAAGACAAGCTAGCATTTCATCAGACTTAAGGTTAAGACTAGCATTTCATTAGACGAAAGATTAAGTCGCTAGACTTCAAATGTCTGCCACTTGAGAGGATAATTTCGTAAAATTCAATTTCACTTTTATTTCTTTCTGCATTTTCAATATTGATATTTGTGCTACATTTTAACCATTTTTCTGTCATCTTCACTGGTATAAGGTAACATGTTAGCAAAGCATTACAGTGGACTTGTTATATTATTTAGGCAACATAATAATCTATTGTTATTAATTGTGTACATAAACCATAAAATTTCATTATTTCACCTAAAGACAACAAAGCCACTAAGATACAACAGTTACTGAGTGTATAAGAAAAAAAAGCATTTTTAAAGAAAGCGGACAATAATAGAACATGAATTAAGACAAAAAAAATTACCATTGACATTGCATTTCAATTTTTTAAGATCAAACTTGACCAGAAAGCAAGAAGTACGAGAGAATGAACTTTCAGTTACATTTAATAGTTTCAAGTGCAAAATGACGAGACCTCTCTGCTAATCCAGTACTACACTTAACTTCATAAAGTCTAGATATCAAAGAGAAAAGTTCATCAGAACAATTATCATAAATTTTTTATAGAAAAGGCACACAAGAATCTACATTATAGCAATAGAAAGTGGCTGAAGATGGGATGCTAGGTCAGAACCAATAATATTGCAGATTCTTCTTTGGATTTTATCAAGAATTTCTAAGCATATAAATGAAGCACTAAACTAGATGTGGCAGCAATAATCAATCACTGGATGAATGGTAGGCCCATAAATATGTAAGATAGACAATTTTCCTTGCCAGAATCTAACACAACTCGAAGAAACAAATTTCCTAGCAGCAGATTTAGTAACTGATTTATTAAAATCTGTAATTCTTAGAATGGTAAATATGTAATTGGTAGTGAAAAGTTTTCACTCAAAATGAAAATACAAGAGTATAATATCCACCCTCTTGATGCCAGTGCTACTTAACATGCTATGCAAAATCAACAGCAATTTCACTGGTTGGCACAAACGTTAGAATTTTTTATACTAAACATGTGTTGGATATGTTATGATAGAACATGCATCATTTAGTTACCATACCTCCATGCATTTGTGTATTTAAGATAGATACTTGAATCTTTTAAATCATTTTATCCCGAGCAAAGCAATAAAGCAAATAAGATACAAGAGGACACCAAGTGTTCAAAAACATGAGAAATATAATATACTATTCAAGAAAGAGGACAATAAAGGAATACGAAAAAAATACTATTAAAAAGAGGACATTAAATGAATATGAAAAAATACTATTAAAAAAGAGGACATTAAATGAATATGAAGAAATACTATTAAAAGGAGGACATTAAATGAATATGAAACAAATACTATTAA
The DNA here is from genome assembly GCA_037127315.1 of Ascarosepion bandense. Lineage (NCBI taxonomy): Eukaryota > Metazoa > Mollusca > Cephalopoda > Sepiida > Sepiidae > Ascarosepion > Ascarosepion bandense. Next base: position 4,427,347 of record JBBBDQ010001500.1, read on the forward strand.
AGAGAGAGGACAATAAAGGGATATGAATTGAGAAGACATAAGATAACAATTGATTAAAATTTTCAAAAATCAAAGTTATCTGGAAATAAATAGACCAGGAGTGAGCTACGTCAGCAATAAGTGCAAGAAATTCGACTGTTAGCCTAGAACGTACAGTTACATTAATCCATTTCAAATGTAAAATGATGAGACCTACATCCCAATCTAGTACTGCACTTAAATTCATGAATCTAGATACCATAAAGGAAAGTTTACCAAAATAATTAGAATTAAAATATTTATAGAAAAAACCTGTGGAAATTACGTTACAGGAAAATGAAGGAAATTGACCATTAACTTTATTTCAACCACAGAGCATGTACAGATGAATGCTATATCAAAATAATTATTATAAAAAGCCAATTTATAATTTTTGACCACTACAGTAGCATTTACCTATTTGTCTGGCCAATGCATTTTGTAACAACCAGGTGCATTAAAATATTTGAGCTGAGAAATGACCTTCTGGTTGACTGACAGACAGACAGACATGTGGTTTAACCAGCTGTGTTTAGGAGGAATGTACATGTAACTATTGTACAAATTATAAGTCCATATATAATCACCCACTTCAGAAAAAAGAGAAAGTCTAATACATCCACATGAGTCTATAGATACCTTATTTGGAGAAGGCCCCTACAACAAGTGAAGTAGCTGCCATAATATAAGGAACAGAAACAACAAAGACATAAATTTGTGTATTACTTAAAAAGTAATGCTTGATTAGCAATGAAATTTTTACCAAATAAAGATTAGGGTGTAATGCATAAATATTATACAAAGTTACAAAAATTTACATAATAGTTTTTTTTTTTTAATCATTTCACCCCGAGCAAGGCGGAAACGCCACTGATGTGCAGGGGGTTACATCAATGTAAAAAGATTAATTAGAAAAGAGTGAGGAGTACAAACTAGTTAGAAAGGAACAATAGAAAGCTGAGAAAGCAGGTGCGATGACAGATACATAGGTGGAGAGAAAGGGAAGGTTATACAGGGGAGGGGAGAGAGCTAGAGTCCAGTGGTTAGTAGAGGAGTATTGACTTTGTATTTAAATTTCTGGAGGTTGTAGCCATCAGGAAAGCAAGAATACGGGAGTGAGTTCCACAGGCGGGAAGTGCGAGAGAGGAAGCTGCAGGAGTAGAATTGTCGTCTGCATTTGGCTAACCTAACTGTGAATGGGTGGGACCCAGTTGCCAGTCTGGTTGCACGGGTAAACACCTGTTGAGGAGGCATCAGTGACTTAAGCTCATCCGAGCAGAAGCCATGAAAGTATTTATAGAAGAGACAGAGGGAGGCCACATTTCACCGATGGGGAAGTGGCTGCAGTCGAGTCGCCAGATCAGTACCTATCACATTACAGACTCTCCTTTGGAGCTTGTCAAGAACACTGAGGAGAACGGCAGGGGCGCCTGACCATAAATGGCAGCAGTACTCCATGCACGGACGGATGGTTGACTTGTATATATGCAGGATGGATTCAGGTGGAAAAAACATCCTGGATCGACATAGTGACCCAATCTTCTTAGCAGTAGATTTTGCTATGGATTCAATATAGTGGTTCCATTTGAGGTCTGAGGACAAGGTAAGTCCGAGGAGGTGTAGTGTATTACTCTCCGGGAGAATCACTTGGTCCAGGCTTATGGGAGGCAGAAGAGGTTGCCTGTAATGGTTGACAGACAACAGCTTGGTCTTAGATGAATTGAAGTTGACAAGCCACTTCTTGCCCCAGTTCACCACAGAGTGTAGATCCCGCTCAAGGTCAGCAGCGAGATTATGTCTGTCCGTTATGACAGGTTTCTTACTGGAGTGGGAGTATATTGTAGTGTCATCTGCAAGATGCCTACTTGGGACTTGATCTCATCTGGGAGGTCGTTGATGAAAATAAGGAAGAGCGTCGGCCCAGGATAGAGCCCTGTGGGATACCAGCATTCGTGCTGTAAGACGAAGAGGCACGCCCATTCAGAATGACCTTCATTTTGTGGTTATTTAAGAAAGATTGGATTAGGTCAAGCAGGCAACCAGTAATATCATAACTGCATAGTTTGCATAGGAGGCCAGGGTGCCAAACCCTGTCGAAAGCCTTGGAGATGTCCAGAGCAACCATGCGAGCCTCGTCAGACTCATCAAGGGCCTGTAGCATGTACTCTGTTATGGTTGTTAGCAGGTCGGCTGTGGACCTGTCAAAGCGGAATCCATATTGCCTGTTGGAGAACAGTTTGTGGGCGGTGAGATGATGAACTATTTCAGCATTAATATATACGTTGTGCAGTTTGGCCTCAGTTCTAATAGGGAAGTCGGGTGGGTGCACTCCGGACGAGTTGAATGTGGAGTTGGATGAGAATCTGTGGGCAAAGCACTCAGCTTTGTCCGCCGATGACGTGAGAACCTCAAATCCATGGATTAAAGGAGGTATTGAGGATTTCCTATTGTTGAGCACTCGTTTACAATTCCTTCAATAGTCCTTGGAGCCGAACTTGTGGTCAGCTATGTGCTGTTGCATTCTCTCAGCAAACAACTGTTTAGCGTCATTTAGGGTCCTCTTGCACTCATTGCAAGCAGATGTGAACAGGCGCCTATTGTGATCAGTTGGCTGTCTCTGGAATAGACGGAAGTAGTGGTTCCTGTGGGCAATGGCGGCTGAGAAGGCCGGAGAGAACCACGGAGATGAATGAGGTTTTAAGCAATACTTCCTGGTGGGTATGAAGGCATCAATGCCAGCTTTCACCCATGACGAGACCTCAGAGGCACAGTCATCAACTGATAGGTCAAACACTTTTCCCCAAGGGACGTCGCAGAGGAAATCGCGAAAGGCATCCCAGTCAGCTTTTTGGTAGAAATAAAGATTAAATGGAACAAAGGAAATAATCCAGATGAGACTATAGAGACCTTATTTGGAGAAGCCCCCTACAACAAGTACATATATAATGACCCACTTCAGAAGAAAGAGAAAGTCTCGCACATCCACATGAGACTATAGAGACCTTATTTGGAGAAGCCCCCTACAACAAGTACATATATAATGACCCACTTCAGAAGAAAGAGAAAGTTTCGCACATCCACATCAGACTATAGAGACCTTGTTTGGAGAAGCCCCCTACAACAAGTACATATATAATGACCCACTTCAGAAGAAAGAGAAAGTCTCACACATCCACATGAGACTATAGAGGCCTTATTTGGAGAAGCCCCCTACAACAAGTACATATATAATGACCCACTTCAGAAGAAAGAGAAAGTCTCACACATCCACATGAGACTATAGAGACCTTATTTGGAGAAGCCCCCTACAACAAGTACATATATAATGACCCACTTCAGAAGAAAGAGAAAGTCTCACACATCCACATGAGACTATAGAGGCCTTATTTGGAGAAGCCCCCTACAACAAGTACATATATAATGACCCACTTCAGAAGAAAGAGAAAGTCTCACACATCCACATGAGACTATAGAGGCCTTATTTGGAGAAGCCCCCTACAACAAGTACATATATAATGACCCACTTCAGAAGAAAGAGAAAGTCTCACACATCCACATGAGACTATAGAGACCTTGTTTGGAGAAGCCCCCTACAACAAGTACATATATAATGACCCACTTCAGAAGAAAGAGAAAGTCTCACACATCCACATGAGACTATAGAGACCTTGTTTGGAGAAGCCCCCTACAAAAAGTACATATATAATGACCCACTTCAGAAGAAAGAGAAAGTCTCACACATCCACATGAGACTATAGAGACCTTGTTTGGAGAAGCCCCCTACAGCAAGTACATATATAATGACCCACTTCAGAAGAAAGAGAAAGTCTCACACATCCACATGAGACTATAGAGACCTTATTTGGAGAAGCCCCCTACAACAAGTACATATATAATGACCCACTTCAGAAGAAAGAGAAAGTCACACATCCACATGAGACTATAGAGACCTTATTTGGAGAAGCCCCCTACAACCAGTAAATATATAATGACCCACTTCAGAAGAAAGAGAAAGTCTCGCACATCCACATGAGGCTACAGAAATCTTATTTGGAGAAGGCTCCTAAATCCCTACTGGCAAACAGTGATTGATAAAATTCGAAGCAAAATAAAGAGTACGAGAGAATCAGTCACATGTTTTCATTTGTAACAGAGAATTGATAGCATTACACAAATGCCAAACATTAAAAATAAAAGCATCTTGTTGAATTCTAGTGATGTCACAAGAATTCAATAACATGGTTTTTGAATTGTGATGATTTGACATTGACCAATGTATAGATATAGTGACAGTGAAGTAAAATACAACTATCTCAACCACTGAGCATGTACAGATGAATACTTTCTATATTAAAACTAGCAGTACAGCTTGGCGTTGCTTGGGTGTAATGAAATCTTTAAAACTAATCCATAATCTTGGAAATCAGGCTCTTTGGACATTGGCATGAAAGACTAAAAAGCAATAGTTGTTTCCAGTCAAAGTGAAACCGTAGATTAAAAGAAAAATGAATGGATGTAGGTCAAATTTTGATTTCCGGTATCAATGTCAAATAATTCTTCCATCGCAAGCTGAAATTTAAATTGTTCTTTATACAAATCTACAAACATCTTGCCCTTTATGTATATAGATAATTATTATAGAATGGCAATTTTTTATTTCTCCTGTGGGGCAAATTTTAGACTTCTTTTAAATAACATTTCATTCATGATTTTTAAAAATCATAAATTTAGAGATGGAAAAAATAAAAGAAAAAAACGAAGAAAAAATTCAATTTCAAAGAAAAAAACTGAAAAATGGTACATTCATATTAATGGGGAAAAAAGGAGATTTTAAAATGTAGTTTTTGAATTCATAATTTATGAGTCAGACGTTTCTAATATTTCTGCTCTTACAGGCAGTTAAGTGCGATACACACTTGGGTGATCATATCTTTTTTGATTCATCATTGATTAGACAGAATATTTTTTCACAGTAACTTGCCATTTCTTTCTGTGGCAGGCTGGTTGTCACCTAAGGCTATAGAACCCAGTTTGTTCTACTATTTACCCATAGGTGGGGAGAGAAGAGTTAGATTCATACCTTTCCCAAGGGTATTAGAGCATAAGTGATAATCACTTGACTGGAATTTGAACTCGTTTCCCTGGTTCCCTAATGCATTGCCCATCACACTTATTTTAGCTACTTTTTCCTAATGCATTAAATTTTACCTAATTTTTTAAGAATATTCATTTTTGATCTAAATTTATAAATGGAAAAAGAACATTTACTACACTTTGATCACAGTCAGAGAGAAGGAAAAAAGGATGAGAAATTGCATTTTGCAACTGCAACTATCATCTCAAATAACTGAACTTTTATGAAACCCACTTAAAAGAAATATTACCTCTTTGATTTCATAGAAAACATTTATTGCATCTTGCATTTTTGCTTTTAATAATTTCACCCCAAGCATGGCAATAAAGCCACTAAGATGCATATTGTTACCGAGTGTGACAGAATATGAGAAAAATACATTAAAGAGAGAGAGAACAATAAAAGAACAGGAATTAAGACAGAAGATAATGATTAACATTGCATTTAAATTTTTGAATATTAAACTTGATTGGAAAGCAAGAAGCCAGAACTGTGATAGAAAAAACTGTTAGCATAGAACTTCTGGTTCAATCTAGCTATAAAACATGAGACCTTGCTGCCAAGCAAGTACAGCGCTTAAATTCATAAAATCTAGGTCTCATAGAGGAAAGTTCATCAGAATAATTATCATGAAAGTATTCATAGGAAAGGTACATCTAGCCATTTCAACTGTAAAATGATGAGACCTTGCTGCCAATCTAGTACTGCACTTAAATTCATAAAATCAAAGAGAAAAGTTCATCAGAACAATCATGACTAAAGTATTTATAAAAAAAAGCACGGGGAAGCTATATTACAGTTGTGAGAAAAGGACTGAAAGTGAGTTGCCAGGTCAGGATCAATAACATTTCAGATACTTTGCATTTTATCAAGAACCTCTAAATACAAAGCAAGAGCAGATATTGGAAATATTTTATAGACAAATGAATTGTCTCCCTTTGTAGGGGTCCTGATTACCGGCTCCTGGCTTGGGCTGATAGCAGCCCAGCTCTTGCCTCTTTCTCACTCCGACTTCAGTCAACATGGAGTAATTCTAGCTCGGTGAAACTCAACCAGCAGCCACATGGTGTCCAAAAATAGAGCAGCCAGGAAGACAACATAGGTTCGAGGACGTCCCAACAGTTGCAGCAAAGCATCAGAAAACAGGATCCTTCTTCAACTTGAAGATGAATGCATTTTGACGTCACAATTAAAAAGAAGTACTGTTAACAGAATGCACTATATTGCTTCCAGTTAATTTTTTTGCAAAACCAATGTTTTTTTAGCAACCATTTTCTTAAACCCAATTTTGTATCTTCCCTCTCTTTCTGTTATAAAGCCTTTCCTTTTTCCACTCAAGTTTGGTGTTGTCCTGTTTTCTCTCACGTGTCATGTCAATGCCCTTTTACCTATATTTTCCACAGAAGATAACTGGCAATTAACATTCTAAGGGGTTTAAACCCCCCCCCCCCCCACACCGCATACTTTGATAAAATTAGGATACAGAAGACCAAATATGACAGCAATATTCAAAGCACGACAAGCCAACCACTTGTGATTTTATTTTTTTTTTAAATGTTATGAGGCCATAAGAAACGAAGATTGTATTTTGTGCAAGTAGTTTTGGTTCCAATCCGCCCGATACAAAGAGGTAACATCAATTTCTTAACACAGGAAAGAAGACACTTTTGACAGGTTTTCTTTGTGTCTGTTGAGAAGTTGATGGCAAAGACAATAAAAAGTGTGCTTACCAGTCTGCTTATGTATTATATCAACATAGCATTTATGACTTATCATTTTTTATGACCTTGCCAATCTACATTAATTATTAACACGAAACAGTCAACCTATTTCCTTTTTTCTCAGTCTTTGTTAATATAACATTTGAACTTATCAATCCTGTATAGCCATCGAAAATTGTACATATAACTGGAAAAATATTTGATATATTAGTTTCAACTCATACAAATATAAGAATTAAAAAAAAAAAGCCATGTCCTTTCATGATGTAGGTGATACATTCATTTTCTTCATTATTTGTGAATCACCATGACTTCTTTTTTTTAAAAAAAAAAGTGTTTTTTGTTTTTTTTTGTCTTTATCATAGTTTTGAATTCAGAGTTGTCTTCTTGGGCCAGAGTTCAGTTAGGGGTTAAAGTTCATTTAAGGATTTAGGAAAAAAACATTAAAAACAGCATTAAATTAATTCATTCTCTATTTTACAATTTTTTTTTTTTCATCTTCTACTAGATTACCCATGCTGTCAAAAAATAATATTAAATCATTCTATAATTCACCAGATGTTTTTTTTTTTGGACATATGTTACACATAACTCAAAAACTAGTAGAACCGGTCATCAAATTTTTGAACTTACTACTGAGACACAAAAGCATGTTCTTAACATATTTTTGCAAATTCCAAAACTTATTTGAGGTTTCAGTTAGGGTTCAATTTATAATGTAAATGTAATGATAAACTGGGTCCTTCCACTGTGGCCATCACATTAGCTAAACCAGATCTTTATCTTTTTGTTTAAACTATGAAAAGTAGACATCGAAATTTCAAAACATTTTAATTTTTAGAGAAAAAGTTCAATTTAAAATGTAAGTATAATCATAAACTAGACCCTTACTTTGTGTCCATCAAGCTAGCTAAAGTAAATTTTTATCTTTTTATTTAACCAAACAGGAGATCTTTTTCCAGATTCGATACACAGATATTAAAATAAAATGTAATCCAAGAGTTCATAATGGTGCTAATATGGTAGGGTTTAATAAATAGATCTGGACCAAATCCATAATCCCATTCCTTTAAATGTCTATAAGAAAATGATTCTTCAAAGAGAATTCTTGCATATCCTTGTTTTCTTCAAAGAGAATTCTTGTGTATTCTTTTTTTCTTCAAAGAGAATTCTTGCATATCCTTGTTTTCTTCAAAGAGAATTCTTGCATATCCTTGTTTTCTTCAAAGAGAATTCTTGCAGATTCTTTTTTCTTCAAAGAGAATTCTTGTGTATTCATTTTTCTTTGAAGAAAAAAAATACACCAGAATTCTTTAAAGAGAATTCTTGTGTATTCTTTTTTTTTTCAAAGTGAATTCTTGCATATTATTTTTTCTAAAAGTGAACTCTGGTGTATTCATTTTGTGTAATTTTGTTGAGTCGACCATTTGTGATAATCAATGTGGAGAGGTTAAAGGTAACAGATGTTTACTTTCAATCTGTAACACATAAATATTTTGATTATTTTAAATTTAATGCATGGCTTCATATTTGTCAACAGAGTCAGATTTAATAGAGAATGCTACATTCATTATTGGCAATGCCTGCATATGTAATACATTACCTTGTATGGCAGAGATAGTAGACAGGTAAATCCGGCTGTAGGTAAGGTCGACAAAGGACAAGGATGATTGACACCTATATTAGGCTGTACATGATGTCAACAAAGAGCAACAAAAAAAAAAAACACAAGCAACAACCACCTTGAAAAGTAATGGACCACTGGAGATGGTTTACAGATACGTCCAGAGTTTCACTACTAGATCAGAGTCAGTTACATTGCAGATTCTCCTTTGGATTTTGTCAAGAACTCCCAGATGAATAGCAGGGGAATCTTTCGAGATGTGACAGCAGTATTCAATGTACAGGCAGATGGTAGATTTATACATGTGCAAGATGGATTCAGACAAGAAAAACGTTCCTGGCCCTACATAGTGAACTGACCTTCCTGGCAGCAGATTTAGCTATGGATTCAATGTAGTCATTCCATTTAAGGTCAGCTGAGGAAGTGCAGTGTTTTGCTTTCAGGGAGACTAGCCTAATCCATGCTGATGGTGGGTAGGAGCAATTCTCTATGGTGGTTAAGGGATAGCAGCTTAATGATTGTGAAACAATTGCCTTTCCTTGAAAAGCAATGGACCACTGGATGTGATTGACATATACACCCAGCTCTAGATAATATCAACAAAACAACAACCTGAAAAAGCAAAAATATGTGGGAGTTTTAAGACTATTAGACTAGAACTTTTGGTTGAAAAGAAAGAGAGACTGGCTAACAACTCCAGATGCCCTCTTTGTGTGCATGATCTTTTTCTGGTTGCCCTCTTGCTCCAGACAAGCATCACCAATGCAGAATAAAAATATAATATTCATTCCTTGTTATTTGTTGAGATTCAGTGGCAGCATATAGCGTATAAAGCAGCAAATTATGCCAATCAGAGGAAACACAAATTTGCTGGTTTTGTTTCATTCCTACTCTTAGACCAAAGGTTTATTTACCAGGGTTCATCAAATTTAGAGGTGACTGAAGTAAGGTTTCCTTTCTTAGACTTTTTCTTGAACAATCTCAGCATTGGTAAATTATCAATGAGCCGAATAAAGTATTTGAGGAGCCGAGTTCGAATTCCAGTTAAATCCATTGCATTCATTTATGTGCAAATACCCTTGGGAAAGGTATTAATCCGTCTCTTCCCTCCAGTTACGGGTTAAATAACAAGACAGATTGGGTTCTATAGCCTTGGCTGGCAACCAGTCTACCACAGAAAGTAATGACAACCTAACAATGAGCAGGATATGGAGAAGACTTCCCTCATGTGAATACCACACGTATGAGACAAATGCAGCTGAGATGCCAGAGCCACAAACAAGATCAAAGGAATTTGAAATGATGTTGGGTAACACAAGGCAATCCCTTGTGCAGTCAACATGCATACTGCCAAGCTCCACCTCCCCCCATAAAATATGCCAGCTTTTATGGCGTCTAAAACTTTAGCGGTTAGCTAGCAAGTAAATTATTTGCATAGCTAACACCGATCAGCTCACCATTCCAACTATCTCATGGGGATACTGGCAAACACTTTCTTTCTTCATAATCAAATGTTCCCGAGTTCCCACCAATTCTTATCTGCCAGGGCAGCCTTGCACTGTCTTTTTGCAGAGACAGCACACTAAATATTGTCTCTGACAGGGGCTGGTACAATTATCAGTCGTGATTGACTGCTTTGTTTATGTTTTGTTTCCACTACAGCTTCCATTTTTCCAAACAGCATTTTCCCATTGCATTTAAAAGTGTTATAGTGGAACATCCTGTCATCCCTTGAGAATAGAATGCTCCACTTTATAAAAGACGGTAATGAGTGGTACAACGAGGGAAAGGTCTTACGCGAAGGCATTCACTATTCAATAGTCGATTTCACTCCAACCTGTGGCTTGCTTATCTGTGTATTATTGTTAATTGTACCTTAGTACAATAAATCTGTATTTATTATTCCTGGTGTCGAGTTCCATTGTTCAACTGAACATTTTATACTGTATTCCTTTTCGGGATATATCAAAAAGAAAGGCTTACAAAATTTTCTGTTTTTTTTTTTTTTTGTTATGACAAAGTTGAAATAATCATCAGTGGTATACAAGCCATGGAAATACAGATATCAGTACAAACTAAATAAATATTTATCCATAAAAGGAATGAAACTCATCAACATTTTAAAACAAACATTTTTAAAAAATAATTTTTTTTTTTTTTTAAATCATATCACCCCGAGCAAGGCGGTAACGCCACTGAAGTGCAGGGGCTATGTAATAGTGAGAAGATTGAAAAAGAGAAAGCCAGAAACCACATCCTAACCAGGGAACAAGGGATGAGACTCTTAACCTGTTCAATAGACGTGGGTGGAGTGTGAACCGGGCGATAGATCTATCTACTCAAATTAAAGATATCTGAAAAGATTTTGAACCGCATCTTTAAATGCAGTGAAGAGAAAGTGCTTTCTAAGAGAAACTTATCTACCTTTCTTTTCTTGAAAATGAACTAATGACGGTCAAAAGCATTCAGAATATATTTTAGGTGAAAGAAATTTGACAAAGTGAAAAAAAGATTTTGTGTGACGCATTTTGTCCTTTATGACCTCATTGGTCTAAGTTTAGGTTTATGTTGATACAACTACACATATGCACAAATGAGAGATGGGAATTTTGAATTTAAAAATAATTTTTTTTATATATGAGTTTTGGGCATATAATCTAGCTGATTTCATTTAGATTTTTTTTTGCTTATATTTCTATCACTTTTGTTATTAAATATCCCCACATTGCAACAATAGAAGTTCTGATAAGAATGGTAAAATGTTTTAAGAAACTGGATGCAAAGTTGTTAATTTAACAATTAAGGCACTTTTGAAACATTTTTGTCTTAGGGAATCATTTTCACTTTTAATTAGAGTAGCATTTTTATATCGAAATTTTGGATAGTTTTGTTATTGTAAGCACCTAATATATTTAATGTGTTGCTTTGTAAATATTCCTGTTGTGTTCAAATAATCTTTTTTTAAAAATTTTTTTGGGTTTCTCCAATGTATTCCTCATGGCAATCATTACTAATAATAGAGTAAATTTCTCTTTCAAGTTTTAGCTTATTGTTTTGTTTTGCATTAATAAAGTCTTTTTTATTTTTAGATATAGTTGTGACTAATTTTATGTTGTATTTAGATAATTTTTTTAATTGTAGTTGCAATAATCGCCTGGTTCACACTCCACCCACATCTATTGAACAGGTGAAGAGGCTCATCCCTTGTTTCCTGTTTAGGATGTGGTTTCCGGTTTTCTCTTTTCCAATCTTTTCACTTTTCTTTTTTTTCTTTCAATTGGAGTAGATAGACTAAACTATCGCCCGGTTCACACTCCATCCACGTCTATTGAACAGGTGAAGAGGCTCATCCCTTGTTTCCTGTTTAGGATGTGGTTTCCGGTTTTCTCTTTTCCATTCTTTTTACCTTTACATAGCCCCTGCACATCAGTGGCGTTATCACCTTGCTTGGGGTGATATGATTAAAAAAAAAACAAAACAATAGAGTTAGTGGATAAGAAACAATTACGATAATGGTGGAGCTTGAAATTATTTTCAGTGTATGTCTACTCTTCATGTAAATACTGAGGGCTGCACATTCTTAGTGCTCTTAAGTAGAATCTGATGATTATTCTTGATTTTATTTTGTTTTTATGATGGAAAATTTTATTAGTTGATTTTCAGTGGATATTCAATTTTAATCTGCTATCAACATGGTGCAACATGATATCTAAGAAAAAGAAGGTATTGTTTTCTTTCATTTCTTATGTTTGACTTTGTTTAGTTTATTTATTAAGATTGGATGAATCAGTATCATAGAGATATATTAATAGAGCATCATCAGTATATCAGAAATATGTTGCTTATTAGGTAAAATATTTTGGAAAGGAGCAAATTTGAGAAATTCTACGAAAATCCATGCCATCATTCCAATTTGAGGCAACCTTTTTTTTATTATCATTGTATGGGATATTTAATAACAAAAATAATGGATTTCTAATTGAAATTGCTAGATAACAACCCCAAAACTCATAATAAAAAGAAAATAAAAATTTAATTTAAAATTCCCAGTGTCTTTCATTTGTGTTCATGTGTAGTCACATCAATGTAAACATGAACTTAGTCTGATGAAGTCCTGAAGAATGAAACATGTCACATGAAATATTTTCATTTTGCCATGCTTTTCCCCTAAAATTGTTCTTGATAGATGTATAAAATTACACATCATTATTGTATGTGTGTGTGTATATATATACATATATATATATCATAAATTATATTTTAGAACATGTACATAATCTTTCGATATATATATATATCCATAACAAAGGTACGTTTGTTTTGACATTGAAACTTCAACTTGAAGTTTCAGTGTTGAAACAAATGTACCTTTGTCGTGAATATATATAGAAAAATTATGTACATGTTCTAAAATATAATTTATAATAAATATTCACAGCTCTATATATTATATATCGAGCACTGTTTTAAATTAATGTTTTGGCTGTTGTAAGAATTCTTTCTTTGTTCTGCATTCACGCGGATATATATATATATCAGCATGCAGTATGGGTATAGAAGAATCCAAAGGAGTATCCTGTACATACAATGGTAGCATAACTCACTAAGAGAGCTCTAAATATATATGTATATAAATACATATAGAGCAAATATAAGAAAAATTAAGGCAGACACGTTATTTCATGGTAAATCGGAAGTATAGGCCTATTTCAGGCAAACCATCATCAGTTTCCATCTTTATTTTACAAAGGATTTTACACGAATGAGATTCACAAAGACCTAAAAAAACAAATAAAAATAATGGTCGCTCCCTTAAAAGAGAAAATTTAAGAAAAAATACATATATATATAGGATTAACACGAATATAAAGTTTGTCAATTATCTCATTGATGTTATTTTCAGCATCTTGACAAAATTGACCATCCAGCAATCACTCTGTTCAGGAGATACTAAAACTGACTTTATATTTTTTATTCTTTCATTGAGTTTATTCTATACATCAGAATATTGTTAGTCAAGTGAATGACAAAATGGATCAAATCCTGTTTAACGCATTTCATCTTGTAGGACTTTGGTGAACTAGAGTAATGTTTTTGTTGATGGAATTATGTGTTGAGGAGGGAGGAGATATAAAAACGTAAAACATTGGGTACAATTATGCATCATCAACAAACGCGGTCTATGGCTATATCGTGTTGAATACACCAGTTCCCGTCCAATCACCAAACTTAAGCAACATCATGCCTGGTCAGTACTTAGATGGGTGACTGTTTGGGAATACCAGGGGCTGTAAACGTAAAGACCAAGAATGGTCCGCCGGTCCTCCAGATTTGGGGGTTGGGTGCAGAGCGAACAACCCTGCCCCATAAAAAAACAGTTTGTTATGGAAACAGTTACAAAAAGTTACTGCCCTCCACACCACTGGGTGTAAAAGGGTGAGATGAGATGAATAAACACTGAAGATGTTTGAGTGCTGAAATTTTTTAATTTAATTTTTTTTCAGACATATTTGGAAATGCAGTCTAGTCAATCAGATTTAGTTCCTCTTTTCTTTAGTTTTGATTACTTTTTTATTAAATTATCCCACATTGTGAAAAGAAAACCCCTGCCAAAAAAGTTGAAAGGTCATAAAACAATATTATCTGACCTTGTAGATAAACTAAACAAAGTTGTAAGAATTTATTTACAAAACAAAAACAAACAAATACTTTTCCTTAAACTATACAGATAATGACCTAAAACTAAGTATTTATTACAAATCTAAACTTATTTATAAATGGAACTTTGTATGTGTGTGTGTATCTGTGTGTGTCCATTACCTATAGACTCCAAAACGGCTGAACCGATTTTCTTAAAAATTTACACAGTTGTACTATAAGTATCTGCAAGTATTCTTAGCTAAGTTTTGTGTCGAGGTACCCCCGATAAATATTGAAAATCGATAATCGAAAAAATCGGGTTATAGAAGGAGTGGTTTGATTTTAATCAAATTTGATACACTCATAGACAAAGACATAAGAAACGATATTCAGAAGTTTCAAGGTTGCAGTTCTTACAATAGTGCAGAAAATCGATAATATATATATATATATATATATATATATATAAAAGGTAAGATGTTTGTGTGTCTGTGTCTGTTTATCTGTCTGTATGTCCTTTATACAAATCCACAATTTTTATCTCATTCTCACCAAACTTCACACAAATATTGTTTAGGTTGAGTCTGAGCTCCAGGACAATGGATTAGTTTTAAAGCTTTCATTACACCCGAGCAATGCCAGGCTATACTGCTAGTCAACTAATAAAAATGAAATAGTATTTACATCATTTAAACTATTGTCCTCATCTTTGTTGCTATTTGTACAACGTTTTGGCCGTTGTATGCTCCGGCCTTCTTCAGGTGCTAGGAATTTCGAAAAATTCAGTTGTTCTTGTCCTTAAGAACACATGGCCCAGTAGATATAGATGTTGGTTAGTTCTGTGACTTGACCCAAAGAATTGTGAGTTCAATACCAGGCTACAGCAGTGGTGAGAAGTAACTTACAGCATAACTCATGACTTCCAGAAGCAAGGAATGGAGTTCATATACATCAGTGATTGTAATAAAGGGTTTGGTTCAAAATTCCTAGCACCTGAAGAAGGCCGGAGTGTACAATGGCTGAAACGTCGTACAAATAGCAACAAAGATGAGGACAATCGTCTGAATAATGTAAATACTGTAATAAAAACGATCTTGTAAATTTTTATTTTTACCATGACAGCAAAATAAAATCAAAATTAAAAATCATTGAAAGTTTGTTCTTTTGGGTTTTTTTTTTTCCATATTTGAGATCATTTTTTGGTTTTGAGTACATATTTCAATATAAATTGTCCAAAGTCTAAGAACTTTTGTGTTTTTATTTGCTTTTTCTAGAAGTTTTTTTTTGTGCTAGTTCATTTCATCATTTTTACATTATAGTTTGTCTTATTGTGTTTCTTTTTCTTATTTATGAAACAAAATATAATATAAAAATAAATGTTTGCTTTTTCTATTGTTAACTTTGGAAAAAATACAAAATAGATTCTCATCAACCTGCTTTCCTTGAAAAGACAATGATCATAAAGTATTTATAGTATATATATATATATAAGGAAAAATTAATGAAAAGCTAGTAAAGAATTTTTATGTGATGCATTTTGTGCTTTAGGATTTTGTCAGCTTAAAGTGATATAAATTTGATTTTCCATTGTCAGCTTCGAAACAAATATGTCTCACTGAATTGTGTTGAGGAAACAGTTGGTGAGGTATTGTGATGGAAGTAATAAAAATGATTGTCCGAGTCAAGAAGTAATCCAATTAATCAAGTGAGGTAAGCCTCCACCACCAAAGCACAAAGCAAACTTCATGCATGATTAAAAAGCAAAGAGAAAGCACCCTGCCAAGAGCACCCCCACAAAAAGAAGGGAAGAAACCCTAACGTTCTATGAATTGCCATATCAGCACCATCAGGTTGATTAGGGATCTATGACGTGCTAACTATGGGTACACTTCCTGGTCTCATCCCTACTACTCTATAACTATTAATATCATACACTGAATCATATATAGACACTGTGTTCTTTTGCGGCAATAAAATTTATTTTAGAATTTAATCTTCCACCCTCAGATTTGTGTATGGTAAAACTGTAGTTAAAAGCTATCAGTAGTGAATTATACATCTAGTTTCTTTTTTTGCATTGTATAAATGGTATCGGTTTAAGTCATTGGATATCAAAAATATTTATTGTATAAGTTTCTGCATTCATCTGAAGTAAACATATATATGTAAACCAGAGTTTTGAATAAAATTTATGATCTGTGGTAACACTAATATTTATTGCCTACCCTAAGAGATATCAGTGAGTTTTATACTATGTCACCTCAGAAGGTCAAAAGACTAATGACTCCTGAGGGAATACCTCAAAACCACCGAATGCAGAATCAGGTCTTGAACAATATTGACAAGTGCACCATAATAAACAAGAAAATAAACCCAGCTGAACTTTATATATATATATATATATATATATATATATATATATATATATACACAAGAAATTATATAAATATCTGACCTATGAGGGGAGTGACAGAATGTCTCATATCCTTATAAGAAGATCAAATGTTCAAAGAAAGACCTGAACAGTATATCCTTGATTTGGATATTATTATATTGATGGAAACCAGAAGTATATTAAATTCTTCATACATAAAATAATTATTTATGTAGATAAGATTAAATTTTTCTTATCTGATATTACTCTCATTACATCTGAAATCTTTAACTAAACTTTAAATAATGTCGCCATTTTTGCATGTTAATGAAAATGTCAAGCTTTTCCAAATTACCTATCCTTCAGAAAATAAATATTTTCCAGCATTAAAAAGAAATACTACTATTCATCTGTCTGTTTAGCTTCTTATTTTCTTAAAAGAATTCTGAAAACTTTTATACAAACAAACAGATTACAACAGTAAATAAATTGTTGAAAAAAGAAAAAAACAACAATTTTTAGGAGTAGAATTTCAAAAATAAAAACTTGAAATTTTTTAATTTAATGAAAATATATTTATTAATCTAAACGAGCCTGATTTTTCATACAACAAAGTGAAGTTTAAAATTATGCTTAAAAAATGTATAGTATTATTAAAAAATTAAAATATTTGAAGATTTTCATCTGTGAATGCGAAAAATACTAATTTATGTAATTTAAACAAATGAAATCTTAAAGAATAAAGATATTTAATGAAATAGAAAAAAATTGTGATTTAAGAATTTATAGCATTTTTCTTTTAGATATTCCTCAAATGAAATGGAAATTATAATTGTTTTGGACTTTGTATTTCTGAAACTGACACAGTTTAATCAAGGAGAAAATAGAATTGAATTCAGCGAGAATGATAATGGAAATAGAATTTTCTTTTTTTTCTTTCTTCACAGAAAAGGAAAATTAAGTGTTGTCCTGAATTTTTCTTACAGTTTTGATTGTAAATGTTCATTAAATTTTTTCAGTCATATTTCTTTCAACAATTTTCATATTTCTTAACAACAGTAACTTTTATTTGCAGAATGAATAGTAGTATTTTCTTGGATTTGTATCTTAGTCTCGTTTCATTGCCGTTTTATAAGATGAAGTTTTATCACCGGTAGCGTATTAAAAATTGAGTGGTCTGCCCTGTGTAACACTTTTATGGGTACTGCACTTTTGGGTCTGCTGTATAAGCCTGTATCAGTCAGTTAGGTGCCATACGTGATACATGCATTGGGCGATCATGTCTTGAAAGACACATAACTGACTGGGCAGAAGATTATCGCATAGTAGGTTACCATTGCTTTCTGCAGAAGACTGGTTGCCAACCAAGGCTACAGAACCCAATCTGTCCTATTATTTAACCCATAACTGGAGGGAAGAGATGGATTAATACTTTTCCCAAGGGTATTTGTGTGTAAGTGAATGCAAGGAATTCAACTAGAATTAGAACTAAATAAAAGTGGTTTTAATGTCAGGACACTACTCACAGTTCAAGGACCTTTTCAATTTTGAGTACCTAAACTATGGTATATATATTTAAGCGACTGTTATCTTGGTTGTACAACAAACATTATCCATTGATGTATTAAGACCTAAAATGCATTCTTTTAATACTGCAGCACCACTGTATATGGAAGACACATCTTGGTTGTTATCATGTAAATTTCAGTTATTTTCCTTGACAGATATTTGGGGATATCAATTTTTTTGTCTTTTGAACCTATCAAGCATCCTTTTAGGAGTCAGTTCCACAAAGCAGTGGTTCATGGGAAGAATCTACTTGAGTGGAACTTATGTCTCACCAATAGAATGAGGGTGTGCATGGCATGGACAGTCTAAGCCATGAAGGTTAGAATTGGTGGAACTAAGGAATATAACTTGTCTGAATGCTTTTGATGGAAATAGCAATAGTGCAGTGACAGAGCATTTCGTTGTGAGAAAAAGGTTGTAAGGTGGAAAATATTTCATCATATAGAGACACTTTTGGATGCCAACGTATTCAAATAATTGATCTTAAATCTACAATTGGTTAACTTTTCTGTCTACCTTAACTCCAGTTATATCTAAGAATGATAGAATGACTACTAATGCAAACTTAATTCAATCTATAAGAGAAGCTTTGAGTTCATAAACTACACAAATTATATAACACAAGGTTAATCCCCTCCACCCCAATCCCATCACTTAAATGATCAAATTTCAAATCTAAATTTATGTTCTCTTTAAAATACTACATTCATAAAAATATATATATTCAATTTAAATACAGAAGTTATGGCTGACTCTAGACTCCAGTAGAGAACACACTGTTCCTTCTTGGTCTCATATTTTCAATTGACTTGAAGTAGAGAAACTACATTGATTCAATAGGTGCATCTACTGCAAGGACATTTGGGTCACTATGTCATGGCAAAAGTTTTTTTTGTCAAAATCCATCTTGCACATTTACAAATCTACAATTTACCCATGCATTGAATGCTGTTGCCATATCTGGTCTGGTACTTCTGCTATTCATCTCAAGGTTCTTGACTAAATCTGATATATTAGCCCTATGTGAAACTAATCTTAACCCTTCTATCCCCTCATCTGAGTTCTACGTTTCTGGCTACCTTCCCCTCTTCAGGAAGGACTCCAATGTTCATATGCATGGGTTTGGTGTCTATGTCAGCGAACACCTTCCCTTAGCTAGGGTGTCATCTTTTGAATCCCCAGATCATTCTTTCATGTACTTCTGCCTCTCACTTCTCAGCTCGATTAGCTATCTCTTCTTTCTCTACCGCTCTCCTTCCTCCCCTGACTGTTCGTTACTTGACATCATTTCTGACAATATCGACAAAGCCATTTCTTCCCATCCCTCTGCCCAAGTATTTGTGTTTGGTGACTTTAACGCCCACCACACCAAGTGGCTGAAGAACGCTGTCACCGACCCTGCTGGTGTCCACACCATGAACTTTTCAATCACCCAATCCCTTACGCAAGTAGTGGACTTCCCCACGCGTTTCTCTGACAACCCTAACGGAAGGGACTCACTTCTAGACCTCTGCTTCACTTCCATCCCAGACTCTTGCACTACCAGACAACTCTGCCCACTCGGAAACTCTGACCACACTGTAGTGTCCATCAATATTTCACTCCACTCCTGCCCGACCCATGATACCCAGACAAGTAGAATATCCTACTGCTACCAAAGAGCAAACTGGGATTCGTTCCGAGAGTTCCTCTGTGACATCCCTTGGAACAATGTTTTTAGTCTTCCCATTGAAGAATGTGCATCCGAGGTCTCCTCCTGGGTTAAGGCTGGCATCGATGCCTTCATCCCTGCTAGGAAATTTCAGCTTAAATCTCATTCGTCTCCATGGTTCTCACCCGCTTGCTCGGCTGCCATTGCCCACCGGAATCATTTCTTCCGACTCTATCGTAACTACTCGTCAGACCAAAACAGGCACCTTTTCACTTCAGCTCGTAATAAGTGTGAAAGGATACTTAACAAAGCTAAGATGTTGTTTGCTGCCAGAATGAAGCAACGCATAGCATGCTCTAAATTCGGTGCTAAAAACTACTGGCGACTCTGTAAAAGAGTACTTAACAATAGCAAGTCCACAATACCCCCGCTAATCAACAAATTTGAGGTCCTCACCTCCCCAGCAGATAAGGCTGAATGCTTTGCCTGCAGATTCTCGAACAATTTGAGTCTGGACTCATCTGGAGTTATTACACCCAACTTCTCACCTAGAACCGAGGCACAACTGAGTGATGTCCACGTTACACCTTTGCTTGTCTCTAAGATAATCTTAAAACTTGACCCTCACAAAGCGAGCGGTGGTGATGGAATCCCAACCATAGTCTTAAAGAAATGTGCCCCTGAACTCTCCTCTGTCCTTTCTAAGCTCTACAACCTCTGCCTATCTGCTTCCTGCTTTCCTGCCTGTTGGTAATCTTCCTCTAGTTCCTATATCTAAAAACACTGGAGAACCCTCTGACCCTGCAAATTACCGCCCTATCAGCCTTCTTCCGATCTTTGGCAAAGTGTTCGAAGCCATTATCAACACTGAGGTGGTTCAGCATCTCACAGCACACAGGCTCCTCTCGGACAAGCAATATGGTTTCTGCTTCACCAGGTCTACTGCTGATATGCTAACGACCATCACCGAGTACATATACAAGGAACTCGACAGGAATGGCGAAGCCCAAACTGTTGCATTGGATATATCTAAGGCGTTCGACAGAGTTTGGCATGCTGGCCTTCTATGTAAACTGCGGAGCTATGGTATAACTGGACATTTGTTTGAACTAATCCAGTCATTCCTCTCTAACTGCACAATGAAGGTGGTATTAAACGGACATGCCTCCCAGAACTACCATACAAACGCAGGTGTCCCCCAAGGCTCCATCTTAGGTCCTACTCTCTTCCTGATATACATTAATGATCTCCCTGATTCCATAAGAGCCCAAGTAGGTTTGTACGCCGATGACAATACAATTTACTCTCGCCTTGACCAAAAATCTGGTGTAGGCATCAAAGCTAACCTCGCAGCCGAGATTGAAAAAGATAATGGACTGGGGTAAGAAATGGCTAGTAAATTTTAATGCTTCTAAAACAAAGCTACTCTCAATTAACCATCATTGACAATCTCACCTACCTCCCATTAGCATGGACCAGGCTTGCCTCCCAGAGAGTAAAACACTACACCTCCTTGGTCTCACACTTTCAGCGGACCTCAAATGGAATAACTATATCGAATCCATTGCTAAATCCGCTGCTATGAAAGTCGGTTCTCTGTGTAGGGCCCGGAAGTTTTTTCCATCTAAATCTATCCTGCACATATATAAATCTACCATCCGCCCGTGCATTGAATACTGCTGCCATATCTGGTCGGGTGCCCTGCTATTCTTCTCGGGCTTCTCGATAAGGTTCAGAGGAGGGTCTGTAATGTGATAGATACCGACTTGGCAGACCGCCTGCAGTCTCTCTCCCACCGGCATGAGGTGGCTTCCCTGTGTCTCTTCTATAAATACTTTCATGGTTTCTGCTCCGATGAACTTAGATCACTGGTGCCCCCTAAATATGAATTTGCACGAGATACTAGATTAGCAACTAGATCCCACCCTTTTACAGTGAAACCGATAAAATGCAACCGCAACTTCTACTCCAACAGTTTCTTTCCTCGCACTTCCCGACTGTGGAATTCTCTTTCAAATGATTGCTTCCCCGACGGCTACAATCTCCAGGAGTTTAAGTGTAAGGTCAATAGACACCTCCTAACACACTAACCAGCTCCCATTCTATCAAGCACTCTTCCCATCTGCCCAACCCTCATCTTCGGTATCCTTACTCATCTGTCACCTTCCTCCTGACATTCCCTATGTCTAACTACTCCTTCTCTTTACCTTCCCCTATGTAGCCCCATGCGCGATAGTGGCAGTGGAATGCCTTGCTTGGGGTGAGATGATTAAAAAAATAAAAATCTGAAGAAGAATCTGCAATAAAATCCATCCTTACTTGATATCTTGACCTCAGTTACATTCTCACCCACATGACGTGGCTTCCCTCTGTCTTTTCTACAAATATTTTTACAGCAATCTTCTTCCTTGGTGCTTCAGCAACATCAATTTACCCGTGTGCTACTAGATTGACATTTATATCCCACCCACCCACTGAAATAGCTAAATGCCGCCACCATTTCTACACCAAGAATGTTCTTCTCACACTTCCTGCCTGTAGAACTCCATTCCATTTAGTTGCTCCCTTCAAAAATTTAAATGCAGCTTCAATTGCCATCTTCTATCTTCTTAAATCCTGTTCGTCTTTTGTCCTTTCTTCAATCTTTCCTATACTCAGTCTTTTCTTTCACTTCCTGAAGTCACCTGCATACTACTGACATTTCTACCTTGCTTGAGGTGTTATGATTCAAAAATAAAAATTACTTTAAAGGCCCATTCCCTGCTTCTTTGATCCAGAGGGGTTAGCCCCCTTCTGATATATATGTTCATTTCAATTTCATTCAAATTCTGTATATACTCTTGCAAGAAGCACATGTATATTTTAATCCAATGTTAGACCAAAAATTATTTCTATAAAATTAAAAAGAAAAGAAAAAAGTAATCATCTTATTTATTACGAAATAATTTCTGAAAAGTTCAATAAAAAAAAAAAGAAAGGGTTACTGGACATTAGGTTTATAAGTCCCAAAAATTCAGTTGTTTGTGTCCTTAAGGACACATAGTCCAATGGCTATAGACGTTGGTTAATTCCTGACTTGAGAGTTCAATACCAGGGTTAAAGGGAGATAACTCATGACTTCCAATCGAGGCTTTACGCAAAGAATGAGGATGATATACGCTAGTGATTGTAATAAAGGATTCAGTTCGAAATTCCTAGCACTTGAAGAAGGCTGGAGCATACAACAGCCAAAACGTCATACAATCAGCAATAAAGATAAGGACAATAGTCTGAATACTGTAAAATCTTATAATGATAATTTTTTTTTTGATTTCTAAAATATTTATGGGTCTTTTGGCAAAGAATTAGTTGCACCAGTTTTCTTTCTCATTCTACTGAGACTGTTTTTATCAGAGTTCATTCTTTGTCACCAAACATTATTTTTGTTTAACCTAAATTCTCATTAGCATCATAAGTTATAAACCAAACATTTCTCACTACAAGCAAAACAAAGCCAGTAAAATACAAGGAGTTTACTGAGTGTGAAAGAATATGAGTGAAGAAAACATTATAGAGAGAGAACAATAAATGAAGAGAAATTAAGACAAAATATAATGATTGGCATAGTATTTAAATTTTTGAAGTTGATTGGAAAGCAAGAAGCTACAAGAGAATTTCACAAGCGAGAAAGAAAAAACTGTTAGCAGAGAACTTACAGCTACATCTAGACATAAATGATGAAATCTTGCCATTAATCTAGAATTCATAAAGACTAAGTGACAATAATATTCAATTCATGAACGAATGGCAAACTTAAAAATGTTTAATACAGATTCTGGTTAAAAAATTGTCAAGGACAAAATAGTGAGTCAACTTTCCTTCCAGCAGACCTAACAATTGTTTTTTTTTTTTTTTAATCATCTCACCCCAAGCAAGGCATTCCACTGCCACTATTGCGTATGGGGCTACATAGGGGAAGGTAAAGAGAAGGAGTGGTTAGACATAGGGAATGTCAGGAGGAAGGTGACAGATGAGTAAGGATACCGAAGATGAGGTTTGGGCAGATGGGAAGAGTGTTTGATAGAATGGGAGCAGGTTAGTGTGTTAGGAGGTGTCTATTGACCTTACATTTAAACTCCTGGAGATTGTAGCCGTCGGGGAAGCAATTGTGTGGAAGGGAACTTTTCACATCATGCAGTAGAAAACATTATATTGAGGTTATGCCTATGCTGTCGGGTTTTATGTATGAATAAATTATAATGAATATACTTATCAACATAACAGTGAAATAATTATTCATGCAATACTAAAGCTTTCTCACTATAAGTAAAAAAAAAAAACTGGTTATTTTTTTTATTTATTTCTTATTTCACAGCCAAACTAAACCTGGAATCAAAGAGACTGAGACTATTTAGCTGTTGATAAATTTTTCATTTTCTTTTCTTTATTTTTCTTGTCTCTAAGTTCATGAATTTATTGCTCAGCTTAGAGTATGGGTTGTCCAGACTGAGTGGGAAAGGAATGTTGTGCAGAAGAAATTCAGTCAGTCAAGTGCCATACGTGATACACACTTTGGCGATCATGTCTCGAAAGAGACATGACTGACTGGGCAGAAGATTATCCCGCAGTAGGTTGCCATTGCTTTCTGTGGGAGACTGGTTGCCAGCCAAGGCTATTGAACCCAATCAGTCCTATTATTTGACTCATAGCTAAAGGGGGAAGAAATGTATTATATTATTAAGTAGTAATTAGTGGGGGATTAGTTTATTACTTCATGACAATAGAAAACCGATCCCCCATTTTATGACCAGTAGAAGCCTTAATCATGATTCCAACTATTATATTTATATTCAGTCAGTCAGTTAAGTGCCATATGTGATAGACTCTTTGGGCGATCATGTCTCGAAAGAGACATGACTGACTGGGCAGAAGATTATTCCGCAGCAGGTTGCCATTACTTTCTGTGGTAGACTGGTTACCAGCCAAGGCTATAGAATCCAATCTGTCCTATTATTTAACCCATAACTGGGGGAAGAAAGAAGAAATTCACTTATCTTTAAATAGACTAAAAACCATTGGCTCCAGACTACAAAGAAAAACTGGGACGAACTCATTCTGTCATTTAGAAAAGAAAACATTTGATGTAATACCTTGGATGTGTTACCTATGGAGTACTTTCAAATACATATTGTTGTAACATGGCTCATACTATGTGACATCCGGTCACCCAGATGTATAAAAGACAATGTGCGTTTAGCACTGGGAGTTGTCATTATCACTGACTTCGTAAACTAACGCCTACTACTGCAAGAGACTGTAAATCTAAACTTATTTATAAATGGAACTTTGTCTGTGTGCATGTATGTGTGTGTCTCTGCTACCTATATACTTCAAAATGGCTGAACCGATTTTCTTGAAAATTTACACAGTTGTACTATAAGCATCTGTGAGTGTTCTTAGCTGGGTTTTGTGTTGAGGTACCCCCAGTAAATATTGAAAATCGATCATCGAAAAAATCGGGTTATAGAAGGAGTGGTCTAATTTTAATCAAATTTGATACACTCATAGACGAAGATATAAGAAACGATATTCAGAAGTTTCAAGGTTGCAGTTCTTATAATAGTGCAGAAAATCTATTATATATATATATATATATATATATATATATATAAAAGGCAACATGTTTGTGTGTGTGTGTGTGTGTGTCTGTTTATCTGCCTGTATGTCTGAATTTTTTTCAGCCCTTTTATTTTAGTTTTTGCTTCGGGTTTGGCTCTAAGTAGGTATAATTGTAGTTCTTAGTCTCAGCCATGATACCATTTACTCAGAGGACTTATTTAGCCTTCAAAATTCAGTTTACAACAAAAAAATCTTATTTGATATCGATACCAGGTAATCCAAATTTGACTTACATCCATTCATTTTTCTTTCAGTCTACAATTTCGCTTTAACTGGAAACAACTATTGCTTTTTAGTTTTTCATGCCAACGTCCAAAGAGTCTGAGCTCCAGGACCATGGATTAGTTTTAAAGCTTTCATTACACCCGAGCAACGCCGGGCTATACTGCTAGTATTGTATATACCTCTTGGTTGTACCATTCTGGTAATAAAGTAGTTTATCTACATTTCACTATGTATCTCTTCATTCCATGATATAACACATATAAAGTCTATGGCAGTAGAGAAACTGACATGGTGGACAAGTAGTTTTGCCACACTTTACTACAAGCTATTTCAGCCGGAGCACAAAGCTTTCAACATAAAACTTCTCCCAGAATTTGAATTCAGCTACAGGACTATTAAATAGATTGAGAAAGCTAAGCAGATGTGTGATTCTTGAAAGATGAATAGAGTAAACCAAGCCATTCTATTATGACTTACTGGGGGGCGTACTTGTGGTATTACCAACAGGTAAGTGCCACTACTCGAATTGATGTGGATCAGATAAAGCATCGAGACATTTGAAAACTGACTCCTTTATAGTCTACAAATGGTTTACTATGTGATGCTTGCATGAAGGCAAAACAATACATGTGTATCTGTATATTAAAAAAAGCAAACACTCAGGCACAATTCAGATATATGCACTATACAATAGGTATCTCCACTTATTTTCGAAACCTAAGTTTTAAAGTGAATTTTTAAAAATAAAAAAGCTTTCATTTTAACTTTAATTAAAAGTGAAATGATAAATTTACTATTTCTACTAAGCAAAATACTTTGGTGTATTTACAATAGGAATTATATTGAATGGAATCTCAACTTTTTTAGAGTTTTCAAAAGTTATTTTTTTTCATGAATCTTGATAGGTTTGTAAACAAAAGTTGATTCCTGGCTTTAAAAATCTTGAAAAAATTAAATATACATCTGTGACACACTATTTTTGAATAAATTAGCAAATTTAAAGTTAAATTAATCTGATTTGAAACAAATATTAATTGTTTATAGCATGAAATTTAGAATAAAAGTATTTCTTTATCATGGAGATCATATGTTTATGACATATGAAATGACTGATGACAGCATGATGTGTTGATAAGCTAAGTATGATTGACCAGAATTGACATAATTGTCCAATTTTTTTCTCTAAGGGGAAGAAACCATGAAACACATGAGCTTTTAATGTCACACACACAAAATATCATACTTAAAAAGCCAACCTGCTTACACAAAAAAAAAAATTATTTTAAAAACTTTTGGTTCCAAGATTTGTATTAGCTTTTCTTTTTTAAGTTCGTAAATATAGTCTTCGCTTAATAACTTAAAAGCCAAGTTGCCATTAGGCTATTAAGAATTTTTAAAATAGTTTTGAAACTGTATAAATTATTATAATTAAAAAGGAATCTTGTAAAAATTCATTATTCATTGAAGAAATTTTTTCTTCAAATTATAATGTCCTTAATATATATATATATATATATATATATATGAAATTTGTTTGAACATTATTATTGATTGATACTCATATTTAAGTAGATATTCTGTTTATAATCAAACAGTATTATATATTTATTTCTACCAACCTGATTAATTATGATAAATTTTTGTTATGAAAATGTGTGTCATTCGGCAGGATTCGAACATGTGACCCCTATCCACATAGGGGAAGCCACCATGTGATCTGGCGCATCTTAGACCTCTCGACCACAAATGAGCAACAGCCTAAACAAAGTAAAATCAAGCCTATATAACATTTATTATTTAGACTGTTGGTCATTTGTGGTTGAGAGGTCTAAGATGTGCCGAATCAATTGGTGGCTTTCCCTATGTGGATAGGGGTTGCAGGTTCAAATGACACATTTTCGTAACAAAAATCTATCGTAAATAACCAGGCCAGTAGAAATAAATATATAATACTGCTTGATTATAAAACAGAATATCCACTTAAATACAAGAATTGATAAAAAATAATGTTCAAACAAATCATTTCAAATTGTCGGTTGTTTAAAGACCATTTCTTTAATCTTCAGTAATTTTCGTAATATATATATATATATATATATATATACATACATACATATATTATTATTATTATCAAAAGCTTATCTAATTAAATAATGTCATAGTTTTATTGCATTTTTTATTTTACTTACGAGCAGATTTTTGGAAAATATGTTTGAAAACAAATAAAAATGATTAGTTACTCAAGCACAATACAGATATACACCTATATATTAAAAGTTGCAAGCACACATTGGTTACTTGAGCATAATACAGATATATGCCTACATATTACAATGTGTAAAACCATGTTAGTTACCTGAGCACAAGATAGATATATACCTATATATTACATACATGCATATACAGAGGTATTTTGACAGATAATCAGCTCTTCATTTATAACATAGATTTTCTTGAATTTTATTATTAGATAAAGTAAACATCAATTATGATGCATTTTTTGTTCCTCTTAACATCAATTGTTTTTCACAGCAACAGTAATAAGATGTTCTAAATGAAAGTCAAACTTAGGATACTTTTTTTACCCCTAGGGAAATTTATCTTGCTATTGAAATCAACAGTTCCAGAAGATAGAATTTTACCATATTCTTCAATTAATAATAATGTCAGCCAGAAACAAATCATTAAACATGGAAGCATATTCTGGGGGAAAAAAAAAGAAAAAAAGTCTAGAGGAAGAAATTTGTTCTTCTGCAGGCATTTTGCAGTCCAAGTGGTAGAGTAAGTTTTTTTGCTAAGACAGGTTTCCAAAGGGGAACAGGAAGTGATGTCAACCATTGCCAAAAAGTCTTTCATTCTTCATTGACAGTTTATTTAATAGTCACCATGGATGTCTTACTCAAAAGATTAAAAGAAAATTTCTATTTTTCTGAATGGCTTACAGTTTTATTTTTATGAAAAGCTTTTTTTTTTTTTTTACAGTAACGTTCACTGGGGTTCACTCGAGGTGGAGGATTATGTTTGGTTTGGTTTACAGTTTATTAACCCCTTGGGGTCATTCAATGCTAAAGCATTAATTCCTTCAAAAACATATTTTTCCTTCAAAAACGTATTTTTGTTGGTAACATTTTTCCTTTAAAAACATATTCTTGTTGGTAATATTTTTCATTCAAAAAAGTTTTGTTGGTAATATTTTCCCTTTAAAACTTTTTACTTTTCATAAAAGTCTGTTTTTATACTTTCATAATGTTTTGACCCCAGTTTGGTGGTTAACTATTTTCCCATAGCTGGGACCCTAACAGGTGCTACCACTCCAGGTCAGGGTGGACTTGGGAACAACAGCAATTAAGAAGTGGTTCCATGCTTCTCAAAACCTCAAAATTAGAGGCCTTGCTGCCAGATACAGTTTATTGGTATTTTTTTTTTTTAATCATATCACCCCAAGCAAGGCAGTAACGGCACTGATGCACAGGGGGCTACGTAAGAGTGAAAAGATTGGAAAAGAGAAAACCGGAAACCACATCCTAAACAGGGAACAAGGGATGAGCCTCTTCACCTGTTCAATAGACGTGGATGGAGTGTGAACCGGGCGATAGTTTAGTCTATCTACTCCAATTGAAAAAAAGAAAAAGAAAAAGGAGTGAAAAGATTGGAAAAGAGAAAACCGGAAACCTCATCCTAAACAGGGAACAAGGGATGAGCCTCTTCACCTGTTCAATAGACGTGGATGGAGTGTGAACCGGGCGATAGTTTAGTCTATCTACTCCAATTATGCCCAGGACCCAAGGATTATGTCAACAGGTAGTTTATTTGGAAAGAAGAGGAAGACAGTAGTTAACTCTAGACATGGACAGGTTAAGATTGTAGTGATCAAAGAACCATCCTCTTGGGAGTCTGTTCCACATGGTAGTGGTTTGTGGAAAGAAACTGAGTGGAATTTACTTCTTGCTGGTGAAATATGGAGTGGGTGTGCATGGTTTGCTATATATATATATTTTTTTTTTCTTTTTCCCTTTTTTCTGCTTTTGTCAACTGTAAATAAAATATATTTAATAAACAACAGTTAGGCCATTTATAACATTCATAAAAAATGACTTGAAAAATATTTAATATTCATTTTTTAAAATTCCTATGGTTTTACTTTCATTTCTATGTTTTGATATGGACCAAATTAAAATTATACATTTTGTAAAACGAAAAAATTGACATCCTAGATTTGTAATTTATAACGATCTCAAAAAACATTAATACAAAAAAACAAAAAAAAACTAATTCAAATTTTACAAGAGTCAGTTCATAATATGTACCTGTTGATTATGTAGTGCATGAAACTCCAAGTCGTGCTTCAGACACAGGATAAAATATATATATATATATTTATATATAAATATAAATGTGTCATTATACTTGTTTTGAAAAACCCTCCGAGTACATACGCGGAAGGAAAAAAATGATAATAAAAAAAAAACAAGCTAAGCACTTGAACAGCAGTCAAAGTACGTAGCCCAAAGAAAAAAACCTGGGACAAGTAACCTCAAACAAAGAGCGCTCAATACGCAAGTAGAGTTCTAGCCTTGAAAGCCAATCCTGCTGGAACCAGGAGATGAAGTTCATCGAAACACTTTCCATGGTGGTAGCAAGAGAGCAGTGAGAGACTCGACACATCCCAACGGTTAGAGAAAGGTAGGCGCGTGAAAAATAATTGTTCTTCAACAAGAACTCAGGGATGCTTTTGAACTTTATCAAGACTGTTTGCCAACAGACTTTTATCATGTCTCTGTATAGCTTATGGCACATATATGGGCGTGTGGCTGAGTGGTTAGAATATTCACTTTCTGACCATGAGACGCAGGTTTGAATCTCACCAGGGTTGATTTGTCAGAGAATGTGACTTCTTGATGTTATCAGTCTGTTCTGACCATGAGACGCAGGTTTGAATCTCACCAGGGTTGATTTGTCAGAGAATGTGACTTCTTGATGTTATCAGTCTGGAGGAGGTGAGCACAGCATGCAGAACCTTTGGAAAGTGCCTGAAAACTATACCACAGGTTGACCCAAGCATTGTAAGGAAAACTGGGTAGACAGAACCCTTTGGGAGCTGTCGATAGTTGTTCTAGCACAAAGTCACAAGTCATTGTGACCGTGGGTATGCTGGCCTCGTTCAGACTGCAGGATCGCACTATCTCCCAGAAACTGTAACTAATGTCTGCTCAGCATAGTTGCAGGTGAACTCTGTGGGTGTTGAAAAAACACAAGTGTGCCTGAGCAGGCGTCTGCAATAAGGATTAGCTAGTTGCCCTAGTAGACAGGCATCCTCAGATATAAGTGGCCAGCCATTGAGTTATATCTTATGACTGGTGTTTTCCATAATAAAGATTTTCAATGTTTTCTTGATCTGAATAAATAAAGTTGGATTTTAATAACACTAAGGATTTTTGGCTTTGTAAAAATGTATAAATAAGAAAGAAAAAAAAAACATCTAAAAAGTTAATCCCTCAATTATTTTAGTGAAATTTTTTATCTACAAAAATCTTGACTGATACGTTACGACAAATCGGTGCCCTTATTGTCTATAATTATTCTTGATTGAATTAATGCAATGCAGCAAAAGTTAAATGCAGCTTACTGCTGCAATGCATGCTGTTGCATAATAAACAATTGTGGGGTCAGCCAGGTGGAATGGTATGATATTGAAACACCTAAAATTATCAATGACTCCAGATGACACAATGAGTATCTTTGTGGTGTTATAGTGGGTTGCTTGTCTATTATCCCGTTTGTAGTGGGATTCCATTCTAAAGAAGGGTAGTTGTATACTGTTGCAGGTTAACAGAATTTGGCCTTGTGGTAGATAGCCCACTATAAGTCATAAAATGATTATAAAATCAAGAAAAGCAAATTTATTTGAAAAGTAACATTTTTATATATACACATATCAATTAATGTTTTTACAATTAAAGTAATACTTGAATATAGGTCCACCGGAGGTTAAAATGTTCATGGCAAATAATAAGCTGAAAGAGAATTAAGGCTTAGGAATGTGGGTGTGTTGTAAGTAAGGAATGTCTTTGAAGTAGTTGCTCCTTAGGTCAGTAAGTAGTTTTGAGACAGGGAGAAGGAAAGATAGGTGAAGGGAAACAAACGTAGTAGCCACTTGACTGGGTCAAGGGAGATACTAATCACACTCATCTGTGTCCATCTTTCTCTCTGCTGGGTGCTTTCTGTCTCGGCTTTTTATATCTGCTTTTTGGATCAAAGCAGCTCATTTTGGGATTTCACTTGTATTTGATTCTGGGCTTCCCATTGGCTGATAAATAAGATTCGCATAGGCTCGCAAAATAGAAATTTGATTAATTTTTATTTTTCAACCGCAACCTAGATGCGCACAGATGACTTTGAGTCATTTGCTTTCTGGTCATTATAGACCAAACATCTGGTCCCTCGCTTTGCTCGGTCGGTATCACCACAGTGTATCTCAGGAGATATGACTTGGAGAAACCAAAATAAGAATAACTTTGTTTAACATAGAAATTTCTCCAATGCATTAAAAACAAATCGTATTTGCACAAAGGAAACTTGTTAAGGAAATAAATTGCTAAAATATGCATAACAATGTGCACATCAATAAAAGATTTAGTTTTGAAATATTAAATTCTAAGTTTGCAATTAAAGCGCTCAAAATATAAATTGCTTCATCTCAGAAAAATATGTGTACATGTTACAATATGGCCACCACCGTACGCAAATGTTAAAGGTTTCTTATTTTAGAAATTCACTTTCAAAGTTTAAAAGAATACTTTTTTCCATTTTAAAAGAATTCTGTTTCCTCTATATTGATTTTTCTACTTAACTACATGATTATGTTTTGGTGTGTTTCATTTGAGAGAGAGAGAGAAACAGCTGCATTGAATTTTCAATCTATTTATACAATCTAATTTCAGTTGATGACATAGAAGAACTAAAATTTACAAACAATGGTATGAAAAGTATTAAAAAAATGTTATGAAAGGTTAACATGAGGTCAATTAACTACCTATTTACTTCAGTAAGGTAACCAGGTAATGCCAAGCAAATAGATTTAAAACTGTGCTACAAGGAGTGCTCAAAAATTCTTAACTCAACATGTTTCTCCAAAATCTCTATTCTGATGTTTTATCAATGAAATACTAATTTTGAGAAGTGGGTTTGTCATGGGTCCTTACCTGTAACTGCAGAATTAACTCTTCCTAACACTATATATACTACGCCTGTCAAGAGAGAGAGTTGAGTTGAGTTGGTAGTAGTTCACTCCAAACCAGACTGACAGTCATACCTTCCACATTTTTTATTATTATTTCTTGTTAATATATATTTGTTATTTCTCCCCGTGTGGTCATGTTGTTCTTTTTAGACCTTAACCTGGTCCATAATAGATAGATAGATAGTGTCATGGGTCCTTACCTGTAACTCCAGAATGAACTCTTCTTAACACTATATATACTATGTCTCTCAAGAGATGGAGTGGGGGGAGAGAGAGTCAAGTTGGTAGTAGTGCACTCCAAACCAGACTGACAGTCATACTAATACCTTCCTCATTTTGTATTGTTATTTCTTGTTAATATATATTTGTTATTTCTACCTTTGTGGTCATGTTGTTCTTTTTGGACCTTAACCTGGTCCATAACAGGTTTGAACTCCAAACTTTTCAGCATCCCCTTGTAAAATGCACTTCAGAGAACGAATTATTATATTGGTTTTGAAAATATTTGATAGGCTTGTGTATGACAAACTCCATCCAGCAACAAAGGAGGTCTCTTAATTGTTGTTGTTCCTGGGGCCACCCAGACCTGGGGTGGTAGCACCTGTTAGGCTCAAAGTTATTGAACCTACCCTCAAACAAAAAAAAGTAGGAAAATATAAAAATACATTTTTTTAGTAAAAATACTAGCAATATATTTTTATAAAAGAATTACTAACGATACATTTTGAAGTGAAATTGCCAACAATACATTTTGTAATAAAATGACCAAAAATATATTTTATAGTAAAAATGAATACATAGCATCTTCTTCTATGTGCCCTGTCCTTTCAGGATGTAGGCGGTCATGGCTTTCCACGTCTCCCTATCTCTGGTGGCTCTTAGTACACCACGCAGCAACCAATCTGTCATCCACCTGTTCAGGCCCTTCAAATATGTTATCCACTGCCTTCCTCTGTCTCTTTTTCCTTCTATCTGGCCTGTCAGTATCAGGTTCTCCAAGCTCTTTTTCCTCATTGCATGTCTCAGGAACTTCAGATGTCTCTTTCTCATGCTCACTATTAATTTTTTTTTCATTGCAATTCTTTCCAACACCTCACCATTGCTCACTTGTTCAGTCCGTGATATCCGCAGCATCCTTGTGACAGAGTTTACCAGCCACTTAGTGTGGCTGGTGCTAAAGTTGCCAAACACAAATATGTGGGAAAACGGATGAGAGGAAATAGCCTTATCAATATTATTGAAGATGCTGTCAAGAATGGCACAGTCTGGAGATGAGGGGAAGTGGTAGAGAAAGAAGAGATAGCTAATTGAGATTAGTAGGGAGAGATGGAAACACATTTAAGAATGATTTAGGGATTTAAGAGAGGTCTCCCGAGCTAGAAGGAAGTGTTCACTGACGTAAACCCCAAGCCCATGCATGTAGACAGTGGAGTTCTTCCTGAAGAGGGGAAAGTAACAAGGAATGTAGAATTCAGGATAGAAGAATCAAGGTTAGTTTCACAGCAGGCTAGAATGTCAGGTGAGTTTACTTGGAGGAAGAATTCGACACTGTAAAAAGTTGGTATGCATACCTCGTATATTAGTGAAAGAGATGTTGATGGGTTTGGGTGTTTTTTAATTAGCTGGTTTAGTTTTGCTATTATGATAGTGTGTATTCATGGTTAGTGAGTTTTATTAAGAGAGAGGCCTAGAATAGAATCAGTCGGTCACTGTATGTAGAATGTGTGGGAGGGAAACTGGCGCAGACTGCAGCATAATGTGGCCTTGTGGTTGCCCATCAAAGGTTTATGCAGGGACACCCATCCATGCACAACATGGCACTACATAAAACCCTGATATTATTCAACTGTTGATCAGAGCAGCCTCTCATGGTGCTACACATGAGTTCAGGCCCCTAATCACCAGTCAGAAGCAGCAAACAGGAAACCCTCAGAATGAAAAGACGTTGCCACCATCAACAAATACTGCAAGAAGCTTGTAACAGCACGAGCACCGGATGAGAGGAAAGAAACCTAAACAGAAAATAAGGCATACACCTCTACTCTGGGCAATAGAATGGTCTATCTACTCAAAAAAAAATTAAACAAAAAGATTAATAAGTTTTAACTTGTTATAAGTCGGAAGAAGCCAATAGTTTTGCAGTACCTTCTTATGTCCGTTTAAAGAAAAGACAAGATAAACAAAAAGCCTTTTAAAGTGCTGACTCATTTTTTTAAAAATATAACCACCGCTATGAAAAAGGAGACAAAATATCAAATGTGTTTTGCAATAAATAAAAAAATAAAATAAATTTCCAAAATTAAACTAGCAACCAAAAGAAAAGACAAAAATTATCAGGCAAACATGATATATTTTGACAAATTAGATCAAGTCATAGGTTACATTTAGTAATCTTTATTTTTTTAATAATTTTTAGTGCCTCACTGATACAGGTACCTAAGATTGATATCTCAGCTCAGATGACTTATTGGAAATGTTTATTTTTTTCAGAATTGACAGAATATCTGTTAATTCAGTATTTAGGGCTTGAGCAATTTTTTTTCCCAGCCTCTTCAAACTGAAATCCCTCTATTCCTAAAATCTGTCCACTCTGTCAATCCCCACTTTATTCAGTACAAGGGGCAGGTGCTGCCTGTAAGGATGGATTTCCAGTCTCAATGCAATAAAGTCAGCAAAACATTTTTCCTGTATGAAATGTCATTGCAATCTATATTTGATTTTTTGGTTGGTTGTTTCATTTTTATGGCAAATCAACCTCAGCAGGTCATTTATTGCCAACTAAACTTTATTTATTGCTGGTAATACCTTTTCTTTCAACAATTTATTGTTTTTTTTTATATAAGTTTTGTGTCTAGTAATGCATTTTTCTTTTCAAGTATCAAGATTCATTGGGATTTGTTT
Source organism: Ascarosepion bandense (assembly GCA_037127315.1). Taxonomy (NCBI): domain Eukaryota; kingdom Metazoa; phylum Mollusca; class Cephalopoda; order Sepiida; family Sepiidae; genus Ascarosepion; species Ascarosepion bandense. The sequence continues at coordinate 4,463,102 of JBBBDQ010001500.1, forward strand.
TTAAGGGTAGGGTCCCCAAGTCCAACTCTTGTTATTTAACCCATAGCTGGAGGGAAGGAATGGATTAATACCTTTCCCAAGGGTACCAGTGCTTAAGTGAATGCAGGGTATTCAACTGAAATTTGAACTCGGCTCACCGATTTCACTTTCCGAGCCAATATCCACTGCACCATAACGCATGTCCATCACTAAACGCTTACAGCACCTGGTATTCCCAAGTGGTCACCCATCTAAGTACTGAGCAGGCTCAACATTGCCTAACTTCAGTGATCGAGCAAGAATCGGTGTATTCAACGTGATATGGCCGTAAGCACGCACATCTGTCACTATACACTTACAGCACCTGGTATTCCCAAGTGGTCACCCATCTAAGTACTGACCAGGCTCAACGTTGCTTAACTTTGGTGATCGAGCGAGAATCGGCGTATTCGGCGTATAGGCCGTAAGCCCTCTATATTTGAGGAAGGCCGAAAAAATACATGGACAAAAATGTGAATATTCATCTGAATGGTTCATTAATAAAAAAAATATCAACAAGTTTGCAAATTAAACAGACAGTATTTCAGTTAAACATGAAAAAGATAAGATTGTCACCAAAGTACCAACTGATAGACATACTCTTGGAATTATTTAAAACTTTTGCTTCCGTGTGCCTCTTCTATAAATACTTTCATGGCTTCTGCTCCGATGAACTTAGATCACTGGTGCCTCGTAGGTATGAATTTGCATGAGATACTAGATTAGCAACTAGGTCCCACCTTTTTACAGTGAAACTGATAAAAATTGACCGCAATTTCTACTCTAACAGCTTCTTTTCTTGCACTTCCCACCTGTGGAATTCCCTTCTATATACCTGCTTCCCCAACAGCTACAATCTCCCAGAATTTAAATGTAAGGTCAACAGACACTTCTTATCACACTAACTCGCATTCATTCTCTCAAACACTCTTCCCATCTACTCAACCCCCACCCTCGGTATCCTCATCCATCTATCACCCTCCTTCCGACATTTCCTATAACTAACCACTCTTTCTCATCACTTTCTCCTATGTAACCCCCTGCGCAATAGTGGCAGTGGAATGCCTTGCTTGGGGTGAAATGATTAAAAAAAAAATAATAGATCTAACTTTTCGACCAAGTACCCTCTGGTCATCATCAGGTGTCCAAAGATTGGCTGATATGGATTATTGTGTTGATTCTTGCGAAATACACTGTGAAATCAGTTATTGTTCTTTCATTTTGGATTTGGTTACTCATCTCAGAAATAAATGCAAATTATGACAGACATACTCTGGCAAAATGCGGTTTTCCTCTTTTGCATTTGTGTCCGGATATATTTTGCAATTGTGGTGAGATCTGCGACAAAAAATAACATTTACGGTACACATATCACTTGTTGGTAGATTTTTATGGCACCAACACTAGATGTGAATATGATTCCTACCCTTTCTTGGCTGATTAACCACCACGTGTAATTCAATGGTTCTGTTTTCTAAAGGATGCTGTCTGGAGTTAGAATGTAAACCAGATATTAATGCATCCATAAAGCAGTCATTCTAGCTTTGAGCATCGCTAAGCAGCTTGAAGCTGCATTTCTTCATTAGCGGTTTCAGCCCTTGAACATATTCATCAATATCCCCTTCCTTTTATCTTTATTCATGAGTGACAAGAATAAATCAAGTGAATGTTTCATTCGTTGGTTTCATGTTCACTTCATTGAGGGGATTTATAGAAGATTTGAAAGTAATATATTTGTCAAAAATTATTGCAGATATTCAGGGTAATGCAACTGTTTAAGATATCCAACTTGTCTTGTTCCTCATCGACGTTATCATCTATAGTTTTTTGTGGGAACTATGAAAATATCCAACACAGTGACTGAAGACCTTCGTTACCAAAGGTGAATCGGGAGATATGTCTAAGTGTTAAGGTCTCAAGATTTTGTCCATGATCTTTAAAAAAAATTTTTGTTGATTAAATTGTTGTATGGACAAAGCCAGAAAATACCTTAACAGAGGTTTTAATAAATAAAGCAGTCTGTGTTGGGGTTAACACTGAATAAGAAAAGACTAAGACAAAAGTCTTTGAGATTTCATTTGCCTGATTGACTCAGTTGATTAAAAACTTAATTGGGTGATTAAAGTTTATTGCTTTACTCTCCTGCGGTCAATTAAAAATCTCACAATGAAATGTGTCTCTTCAAATATAGAAAAATTAAATCGGATTCCTTTTACAACCCAAAAGTATGCCATTGAAAATTCACAAGTTACTTAGAATGACCTACAATGACATTATTGAACTCTTTGGTCTTGCTTTTATTGTCTTGGTCAGTGTAAACATTCTTTTAATTAACGTTTCCAGAGTGGAGCCAAAATGTCACTCAGATTAAAGATGCTCACAGATTTTTAGAAATTCATTTGGAAAAATATTATCCTTGATGCAATATTTCCCCCTCACTTACAAAAATGAACATTTGAAAGAAAGAAAAAAATATGCATACTTCTTTCAACCGAAAAACAAATTATAATTTTTTTTTAAGAAAATCATTGAGAAAATCAATTTTGTTATTTTTTATCATCTATGAAATGGAGGTTGTAATCAAACAGAAGAAAGAAACTACAAATTTAGGTACCTCCACTCAATTGTCAAAAAAAAAAAAAACACAGCCTGTCATCATGTTTTACAAAGTTTTATCATCAAAATGTTTATGCTATTATTAAGAGGAAAGAAGAAATGCTGTTATTATTTTTTTTAATTTTTTAAATCCTTTCTAACATGTTCAAAATTTTAATTAAAATTTCATTTTTTGTTTTCTGTCAGCAATTCATGCTATGTTTACGTGAAGCGACTATTAAGAAAATGGAGTCGGTCAAGTAAAATGATTTTGGGACAAGTAAAATTTTCCTCGCTCTCAAACACCAGTCGAGTGATTTTTTTCAAATCCTAAAATCTGGTTACAAATACATATCGAACAGAGTACTAAGGAAGGTAATAATTGTATGAAGAGTTCCAATTAACCTGGTAGACTGAAAAAAACATGCATATATTCACAAAAATATACCTAACAATAACAAAGTGCATGTTTCATGTCTGTCAACTAGAGATTCAAAGAGTTTGGGTAGAATTGTTCACAGGACAGCTAAAGTCTTACGAGAATGTCTTGTGATAGTCATACTCACCAACAAGGTGTCAGCCATCATATAAATGTATATAGACATCACTTAACCCTTGTTTTCCTCTTTTTTACGGCTTACGGCCATATCACGTTGAATACATCGGTTCTCACGATCACCGAAGTTAAGCAATGTTGAGCCTGGTCAGTACTTAGATGGGTGATCGCTTGGGAATACCAGGTGCTGTAAGCATTTAGTGACGGATGTACGTTGTGGTGCAGTGGATGTCGGCTTGGAACAAGAAATCGGTGAGCTGAGTTTGAATTCCAGTTGAATACCCTACATTCACTTAAGCACTGGTACCCTTGGGAAAGGTATTAATTTGTCCCTTCCCTACAGTTATGGGTTAAATAACAGGGTAGGACCGGGGAACCCTACCCTTAAAAAACAAATCCCAATGAATCTTGATACTTGAAAAGAAAAAGTATTACTAGATACAAAAAAAAACAGTAAATTGTTGATAGAAAAAGGTATTATCAGCAATAAATAAATAAAGTTTAGTTGGCAATAAATAACCCGCCGAGGTTGATTTGCCAGAAAAACAAAACAACCAACCAACCAACATCACTTAGCCCTTGTTTTCCTCTTTTATCTCTTACCTTCAAAATTTGTTTTTCAGGCGTATTCATCATTCATTTCTTTAATACTTTTAAAAACTTCATGGTGATTAAATCTGACAGATCGGCTTGAATTTTGATAAAATCATTGACTTCCAAATAATAAAATGTTGAATCCTGCAGACAGAAGCAATCTAGTAGTCAGTCAAAGAACATTTTTAGCCTGCCAATTAACGATCCATCCACTACATAACAAAAAGTAAACAGCCGTATGAATTAAAAGAGGAAACCAGAAATATGTATTTGTACACTTTAACCTGAAAAAAATTTAAAAAAATCAAATCAAAAAACTTTAAATTGTTCTTCTTATAATTTTCTTTCTATATTATTTCAGTCAATCAGTTAAGTGCCATATGTGATACACGCTTTTGGGCGATCATGTCTTGAAAGACTGGGCAGAAGATTATCCTGCAGTAGGTTGCCATTACTTTCTGCGGTAGACTGGTTGCCGGCCAAGGCTATAGAACCCAATCTGTCCTGTTATTTGACTCATAGCTAGAGGGGGAAGAGATGTATTATATTATTAAGTAGTAATTAGTTTATTACTTCATAACAGTATAAAACTGATCCTCCACTTCATGTCCAGTAGAAGACTTAATCATGTTTTCAACTATTATATTCAGTCAGTAAGTTAAGTGAGATACGTGATACACACTTTGGGTGATCATGTCTCGAAAGAGATATGACTGACTGGGCAGAAGATTATTTTGCAGTAGGTTGCCATTGCTTTCTGCGGTAGACTGGTTGTCAGCCAAGGCTATATATAGAACCCAATCTGTTCTATTATTTAACCCACAACTGGAGGGAAGGGACAGATTAATACCTTTCCCAAGGATACTTGTGCGTAAGTGAATGCAAGGAATTCAACTGGAATTCGAACTTGGCTCCCCGATTTGTTATTCCGAGTCAATATCCACTGCACCACAACACAAAAACTGTAGGCTCATCCCTTGTTCCCTGTTTAGGATGTGGTTTCCGGTTTTCTCTTTCCCAATCTTCTCACTCTTTTTTTTTTCAATTGGTGTAGATAGATTAAACTATCGCCCAGTTCACACTCCACCCTCGTCTATTGAACAGGTGAAGAGGCTCATCCCTTGTTCCCTGTTTAGGATGCGGTTTCCTGTTTTCTCTTTTCCAATCTCTTCACTCCTACGTAGCCCCTGCACATCAGTGGCATTACTGCCTTGGTCGAGGTGATATGATTTAAAAAAAAAAAAATAGAAAAAAAAATTGAAATAGAAAAGAAAAATCCATATGCCAACACTAAATTCAATCATATATCTGGTGTGAACAGTCCAGTAAGCAATGTAATAACAAATATGGAGTCAGAAATCTAGCCTTTCTCTTGTCACAGTGAAAAATGCACTTTCACTCACCAAGCTCAAAAATCATACATTCTCTCTCAAAAAATTCTGCCCCAGGAAGCAAAAGCAATGGCCTTTATTTACTGAGCAATTTTTCTGATTGACCACACCAGACAGAGAAGAAAGAAAATTAGCATAACTTCTCTTTTTCTGCTTACAATTTTCTGTAATTTTTCTTTGGCAAACCATGCACAAACACAAACTTTTTTTTTTTTTTTGAGGTAGGTGATTTTCTCCTTCATTACATAAAGTTACTCAAAAGATTAAGGTGACAGTCATCATGGGAGAACAAAACTACACTATTGCTGTAGTTAACCCAGTTTTCACTGGGTGTCCAAAACATAGCCTTGTACCTGACTAAACCTAACCTAACTTAATAAATACAGTTTAACCTGTGAAATTATCCAGCATAAGTTCCAGAAGAAAATGAATGTTTCCCACTCTGAACAAATTGTTAAAAGTCCTTATGGAAAAGGGCTGAGCATTTATTTTTAATTAGCAGATAGGACAGTGTAACTTAACAATATTTTTGAACCAAGGATGAAGGGTTCAATCTTTATAATAATATAATGACCACTATTTCTTTTTTATAAGCCATGTCCCTTGAGAGTGAAGGTGATCATGGCTCTCCATTACTTTCTATTCCTTGTTGCTATTGAGATATTTTGTTCTGTTATTTCTCCCAAACCCTGTTCTGCCTTTGAATTATTTAAGCCCATCAAGTATATCATACACGGCTTTCCCTCTGTCTACCCTGTGAGTATCAGATTCTCCAAGCCTTCTTTCCTCATTGTGTGTCCCAGAAATTTCATTAGTCTCTTCTTCATGTTAAGTAAGAGTTTCCTTCTCATTTCCATTCTCTCCAAAAAAGTCAACATTGCTCACATGTTTGGTCCATAGTATCCTCAGCACCCTTCTGTAGAGCCATATACTGTTGCTTTAAATCTTTCATTCATCTTTGAGAGGATTGCCTAGCATTCTTTTCTTTGTTTCCAATAAAATTTTCCTGTCTCTAAATACTCTGCTTAGCTTTTGAAATACACCTCTGGCCATGCCAATACACCTTCAGATCACAGTGTCACACTTTCCGTCCTCTGTTAGAACACTTACCAGGTATTTAAATTTTTGTACCTGCTTGATTTTAGTATCCCCAAATTTACACATACTCAGATATCTTAGATGAAGTTTCACTGCTTCTCTTGTCTTGTGGTGGCCAAATTCTCCAATCTCATTTTGGTGTGTCTCAGAAATTTCAACTTTTTCTAATCATAAGTAAGTGTCCCTTTACATTTCTATTAAGGCATTGTGTTTAACTTGTGAAATCGACCAGCATATGTTCCAGAAGCAATTGAATCTTTCACACTCTGAACAAATTGTTAAAAGTTCTTACAGAAAAGGGTGAGCTTAATATAAATTAGCAGGTAGGACAAGCTAATTCAATATTTGTTAGCCAAGGATAGAGAGTTCAGTCCTTGGGTGGATTAGCATTCATAATCTTCATGGTAGAAGAGCATAGTTAAATAATTTTAGAACGAATCTTGGAAAATTGATTTTCACAAAGTGCCCTACATCTGCAGTCTTGTACCAGATTCAGCTAAGCTTACTACACAATCTATCAAAAATTCAGAAAACTAAACATTTTTCTATGTTTTATTAAATGTATGAAAAATTTGCAAAATTATTTATACTCGTAATTTACCCAACTGTGTGTGAATATTGACATAATTCACTGGAGAAACATTCAGTCAGTCAGTTAAGTGCCATATGTGATACACGCTTGGGCGATCATGTCTCAAAAGAGACATGACTGACTGGGCAGAAGATTATCCCGCAGTAGGTTGCCATTGCTTTCTGCCGTAGATTGGTTGCTGACCAAGGCTATAGAACCCAATCTGTCCTATTATTTGACTCATAGCTAGAGTGGAGAGAGATGTATTATATTATTTAGTAGTAATTAGTGGGGGACCAATTTTATATTGTTATGAAGTAATAAACTGGTCCCTCACTCCATGCCCAATAGAAACCTTAATCATGTTTTGAACTATTATATTCAGTCTGTCAGTTAAATGCCATACGTGATACACGCTTTGGGCGATCATGTCTTGAAAGAGACATGACTGACTGGGCAGAAGATTATCCTGCAGTAGGTTGCCATTGCTTTCTGCGGTAGACTGGTTGCCAGCCAAGGCTATAAAACCCAATCTGTCCTGTTATTTAACCCATAACTGGAAGGAAGAGATGGATTAATACCTTTCCCAAGGGTATTTGTGCATAAGTGAATGCAATGGATTCAGCTGGAATTTGAACTCGGCACCCTGATTTCTCGTTCCGAGCTGGTATCCAATGCACCACAACATACATCCTGTGGGAGAAACATTATTAGTCCATAACAGTTGACTTGTCTACACTGGATACTACCATTTGAAAATCTATAAGAGCGAGTGTACCTGTAGCAATCACAAGTCTCGTAAAGCTTTGAGAAAAGATAGTCTGACAGAGCCCATCTCTCTTCAGATTAATATTCAGAGCAGTATGGACAGTGTGATGGCTACAGGCATCCATATCAATAATAAAAATCTACTTCATGTTTAATTTGAATAAAGTGTTTATTTAATGTTTCATCTATTTTTACAAATTTAAAATGTCTTCCTTTCTCACATTTCTCAATACTAAGCCCTATAAGCATCCCCCCCACTTGAATCTTAGGCACATACAATCAAGGAGATGGCCCTGGGTATCACCAAACCTCTGCACTTCACTAATTCAGAGTTGCTTTTTATTACCCTACTAAGGCTAAAGAGTCCAGTCTTCACCACAAGCTGGGAAAACATGGATTCATGCCTTTTCCAAGGGCATTAGGGCAAAAGGAACAAAACAATCAGAATTTAAACTTAACATGCAGATTCCACCTTTTTTTTTTTTTTACTTTGAATTCTGACAAAAAATATCCCACCTTACATCCAACATTGTAGCTCACTTAATTAAGTCATTATCTTAAAAATAAAATTGATGGTGTTGTACAATAGGCACTTTGACCAGAAATATTTTTTCTTTTTTAATTACCATTTATTAATCACTCAATAACATGAATATCAAAAAAACTGTTTTTTATTAAATTTGATAAAAGCTGATCAGTCCAATTTGTTTAAATTCATCCCCCACCTGCACAAGCCAAAAAAAGTATTCATACATGTTTTCTTAATTTATTTTTCTTAAATTCATAATCTAAATTTCTTATGTATATATATATATATATATATATATATATATATATATATATGAAATGATTTGTTTGAACATTATTTTTTATCGATACTCATATTTAAGTAGATATTCTGTTTTTAATTAAACAGTATTATATATTTAATATCTGCTGGCCTGATTATTTATGATACATTTTTATTATGAAAATGTGTGTCATTCGGCAGGATTCGAACCTGCGACCCCTATCCACATAGAGGCAGCTACTATTTGATCTGGCAAAGTTACTGGCATTACCGCCTTGCTCGGAGTGATATGATTAAAAAAAGTTACTTGTTCACCACTGTTGTAGCCTGGTATTGAACTCACAACTTTTTTTGGTCACAGGAACTAACCAACATCTATATCCACTGATATATGATGAGTTGTGAGTTCAATACTAGGCTACAGCTGTGGTGAACAAATAACTTGCAGGGTTAGTGGGAGATAAATCAGGACTTCCAATCAAGGCTTTATGCCAGGAATGAGGATGATAAACCCCAGTGATTGTAATAAAGAGTTCAGGTCAAAATTCCTAGCATCTGAAGAAGGCCGGAGTGTACAACAGCTGAAACATTGTACAACTGGCAACAAAGATGAGGACAATAGTCTGAATAATGTAAATACTGTACATGCTACCTCAGAAATATAGACAAATAGATTGATCTATTATTAAACGCTGTACAACTGGCAACAAAGATGAGGACAATAGTCTGAATAACGTAAATACTACCTCATCTCAGAAATATAGACAGAATTTGAATAGTATAAAAATTTGAGAATATTTTCATAATCTTGGAAAATTGAAATTATTTGTTATTTTAGTTTTGTTTGTATGTTTCCATGGAAAGAATATCAGCTCCAAATTCATGCTTTCCATTAAGTAAAGTTCAAATTCTTTTAAAAGCATTTGATCTGAAATTTATACTCCATAGAAAAAAAATAAAAAGACGAAATGTTGCACTAAAACCACAAACCAAATTTTATCTCACTCGATTTGCATAAATTTGGTGTTTTTTATTCCCCATATTATTTTATTATCTTCACCTTTTCAAAGTAAGAAAAAATATTTTTCTATTTTTATAGTTTCTTTCCCTGTCACCTCAAATAATTGCACCTTTTCTTTTTTCAGAAGGTAACACTTTTATCATCATTTCAACAAGATTACTTTCAAAGAAAAAAAAAATGTTTTTTCTTTGTTAGGTTGCTTGAAGAAATTGATAAGGATTTGATTTCTATTATATGTGCTGAGCAAAATTAGATGCATCCAAACCAGCAACTACCATTTTAAAAATGATAAGCAATAAATAGATCCAAGAAAACAGAAAAAAAAAGTGCAATTCTCTAGGAATTTTTCATTTATGTAAAGTTTCAATATTGACTGAATCTTTCCTATTGTATTTAGGAATATTTTAATTTACCAAGTAAATATGATTAATTAGCATATGCTAAAAAAAATATATTTTTGCTGAATATTTCCTTTTTTATTTCTCCAGTTTCTGTTTGTCTAGATGTCTAATTTACTAAGCAATGTTTCTATATGTAAAAAAGAGTCTAGAAAAGTTATATATTCGATAAGAAATGAACAAGTGATCCAAAAATAAACTGGTGAGTATTGATTGATATGAGTTATCTCCCCTAAGCATAGCAGAACGAGAACAATCTACTCCATAGATTGAATAAAGGGCACATCACAAAATTCCAAGAAGATTATTAAACATGACATACATCTGAAGGAGTCTGGAAGATTTTTTCTTCAAAATTTCATGTCTTTTCAGGACTTAGGCAATCATCAATCACTTACGTACCAAACGGGATATACATTTGGGCGATCATTTTTTTTTTTTGTCGATTCATGACTGACTAGAAAGAAGATTTTTCCTGCAGTAGGCTGCTATTTCTTTCTTCTTTTCTTTGTGATCTGTAAATTACCGTGAATTCTTTGGAGAGATAGTGGAGTGGTTTTCTGTTATCTTCACCATAGTTGTGTATTCCTTCTCTTAGACTGTCTGTCACTTAAGGCTAGAGAGCCAATTCTACCTGCTATTTAAAAAAATAACTGAAAGGAAGAGATGGATTCATGCTTTTCCCCAAAGGAATCAGTGAGAAAATGAATGCAATAGACTTGACTGGAACTTGAACTCGACTCTCTTATTCCAATTTCAGTGCTGATAACCATCATGTGATGGTAGAAAAGTGACTGAAAATAAGATGTGAGGTCAGGACCAATATCAATGCAGATTCTTCTTTTATTTGCCAAGATTTACTAAATATGTAGCAGAAGCACCAGACATGATGTCACAGCAATTTAGACTGACAGTTAACATTTAAGTATACAAGATAGATTCCGGTGAGAAAAATTGTCTAGCATGAGACAATTCTTCTAGTAGCAGACACAGTAATTGATTCAATTGTAAAAAAATACCAAATATTTAGTAAATACTAGCAGTATAGCCTGGCATTGTTCGGGTGTAATGAAAGCTGTAAAACTAATCCATGGTCCTTGGGCTCAGACTCTTTGGATGTTGGCACAAAAGACTAAAAAGCAATAGTTGTTTCCAGTTAAAGCAAAACTGTAGACTGAAAGAAAAATGAATGGATGTAAGTCAAATTTTGATTTCCCGTATCGATGTCAAATAAGTTTTCTGTCACAAACTGAATTTTGAAGGCTAAATAAGTTCTTTGAGTAAATGCTATCATGACTGAGACTAAGAACTACAATTATACCTACTTAGAGCAAAGCCCGAAGCAAAAACCAAAATAAAACCTGATTTTAATCAGACCAGATAGGATATTGGGGTATCAGTTTCCAATATCAAAGTCAAATAAGTCATCCAAGGATAAACTAACCTAAGTAAGTCCGTGAAAACTTATCATATCCATCAGGAGTAAAATTGGAGAAAATGAGCCATATTGATGGCTGAATATTGGTTTTTGATTAGATTTGATGGTATCAGGGAAAATGAGTCGTCTGAAAATATCTACTAATGTTTGAGACTAAAAACTATAATTTTACCAAGTGAGAACAAATTCTGCAGCAAGAACAACTATAAAAGAGCTGAAATCCTGATCAGACATCAGGGTATTGATTTCCAATGTCATTGGGGGAGGGAGATCAGAAAAAAATAAGTAGTCCATGACCTGACTGGAAGCCAAAAGAATATTTGTGTGAAGTTTGGTGAGAATCAGATAAAAATTGTGGATTTATATAAAGGACACACAGACAGATAGACAGACACATTGTCCACTATTCATTTCCATAGAAAAAGCCAGATACTACATTGCAGTGTTATTGGGAAACACACTTATTCCTCAAATAATGGACTCTCCCTCCTATATTAATAAGAGTTAACAGGAGAAGTTCATAGGATTTCTTTAGACTTCTATTGGAGTTCAGTAGAACTATTAGACAGTTGACATTAGTCAGCAGTTAGCTGAATACGAAGGAGTCAGCTTTCAGTGGAAGATTACCAAGTTCTTAATGTTTTGAATGTGTTAAGTCGATTAGCAACCGACATAGCCTGATTATAACCTTTAGTGTGAAAACTACTCCACAACAGCAATTAAGCTTAATTAATTAAGCTTAAATTAATTTTTCTAATAAAATCTTTCCATTTCCTTGCCTATCTTTTGGAATGTCACTTTTGCTAGTCCTTTGCATACTTCAGATCTCAGTGTCACTCTGTTAAAACACTTCCCTTATATATGAAGTTCTGTACTTCTTTTTGGTTTTTTTTTTTTTCATCATTTCTCCCCAAGCAAGGCATTCCACTGCCACTATTGCGCATGGGGCTACATAGGGGAAGGTAAAGAGAAGGAGTGACAGATTATAGGGAGGGTCAGGAAGTGGCTCAGAGAAGAATGACTCTGGTTATAAAGTGAGGGATCAATTTATATATTGGTTGTAATGTGGAATTGAACTCCCACTTTATATCCACATTATAACAGTATAGTTTTTTTTTTTTTTATATAATCATTTCACCCCAAGCAAGGCATTCCACTGCCACTATTGTGCATGGGGCTACATAGAGGAAGGTATAGAGAAGGAGTGGTTAAATATAGGAAATGTCAGAAGGAAGGTGATAGATGGGTAAGGATACCGAGGATGAGGTTTAGGTAAATGGGAAAAGTGTTTGAAAGAATGGGAGCGAATTAGTGTGTTAGGAGTTGTCTATTGACCTTACATTTAAATTCCTGGAGATTGTAGCCATCGGGGAAGCAATCATGTGGAAGGGAATTCCACAGTTGGGAAGTGTGAGAAAAGAACCTGTTGGAGTAGAAGTTGCAGTTGCATTTTATTGGTTTCACTGTAAAAGGGTGGGATCTAGTTGCTAATCTAGTATCTCATGCAAATTTGTACCTAGGGGCACCAGTGATCTAAGTTCATCGAAGCAGAAGCCATGAAAGTATTTATAGAAGAGACACAGGGAAGCCATATCACGCCGGTGAGAGAGAGAGAGACTGATGTTTATATCTCCAATTTATAATTTGCATTTTGGATATTTTTCTTTCTGATAACCATTATTGAAATCTTTCTTTCTTTTTCAGATTCTGTTCTTGGATCATTTTAGATCAAAATCCATCATTCAAGAGTACCAGACAGATATTAATGCAGAGAGTGACTGCATTCAGACCTAGAATCCCAAACATATCCTGCAGGTCTGACTAAAGACTACCAATTTCATGGAATTCTGAATGCTCACTATTTAAATATTTTTAAACAAATGACTTATTCCATCCATTTTCTAATGACTTTCCCCCACTAAAATGAATTCAATTTTTTAAGGAAAACTTTCAAGTAAAATATTTTATCACACACACTTTACACATTTTGTAAAAATACATAAAGCAGCCCCAAAAATAGACAGCACCTCACATAAACTATCTGGCACACTAACCAAAATTCTAACCCCACTTCTGAGACAATTAGCTCTTCTATATAAAATAAGATAGATATCAAAAACAAACATGACTAATTTAGATATAAAATCTATATTAAAAAATATTTCTGTAATGAAATGTTTAAATTTACTAAAAACATACAACAAAAGCAAAATTATCTATCCTTACAAATCATTAAAATGTGTCATTTAATCAGTAATCAATTTTAACTTTTGATAACAATTTTATCTTACTTAAAATCTTTTGACAAAGGCCATTATTTCTGTTTCCAACATCTTTTCTATATAATATTAGATGAGAACACTTTTTTTATTAATACTCAATAACTTCATCTTTTATTTTATAATATTTTAATTCAAATTGAAAATCCTTTTCAAATTGTTTGACGTATTTAAAGCAAACTTTTGAATCAGTTGATTAATTTGAAAACTTTTTAGGTTTTGTTATTAGAATCTCCCAAAAGAATTAAGGTCCTAAAAATTGTCAAAACTTTTGAGAGGATTCTGAGAACAAAGCCTGGCATATTTTAAATCAGAGAATTCATTATTGTGTTGTGACCTTCTGGTAAGTAAGGTCAGAATCTAATTTGGAAGATAAACACCGTTTTCTAATTAATCAACATCAGTACTTTACATTTGTTACTAACTTTGAATAAATGAATTTTATATTTTTAGCCTCATTGAAAAATAAAATCTTTTTTGAGAGCCACATTGATTTGCGAAATTTTATTTTTACCATTAAATTTTTCTATGTATTTTATCTGGTTTTGAATTAGTTTTTAAAGATTGCAAATAAAAATATTACAAATTATAGGTTTTTTCTTGGTTTTGTAAAAAGTATTCTTCAGATTTTGTTTAAAAATCTAAGCAAGGTAACAAATCCGCAAGTGGTTACTGAAAAAATCCACAGGTAATAACTCTTACCATCAACTCCATAACAGCTGCCATTGAAAATAACTTATCTAACCTTAATCTGAAAGTCATCAAAACCATCTCAAAAACAATTAAAAAAAAATATAATTAGCAACAAAAACAGAACAGAGGCAGGGATATACATAATATATTGCACAAAATGCTTAATGGTGTATATCAGCAAAACATCCAGAAAACTGAAAGAAAGACTACATGAACAGTGCAGAGATATGCTGCAATAACAACACTTTAAGCATGCTGTGATACCACAATTCTGACTCAATAAATGCCAGTCTGACCAGGAGATAAAAGAATTCACTAAAAAGAAAATGCATTGAGAGTGCACTAATCTCAGAATTTTCAGCAATAAACCTAAAACCAGGACCGTACATAATATCACCAATCATTGCAAAAGCAACAGAATTCGGTATATGACCTGATATAGAAAGAAAAAAATGAAAGCAACAGATCTACTCAAAGTGAACTAATTTCAAATTTAACACGAACGGCTCTAATAACAAAACCTAAAATTTACTAGTCAACAGATCTGATACAATCATTTATTATCCCTCTTAACCTCAAGAATCTCAATCCATTTTCATTACACACACTTTTGTCTTCAACTCCAACCTGAAGGTATTATAAATAGCATTGTCTCTGATCATGAGATTGGAGGTTTTGAGGAGCATGGAACCACCTTTTAAATGTTGTTTTTCCAAAAACCGTACCAACCCAGGGTGGTAGCATGGGCAAATAGTTAACCCTCTAAACTGGTGTCAAAACATTATGAAAGTATAAAAATAGATTTTTATGGTAAAAATACCAGAAATACATTTGCCTCTAAACAAAATCCTCTTTATAAAAATATATCAATAAAATCTGTAAACTGATGTCTTACATATACATATATACATATTCGATTCATATGAACTTCTTCCCAAAATCTTGTCTTCATTAAATAACCCATTGCAGTTGATATGCTGTAAAACAAAATAAATCAAACCAACTTGAAGGTGCTAAACCTAACACATGTTGACAAAACGTGTTGTCATTAAAAAAAAAAATCTCCATTTTGTATTTGTCATGAAATTTTTTTTTTTATAATCATATTGCCCCAAGCAAAGCATTTTACTGCCACTGTTGTGCAGGGAGTTACATAAGATGAAACTTATGAAAAAGAGTGACAGGTTATAGGGGGTATCAGGAAGTGGGTAAGAGAAGGATGACTGTGGCCATAAAGTGAGGAATCAGTTTATATATTAATTGTATATATTTATATTCACATTATAATAGTACAGATTTTTTTTTTTTATTATCATATCGCCCCAAGCAAGGCGTTTTACTGCCACTGTTGTGCAGGGAGTTACATAGGAGGAAAGTTATGAGAAAGAGTGACAGGTTATAGGGGTGTCAGAAAGTGGGTAAGAAAAGGATGAGAATACTGATGAGAGTGTAGTGGACGGAGAAAGGAGCATGTGAGAAAGGATGCAGGTTAGTGAGATAGGAGATGACTATTGACTTTATATTTAAACTCTTGAGATTGTAGCTGTCGGGGAAGCAAGTAAATTAAAGGGAATTCAACAGGGTAGGGAGTGTGAGAAAAGAAGCTGCTGGAGTAGAATTTGCGCTTATATTTTATTGGTTTCACAATAGTACAATCTTGATTTTTTCAAGTCTAAGTTCAACCAATCTGTAACTGACATGTCCTTATAACATGCTCTTTGTATTCCCTCCTCTCCCCCACAACAATTTCACTTAGCAACCAGCTACTTTGAGCGACTCTGGAACCTTTTACTGGGCAAACTAATAGTATAAAAATATCTCTACACTGCATTTACATTTTTGAATATTGTAAATGGCAGAGAAACAGGAAATCAGAAGAGAGTTCAACTGGTGAGAAAAGAAACTGTCAGAATAGACATGTTAGTTGTATCTAGCTAATTCAGTGTTAGAACTGTGAGACCTAATTGCTAATCTAGTAGCAAACTTCAGCTCAAGCAGTTGAGACACTAAGAAAAAAGCACGTTAGAACAGTTGCCATGAAAATATTTGCGGAAATGACAGAGGGGAAAACAACTTCATATTGGTGAGAAAGTGACTAAAGTTGAGATGCCAGATCATGATTAATAACATTACAAGTTCATCTTTGTATTTTAGCAAAAATATTGAGATAAATCAAAGCATGAGATCAGGTATTTTAGTAGAATTCACTGCATGGATGAATGGTAGATTGATAAAGGAGCAAAATAGATTCTGACAAGACAAATGTCTGACATGGCACAGTGAAATAACTTTTCTAGCAGTAGGCTTTGCAAATAAATCAACATAATCACTCCAATCAGTAGCATTCACTTTGTGAATGAATGGTAGATTAATAAAGGAGCAAAATGAATTCTGACAAGACAAATGTCTGACATTGCACAGTAGCAGTAGGCCTTGCAAAAGATTCACTATAATCACTCCACTTCATGTCAGTGGAAATACGAGCCCAAGAAGCCATGAAGAATGGTCCTTCTGGATGTTAGCATTAACCATTATGATGGCGAACAAAAAAGGCTCACTCTGGTGATTAAATGAAAGAAATTTGTTTTAGAGGCCTTAAAATTTACACGCCATTTCTTGCCCCAGTTAACCACTGATTAGAGGTTTTCTTTTCAAGAGTTTATTTGATTCACAGCATATCAGTTGTCAAATTTAATGCTGAAATTTAATTTTCTTAAGAGCATTTAATTTCTTTTACAAAAAGAAAATTTATTGCTGGTAATTTTTTCTTTTTTTTTTTTTTACTATGAAAATGTATTGCTGGTATTTTTGCACTTTTTTAATGCTTTGATCCCAGTTTGCCCATAGCTGGGACCCTAACAGTTGCTACCACCCCGGGTAAAGGTGGACTTAGGAACAACAGCAATAAAGTGGTAGTTCCAGACATCTCAAAACCTTCTGATCAGAAGTTATGCTGCCTGATATCGTTTATCATTATCATAGGGGTATGATGATAAATTACATTATTTATTTTCATGCCATTGTCTATAAGAATTGTTTTAAATATTCTATTTTTCAGAACATCCCCTTTAGAAAGCCATCACATGTTGCAATGAATCTGATTAAGAACAACCATCTAGTAATGTACAGAATTGTTGGTGATATAGACGTCTTGTCATAATCTTGTTTATGATTTTGAAAAGTCTTATAATATGCATTCAGGAAGGAAAGTCTGGTTTTTTTTTTTTGGTGAAACAGTGAAAAGAAAGCAATTTTTTATTGTATAAATTCATTAGTAGAGTCCAAATTCCTTCTTCATTTATTTCATACATGATGCTTCATCCGTTGCTATTGAAACCAGATTTTTAGTGATAATTTCTGTCCCTTCGAAACAATTCCAAACAGCCTGATAAATAGTTTCACTTCCCGTTTGTCCTCTAAGTGATATTAATTCAATCAATTCTTCATGGTAGACCTTTAGAATTAATAAATCTCCATACCAATGTGATTTATTCAATATCATTTAAATCACATGATTCATCATTAGCAATTGAATATGCTGGAGCAGAACTAATAATCTTTGATCTGCTGATCAGTAATATAGGATGTGAAGTCAATACCGCTTTCATTCGGGAGTGAGTAGCCATGGTCAAATGAAAAATAACAGAACTGTCCACCAAACAGAATTGACAAAGTTTGCAAGAAGTGATAACAAGAAAAAGAAAAAAACAGAGTAGAAAATAATATTAGACAAGCAAACAATATGCACAAGGTAAATTAACAGTAGTATGTCAAAATTTAGAATTGGGCTTGACATAGTAAAGCAAGTTCGGACAAGCTAACATAGCATTGACTTCAAGACAAGACAAACTGGGACTGAGTCAGATGAAACCAAGAACTGATCTATTTTTTTTGGCTAAGAAAGAATCCCAAAATGCATTTGTGTTCTTCTAACTATAAATTAGAGCGGGATAAATATTTTTTGCAGTCAGTCTCTAGTAAATTGAAATCAGCACAGACAAGTATATGCTTTGCCAAAACTAAGAAAATATCTTTCATATATTCACCATCTGTTAAAAGGTTTTCCTTAACTTACACAATTTCATTCAAAGCAAAAATTGTCAATTTTAAATATTTAAAAAATTACCTTAGCTTTTGAAGTGTAGGGAGATGATTAATGTTTCTTTGATTCAGCCTTGTGTCAGACATAACCAAACTCCCAACAGCTTACAAGTTTTATATAGAGTTATAATCGTAAGAAGGTTTTTGTTATCAGAAGGTTGGTTGTTGGCAGGATGGAATCGTCTAAGAATACAATATACATTTTTCATGTTAAAATAAAAATTTATTAAATGGAAAAAATAACACAAGTTGTAGAAAATGTTCATAGTAGTAATTTAGGTATTTAAAACTTCCGCAGAAGTTTAGAGTTCATGGTTGTGTAGTAGGGGAATGTAAAGTCTTTGTTCCTTCCTCTTTTTAGTGGATCTGACAGGTTGAGAGAAAGAGAAGGCAAAACAAATAAAGAAGATGTACTTAATGTGTCCATTTGTTCTTGGAGGGGATTGAAAAAGAAGAAAAGAGAATTGGAAGAAGAGGTTGAATGAAACTGACATGCCCTGTGTCAGGTCGGCTTCTTGAATTTTCTTTTGTTACATTGCCATGAGGTCTTCAGCTAACCACTCCTATGTTGACTACCTTTGACAAGGTTAGTGTCATGGTTTTTATAGTCAAGCTTCTCATGATGCCAGGTTTAGTGGCCTTTTCCCATCCAGGCATGAAAATACGCCATTTATAAATTTGCTGTTTTTAATCCAATCAGTATTCAGAATTAGCTTTTCACACTGAATTGTGAATTTTTCTTAGTTGGTTTTTCCAAAATGGTTTTTGTTCTTAATTTCTTTTCCCTACATATCACCTTCATTGTTTTGTTTTTTTTTCCCGATGTTATCACAGCATTGGTCTCTTTTCAGACAACATTTTAAAAATCTGACCATTGATTTTGAACATAGCTAACAAAGTATAGACTGATGGTTTGAAAGAAAGGTTGAGAGGTTTTGATTCTCAAAAATTGAATTGTTAAAATTTGATTCCCAAATTAACACAACAAATTGAGCTTTGTGCTTGAAAAAGAAAAATGCTGTTCAGGTTATTTTTTTCTTCTTTTTAGGCTTCCATACTTTAAAATGAAGTAACTTAGATTAACAAAAAAGAAACATTAAAGATATGAAGAAAAAAAATTAAATTGTAACTAAAAACATACATTTTTTGTTTAAAAATCCAGTTGCTTTAATTTGAACAGGTTTACATATTTTAAGTACTAGTTACCAGATAATTGATGGACTGTCTTGATCAGTTCATTAAGAGATAAATGTTGCAATTAAGACAGAGTAGAAAATGCATCAGAAGGAGAGAAAAAACAAATGAAATGTTTGTTTGTTTTTTCAACATTTGCTTGAGGAACAAGAAGTCTAAGTAAAAGACTTGACAACTCTTTTCTGTGCTGAAACTTAATCTTAGGAAAAGAAAATTAGATTCTGAAAATGGCAAGCCACAAAACACCTGTGACTTGCAGAAGTTGATTGAATAGTTCCTGCTTCTTATATCTCTTTCCACTCTTCATTTTTGCAAACATTATACTTAGAGGGTAATGAATATTGGCAAATAAGCATTTGTCAGATGAGAGGAACAAGTATTTTCCTTCCTCATTAATTCACGTTTACCAGTTTTATTCTTAATAGGTTAATAGGTTTTAATCTCTTTCAACTTTTGACATTGTATTTTATATCACTCTCATATATATATATATATTTTTTTTTTTTCTAAACATATACTGTTAAATATAAGAGACAATGAATGTCTATTATGTTTAATCATGAGTCGTTCTAAGCGTTGTATTTTGGCTTTAATTTCAGTTGAAAATAAAGACAAAAATTCTCCAACATTTGTATAATTTTTATTAATTTCATTCTAAGCTTTCGGCTCACATGAGCCATCTTCAGAGAGATTATTTAGATGGTAATACAATAACATTCACCATCACCGATGATTTTATTTTGTGTTGACATAAACTTTGCTAGGCAATTATCCAAATGTTGGAAAATTTTTGTCTTTATTTTCAACTGAAATTAAAGCCAAAATACGTTTAGAATGGCTCATGATTAAACATAATAGATAATCATTGTCTCTTATATTTAACAGTATATCTTTAGAAAATTATTTGTTGCCTTGATACACTACATATATATATATATTGTCATCTGCAGACAGATCTGTTTTGCTGTATCACAGCTCATCAGTACGGTTAGACTCCGATTGCTACATAACCCAGGCTTGAAACCCGACTGAATTGGCGTCAGTCGGCGACTCTACCCCTGATACACACTTGGATGATCATGTCTTGAAAGAGACATGACTGGCTGGGCAAACAATTATCCTGCAGTAGGTTGCCATTTGAAAAAAAAAAAAACTATGTTATTAACTCATGGAAGTGGTAAGCACTCAACTGCCTTGTGGATAATAACTGTAGCTATTTATACTTTTGGCAACTTATACATACATATATATATATATATATATATATATATATATATATATATATATATAAGTCACTTCATCTTCCAATACTAAAGAAATTTTATCCCTTTCTTTTCTTTGATACAACTTATTGAAGCTTTTGTCTCTAAATTATCTTCCTCTATTAGATTGTCTAGACATAGGAGATTGTGATTTTCTTTCTTTTTTTCATAGAAGTGTCCCTCCAACAATTGTTCATTTTCTAAGTGTATACTACTCTTGATTTTACTATCACGTTTGTATTGTGTTAACATGGCACTTTCGATTTCATTATTTTCAGGCTCACTCTACATTTCTTCATCACTAACTTGTTTCAGTCCAACTTGTTCTGCATGCGCTAATATACCCTTTGCATTCTTTTCTATTATCATAGTGTTCTGTCCACTTTGCATTAGATTCAATATTCTTTTTATAACACAGTTTTTCCTTAGTGGCATAAGTCATAGTCATTGGAGCTCTGATTGGTCTCCTCATGAGAGCGGATAGGATTTTCAATTTCCAAGCATGTGGTATTGTCCTATAAATTAGCAACAAACTAGGAAAAAATGTTTTTATTTTTTCTTTCCATTGTACACATCTATTCAGTTCATCTTTAACAGTTTGCACGATCCTTTCATTTTCATTATTTTCAAACTCACTCTAAATTTCTTCATCACTATCTTGTTTTAGTTTAACTTGTTTGGCATACGCTAATATGCCCTTTGCATTCTTTTCTATTATCATAGTGTTCTGTCCACTTTGCATTATGAATCTTGCTTCTTGTAGATTAGGTTCATTATTCTTTTTACACCGCAGTTCTTCCTTAGTGGCAGAAGACATAGTCAATGGGCTCTGATTAGTCTACTCATGAGAGTGGATGGGATTTTCAATTTCCAAATTTCAATTTCTATAAATTAGAAACAATCTTGGAAGAAAGGTTTCGAATTTTTCTTTCCATTGTACACATATATTCAGTTCATCTTTAACAATTTGCACGATCCTTTCTGCTAATCCATTTGATGGTATGGTAGGGTTTATTATGGTTTGCATCCAATTTGGTCCAACCATTTGCATTGATCCTCACCACAGAACTCTGGGGAATTGTTGGATACTAGCATTTTCAGAATTCCTTTTCCTAAAACCATGATCCTTAACCTTTGTTTCACAGTCAAACTTCTTTTGTTGGAGACCTATGAATGGCACCTACCAGTATTAGTAACAATCCCACTTTATTAACATGAGCATAATCCATGTGCCCTCTGTTTAAACATTGGGATTATTTAGGCCATATATATGTTTTTGTCTGGCTGAAATTTCTTCTATCAATGCACATTTTAGGCCTATTTACGTATTCTTCTACATATGCAGGACTAGCAGTATAGCCTGGCATTGCTCGGGTGTAATGAAAGCTTTAAAACTAATCCATGGTTCTGGAGCTCAGACTCTTTGGACGTTGGCACGAAAGACTAAAAAGCAATAGTTGTTTCCAGTTAAAGCGAAACCATAGACTGAAAGAAAAATGAATGGATGTAAGTTAAATTTTGAAGTTTGGTGAGAATCGGATAAAAATTGTGGATTTATATAGAGGACATACAGACAGATAAACAGACACACACACAAACATCTTGCCTTTTATATATGTATAATCGATTTTCTGCACTATTGTAAGAACTGCAATCTTGAAACTTCTGAATATCATTTCTTATGTCTTTGTCTATGAGTGTATGAAATTTGATTAAAATTAGACCACTTCTTCTATAACCCGATTTTTTTCAATTATCAATTTTTGATATTTATCGGGGGTACCTCGACCCAAAACCTAGCTTATAGTACAACTGCGTAAATTCAAGAAAATCGGTTCAGCTGTTTCAGAGTCTATAGGTAACAGAGACACACACACACACACACAGAGACAAAGTTCTATTTATAAAAGAAGTTTAGACAGCCTGGACACCATGTATCTAACCTTAACTTCCTTTACATAAATGTTATTCTGCAATGAACATCAGTATGTATATTTTTATAATTTTGCTCCTTTACCTCACTCACAGTCTGACTATGTCTCCAGTGTATCTCTATTTTCAGATGGCTGCTATTAATTTTAAGTGATTTTCAAAGTGAAAAAAGATTTCTCTAAAATTGGAAAATATAATTATTTTTGTCAAGAAAAGTAACCAAAGGTGGAAAGACCCAGATACAAAGTATATTGAGTACAAAATTATTTTTAAGTGAATTCATCAATGTGATTCAAGACAAAATATCTGTCAATGCGTTTTGACATGGGGAACCCTAGGTCAAAGTGAGGCTTTGACAATTTCTTGTGTATTGGGTTACTAGGACAGTTGATAAGAGCAGGGAGACAAATAGGGGGAGTGTGTTTACTATTAGAAGTCGAAATGGATAAATGTAATTGTTTTCATTTCAAGCTGGTAAAAGTTGTATGGTGAGGGGGAATGAAAACCTTACACCCCTCTTTCCCACACTGGTTGGGGTGCTGTTTAACAAAATCAGAATGTGAAATAATGAGTCATATTGTATTGCAAGAAGAAATGTGAAATATGGTTGGCCTGAAAACTCACCTGCTGCTAGAAATAAGAGGAAAATGGTCAGAGAGTGCCAAATTCAACCAACTGATCTTCCTGTAGAAATAATGCAACAAGAATCAGTCAGTTAAGTGCCATACGTGAAACGCTTGGGTGATCATGTCTCGAAAGAGACATGACTGACTGGGCAGAAGATTATTCTGCAGTAGGTTGCCATTGCTTTCTGCGGTAGACTGGTTGCCAGCCAAGACTATAGAACCCAATCTGTCCTGTTATTTAACCCATAACAAGAATATTCTCCTGAAATACCAGCCAATTAATATTTCCTTTCTGTCATTTATTTTAACTTGCTTGTAATTTTGTAATTATTCTATATATATATATATCTACACCATGTCATAGAAGTCTTAAATCTGGGTTTCATCATATACCAATCTCTCACATGTCTGAACCATCCTCATCAAGTAATAATAAGCGGTCCTGCTTTGGTTTATCCAAAATCAACCACACAGTTAAGTCAAAAGAGACATGACTGACTGGGCAGAAGATTATCTCGCAGTAGGTTGCCATTGCTTTCTGTGGTAGACTGGTTGCTAACCAAGGCTATAGAACCCAATCTGTCCTGTAATTTAACCCATAACTGGAGTGAAGAGACGGATTAATACCTTTTCCAGGGGCATTTGTACATAAATGATTGCAAGGAATTCAACTGAAATTCGAACTTGGCACCCAATTTGACGTTCCGAGTCGATATCCACTGCGCCACCATGCACATCAACATCACAATGTGGGCCAAATCAGCCAAAGTTCAGGGAGGTTAACTGGATGCAGCCAGGAGTCATGTTATACAAATTACATCCTTTTTAACAGTTTATTTGTGTTTAATCTCTTTAAAGTGCCTTTCTGTCCATGAACAATTATTCCACTTAGTTTTTCGTCTGAACAGTTGTGCTGATTTAGGCTGTATAAGATGGTTAAATTGACAACTGATGAAGTCGGTACCGGAAGAACAGTTGGTATTTGCAGCAGCAGCAACAAATCTCACATCTTAACCCTTCAAGGAGCCGGGTAAAAGAGGACCCTAATAATCGTGTCTTTTAGAGAGTGGAGTTAACAGGGAGAGAGAACTCATCTACCTTAGGTAGAATTGTTATACTTTCTCAATGAGAGAAAAACAAATGCATTAATTTCATTACAGCATCTTACCATCTTAAAAAGAATTGAACTCTCTTTTTTATGGATTATTATTTTTTTTCATTTTATTTCTATATTTTTGATTAATTTTTTGTTTTTAAGAGAAACATTTACAGGCAGACTACTCTGACATTTCTGGCATTATTCTTGCCATTCTTCTATTAATAATAATGATATTCAGGGTCTGATGTGGATTTCTTTTTCCTTTTAGACCTGGGACAGGTTAATTTATTTGCTGACTTTGTATGAATGAAACTTTGCACACTTATTCAGAGAGTGACCTTGAGTAGAAGAAAATTAACAGAATAATCCACTAGAGTTTGGGGTAAAATTCTGTAAGGAACCTTCATTTTCTTTTTTGTGTTTTAACACTTTCCTTCGAATAATTTTCCAAAACACGAAATGGCTTTTGTTGCTACACGACGAACAAATTGCTTCATTGTAGTTTTCACATATTTTTTCCAATGAAGGGTAACTTGTATCCTCCTTGTAACTTATTTCTCATTTTAAATTGGAGGGCAGCTTGTTAAAAATTATGTGACTTATGAGCATATTTTCAAACAAATTTTCCTCAAAAAATCTAACTTGTATGAAGTTTTCCTGCAACTAAGTTGAGGTCATACTTGGGAGTCATGTTTGCGACTCGTTTATAATAAACGGGACATCCAAAAAGAAGGATTAATCCCACTAAATGTAGCACACTATAATTTAGGGATAGAAAAAGCAGGTAAGGGACTGTCTGGACAGCTCTCAATATTATTTGATTTGAGAATGGACTCTTCCATTTCAGCAAGTTTGTTGCTGATAGAGGTTCGAAATTTGAACTCATTTTGCTGTTCATCCACAAACTCACTTTCCTGTAGGCTTATTTCTGCCTTGGTACAAATTACTTTAATTTTATCATTTAAGGAACAAATTTTTCTTTGCATCTCCTTAATAATGGCCTCTTTTGCCAATGTTCTTTTTTTTTATTCCAACATTTCTACATTAAAAACATCATCTTTAAAATTAACCCTAGCATCTAAGAGAGCCTTGACCTCTTTTAATTCTTTAAAGTTATTCATTTTCTTCTTAATTTCTCTGCTAGAATTTTTTTTCTCGGCTTTTATTTATCTTCTTTTTATATCAAGCTCATTGGAGAGTGGACTGCTTATGGGTAAGGGATGTGCTCTTATCTGTAGATGTGGATGGGCAGCAGCAGGGATGAACTTTCTTTTGTTCCTTGCGAGTGTTGGAAAATAAAATGGCTGAGAAAGAAATTCATGTATGCTTGTTGGTGGTCAATTTCTTTTTTTATCAAATTCGATAATTAATCAATGTCATTCAACAATTAGAACAATAATTTTGCTTCCTGTTCCTTATATTTAATTCACATAGGATAAATAAAATATTGGAATTTGCAGATTTAAAACAAAATTGTTTTTATTTTTTTTTTACTTTCAATACGTGTGCTGCTGAAAAAAAACAATGAAAATTTTTTTTATATTTTGTGGATTTGAATGGATTTTGTAAATTGGTTAAAATGACTTATTTTTTTTAACTGTCAGTATATTAAATTTTCCACTTTTTGTAAAGGTTATATGCATTGTGGTGCAGTGGATATCGGCTCGGGACCAGAAATTGGAGAGCTGAGTTCAAATTCCAGTTGAATTCATTGCATTCACTTATGCGCAAATACACTTGGGAAAGGTATTAATCTGTCTTTTCCTTCCAGTTATGGGTTAAATAACAGGACAGATTGGGTTCTATAGCCTTGGCTGGCAACCAGTCTACCGCAGAAAGCAATGGCAACCTACTGAGGGATAATCTTCTGCCCAGTCAGTCATGTCTCTTTCGAGACATTATTGCCCAAGCGTGTTTCATGGATGGCTCTTAACCGACCGACTTCATAGTAAGTAGATGTTTATTTCCAGTTCTGCATCAATGTTCTCTCTCCTATGGTTCAACCCAAAATCTTATACTTTCATGAATATGAGATTTCTAAAATTTGTTTGCAAAATGTATAGATTTACGTTGCATATGATGGTTAATGTGACAACTGAAGGAATCGGTACATGAAGAACACGGAATGCAACTTGGAAGTTTTAAAGAATATTATAATTCAGTCATAGAAAATACAATTGAAACAATATTATTCATTACAAACATTGAACAGGTGAAGAGGCTCATCCCTTGTCCCCTGTTTAGGATGTGGTTCCTGGCTTTCTCTTTTCCAATCTTTTTACTCTTTTCTTTTTCCTTTTTCAATTGGAGTAGATAGACTAAACTATCGCCCAGTTCACACTCCACCCACATCTATTGAACAGGTGAAGAGGCTCATTCCTTGTTCCCTGTTTAGGATGTGGTTCCTGGCTTTCTCTTTTCCAATCTTTTCATTCCTACATAGCCCCCTGCGCTTCAGTGGCATTACCGCCTTGCTCGGGGTGATATGATTAAAAAAAAAAAATTATTCTGTTTGCGGCTATAATATGTTATACAAATTAAACAATTATGCGTCCACTTAACTGAAGTCCTTGTGTAGTTGAGTGTTTTACATACTAGTCAGTTGTACAGCCTTTTCCGGCATAACAGCGGGTATTTGCAGCAGTGACGAATCTCATGTCTTAACCCTTCAAGAAGCCAAGTAAAAGAGGACCCTAATAAATGTCATCTAGAGAGTGGACTTGATGGTGAGGCAACTCATCTTCTTTAAGTACAATTTTTATACAATATAATGTTCAATATGGAATCTTGCTTCCTGTCCTCAGCTAATCAATTTTGACCCAATGTAAGAAAGTATCTTTGAATTTTTTCCTCTCTTCTTCACTTTCAAAAGTAATTTCAACAAAGCATCCACATGTGGAATAGTATTGCTTTTCACCTAATATCAAAGTCAAATGACAATAACATCAAAGCCCATCTTAAAATTCTAGACAATGTTACCTTAGGATGGAACTTCCTAAGATTAAATATGAATTCTAAAAGTTTGTGGTCAGGCCTTAGTAGGAATTTTTCAATCAAAAACTGAAGAGCTCTATTTACAGGCCATATTGTGACGAATGATTCTTTCTCAATATTTGAGTAGCTTGATTTGACTTTTGGCAATTTTTCTTGAAAGATACATACAAGGATGACCATCCTGAACTAATATTCAAAACATTGAGTGCTCACTTGTATCCAAACTTTGAAATTTTCAAATGCCACATATTCTTTTGTCTAAATTCCACTTTCTTTTTCCTTAAAGCAGCAAAAGATTCGGTCAAATCAGAGTATCACTCTAGATATTGTTTGCAGAAATTTACAAGTCCTAAGAAAGATTCAAGTTCTTTTTTGTTCTTAAGTACTTCAATTTTTTTTAATATTTTGTCAATTAATGATTGATCTGGTGAATACTTTGTTCAATATGGAACATCAAAAAAATTATATCATTTTTGTGAGGACATTTTTTTGTTTGTTGTTAATCCAGAATTTTTTAACTCATACAAAACTATCGTGATTTTCTATTTTAGTTCTTCATTAATAGCACCAATACAAATG
Organism: Ascarosepion bandense; assembly: GCA_037127315.1. Taxonomy (NCBI): domain Eukaryota; kingdom Metazoa; phylum Mollusca; class Cephalopoda; order Sepiida; family Sepiidae; genus Ascarosepion; species Ascarosepion bandense. The sequence goes on from JBBBDQ010001500.1 coordinate 4,491,099, forward strand.
TCATCTTGATAGCATATTGGATTTTTTATCTTGATGCCAAGAAATTGTTTTATAGCCCTTTGAAAAATCACGCTTGCAATTTTAATTCCATACAGCATTCTTTCCATCTAAAAAAGCCTATTGACATGTTTATTATTGTGACTTCTTTGAAGCCTTCATCAATAGGTATTTAATGGTAAACTTTAAATTAATTTTAGAGAATAAATTCATATCTGCAAGGGTTTTCAAAACCCATTCTACATTTTGAAATGGGATATGAGCTTCACATATTTTGTGGTTTACCCCTATTTTGTAGATCTCCAAATGCATAGATCCCGATCTTTCTTAAAATTGCTAATGAGGAGGCCCATTTTCTCCTTCATGCCAAAACTTGTTCAAGTAGATCTTGTTTCAGTAATCTTAGCTTTTCCACAACTATTGGTAGTAGATGGTTGGTTGTTTTGTTTTTATGGCATATCAACCTCGGGGGTCATTTATTGCCAACTAAACTTTATTTATTGCTGGTAATACCTTTTCCTTTCAACAATTTATTGTTGTTTTTTTTATATAAGTTTTGTATCTAGCAATACTTTTTTCTTTTTTAAGTATCAAGATTCATTGGGATTTTGTTTTTAAGCTCAGGGCCCCAAGTCCTACCCTGTTATTTAACCCATAACTGGAGGGAAGGGACCTTTCCCAAGGGTACCAGTACTTAAGTGAATGCAGGGTATTCAACTGAAATTTGAACTCGGCTCACCGATTTCTCTTTCCGAGCTGATATCCACTGCACCACAATGCACATCCATCACTAAACGCTTACAGCACCCGGTATTCCCAAGCAGTCACCCATCTAAGTACTGACTAGGCTCAACGTTGCTTAACTTAGGTGATCGAGCAAGAACTGGTGTATTCAATGTGATATGGCCATAAGCACACACATCTGTCACTAAACACTTACAGCACCTGGTATTCCCAAGAGGTCACCCATCTAAGTACTGACCAGGCTCAACATTGCTTAACTTCGGTGATCGAGCGAGAACCGGGTGTATTCAACGTGATATGGCCCTAAGTCTGATAGTAGATGGAATGGTACTTTTCATGCATAAAAATATGAGAAGCGACATTTTCTTTTAATCTTTACTTTGATGTATAGTTTTTAATATCCAAGTTTCTTCTGCCTTGACTTTGTCCACTAATTTTGTTGAATTTATGTTCAGCACATCATTTTGTGATTCTTTTAACAGTTTGCCATTATAATTGGTAATACATCAAATTTATTTTTTTTAGTTCCACATAGGCTTTAAAAATATTTTAATCATGGATTCATCAAACTAATTAAGTTAGACAAGCCATTCTTTAAACTTGGTTTTTCTATTTTCTTCCAAAAATTTCTGGCTATCAAAGTCACGTCACTTCATATATCTAGTTGCATGTCCAGAAAATATTATTGATTTGAATTTTTAATAACCATTGTTTTTTTCAATGTAAAGATGCCTATACTCATTTCCTCTTCATTTTGTTAAACCATCTTTACATTTCTCACTTTTGGATCTATATATATATGTTTAAAATTTTGAAACATTTTTTATATCTTTTTACATATGGTGGACATTTGTACTTTTCTATTTGATGTTTACAACTACACCAAGTGCACATTATTCTGTCTTTGTTATCTATCATGTATGTATCTATTTTCTCTACTAAATCTATGGTATAACTTGACAATTGTTTGACCTTATCCAGTCATTCCTTTCAAATCGCACAATGAAGGTAGTATTGAGCAGGCATGTATCCCAATACTATTATATAAATGCAGGTGTCCATCAAGGCTCTATTCTAGGTCCTATGCTTTGCCTTATCTACATTAACAATCTCCCGGATGTAATAAGATCCCAAGTAGGCATATACACTGATGACACTATGGTCTACTCTCGCCTCAGCAAAGCAAACCTCACTGCCGAGCTTGAAAAGAACCCCCAGTGTGTGGCGGACTTGGATAAGAAATGGCTTGTGAATCTTAATGCTTTCAAAACGAAGCTGCTATCGATTAATCATCACAGACAATCACTACTACCCACCATTAGCATAGATCAGGCTAGTCTCCCTGAAAGTAAAACACTGTGCCTCCTCGGGTTAACTTTCACAACAGACCTCAAGTTAAATGACTATATAGAATTCATAGCTAAATCCGCTGCTAAGAAAGTCGGTTCTCTGTGTAGGGCCAGGAAGTTTTTCCAGTTTGAAACAATCCTGCATATATATAAGTCTACCATCCACTCGTGCATTAAGTACTCCTGCTATCCACCTAGAGGTCCTTAACAAAATCCAACGAAGAATCTGTAATGTGATCAATCTTGACTTGGTAGCTCAGATACAGTCACTTTCTCACCGGCACAATGTGGCTTCCCTGTGTCTCTTCTACAAATACTTTTATGGTTTCTGCTCTGATGAACTTAGCTCCCTGGTGCCCCCTATATATGAATTTACTCGAACCATAAGATTAGCAACTAGGTCCCACCCTTTTACTGTAAAACCAATAAAATGGAAATTCTACTCCATCAGCTTCTTTTCTCGCACTTCCTGCCTGTGAAATTCCCTTCCATTTATTTGCTTCACCAACAGCTACAATCTCCAAGAATTTAAATGTAAAGTCAATAGTCATCTCTGATCTCACTAACATGCATCCTCTCTCTCATGCTCTTTTCTCCGTCCACTCCACTCTCATCAGTATTCTCATCCTTCTCTTACCCACTTCCTGACACCCCCTATAACCTGTCACTCTTTCTCATAACTTTCCTCCAATGTAACCTTCTGCAAAACAGTGGCAGTAAAATGCCTTGCTTGGGGCAATATGATTATAAAAACAAAAAATCCATAACTTTTGTTGAAATAAATGTTTGCTACTGAACAAATTTGACACACTGTTCTAATGACAACTTTCCCAGTTGTAACTGCATTAGAGTCAGATGTTGATATTCTTAATTTTGAAGACTGTCCACCAATTTTATTTGAATCAAATCTTCTTTGATTAACTGGTTTTCTGATCCCAGTTTCTTAAACTCACATTATTCAGCAGCCTGTTTCAAACAAAGAACATATTCAATGACTGGCTCATTCACTTCTTGAGAAATGCTCATGAACTTAGCTTTCCCTGCATTCACTAGATTTTTCTTAGGTATTATTTTTTTTACTATTAGCTCATTTATGTCATCAAACATCATTTCCTGCAACTGTCTTGGGTCTGCAATTGCTGATACTTTTATAACAGCCTCACAACCCGCAGTTGTCAAGAAGAGATCAGTTATCTGGTTATTCTCCTCAAATCCTTCAGGTTTTTTTCTCTAGCTTTAGCTGTTAGGCTCCTCAGTCATGCATGTTTGCATTCATTGTTATATTGTGTTGGTAACTCACAAGAAATGGTAAGAACCCAATGATATTTAATGCACAAAAGCATATATGTGGCACAAGGCCAAAAATTGGTGATGGGAAAGCTGATCTTCATCTGTCTTATACTTAAACATAGCCAACCACAATCACTGACCCAAACATACCGTAAAAATACTTGCACCAAAACAACACAACCTTACTATTCTTACTACAGCCACCATAATACCCCAGAGTCTCAGTGAAGTTTTAACCAGTCCCCATATGTACAATTTGTTTGGGGAAGGATAAAATAACTTTTAAAAATTTATACCCTCAATGAATATTTACAATGAAAACAAGATGTATTTACAAGAAACAAAACAGAAACAGTGTTAGCAATAAAAAAAGAGTTCACAATCCTTAAATGTGGCAGGAACATCAGTTAACGGGATGAAATTAATCTGGCACTTTAAAAATTCTAATAATCATTTGACCAAACACTCACTCAAGCACATGAAACATGCTTTGAAAATGAAAGATGTCCCGCATCTACAAGAGAACTGATATCTCTGGTCACTTAAAGAGCTGCAGGAATAAAACTAAAGAAAGTGGGGACAACACAATAAAAGGGGTCAATAAGCATACATTCCCTACCTAAGTTAACTTTGATTGAACAAATAAAAACAAAACAAGCCTAAACTATCCTATTTTGTGCAGGTTTGTCAATGTCCACTTCAGGAAGTCCTAACACTCTAAATGCTTAATCAGCATCAAAATGCTACTCTAAGTCAGCTGCTTTTACTTTGCGCAGATGCACAAGACTCACCCACTGTTTACCAAATTCTGTTGGAGGGAGTCATTTCCTTTCCTTCCTAATATTGACTTTAAGCTGATGCATAAAAAAAGATTAGTTGTAAAGAGGTAATCTTCTTGTCACCATAGAATTCTTCTGTGGTGTTGTCTATATCATGATTCACGTAACACCTAATCAGCAAAAGAATACATAGTGCTCAGCCTCAATCAATGGTGGTATGACATTGCTTTAAAAAGAACTGGCCTCAAGGACAAATAACTGTCCTTGCACTTGTCTACCATGTAGACTGACAAAATTCTTTTCTCAACTTTCTTCAGTTCTTGAGCATCTTCCAATAGACCACCTTCTTTTATAAGGTGAGCATAACTTTTGGCTTGCTCCTAAAACTGTAATATTGATAATACATTTATGGGTGGGGACTTTCAACAACAGACTGATTCCTCAGTCTCAGCATTGTTGTTCGTTTTGTCATTTGAAATTATGTTTGTGTGGTTTGTCATAATTTTTTTTTTAGTCATATTTTGGCCATTATTGGCCTCTGTACTCTTGGGTTTTCCGTTTTAGTAGTCATTCTTTTTGGATTCCTTCAATTCTGGATACTCCAAAGAGTTGCATTTATCTGGAGGATCTGCTTTGGAAAATGATCTAAAAAGATATTTTTGAATTAACCAACTTTTGTGAGCCATATTGGTTTTTTAAATAGTGCAAAGCAAGCATTATTTTTTTTTTGTGGAAAAGAATTATATTGAAATTAGGGAAGGGGTGTGGGGAAAAAAAAATTAAAAATAAATGCATGCAGAAACAAAAATTAACAATACAAATTCAAATTGATAAATAAACTGGTTTAACCAGGACAGCAAAAAATTGTTTAAATTGATAGAAATAAAGTTTGTAAAAAAGTTTGAAGGAACTATCAAGAATTACCCCAAAATGTTTAAAATATAAAAGAAATAATACAAAATTCTAAAATCTTTTGTCAGTAGCTAAAATAATAAGTAAACTGTAGTTTAAACAAACTAAAAATTAAATAATAAAAAAAATAATGAACAGTAATCCAGTGAAACTTTGTTACACTAGAAAAGGAAAAATAAAGATGGAGGCCTAAAACTGAAAAAAAGAAAAAATATACAAAAAACAAAACAAAGCAATTAAGAAAAATAATAGCAAAACAACTTATCTTACGGATTTCAGGTCAAAAGTTCTTGAAGTTCAAAATATAATCTTGCTGAAAACTTCTTGGCATAATTCAACAGTTTCTGAAAATATACAGTAGATGGTCAAAATCATGTCCAAAACGTGACTTCAAAAATCACAGCAAAAACAGGTTGTAGTAAGCACTCAATGACAATATAATGCACAAAAGTACATATGTGGCACAAGGCCAAAAATTGAGGATGGGGAAGGCTCGTCTTTATTTATCTTGTACTTCAAGTTAGCTAGCCACTTTCACTGACCCAAACATACCGCAATAATTCTTACACCAAAACAACATAATCTCACTACAACTACCATAATACCCCCGAGATTTTACGAGGTTCTAACTAGTCTCCATATGTACAATTTGTTTTGGGAAGAATAAAATAACAACTGTTAAAAAATTTATAGCCTCAATGAGTATTTACAAGAAACAAAACTGAAACAGTGTTAATAATTGTTGCGGATTCTGGGTGAGGAACCACACAAAATAATGAACAACAAAACAGGTATTTGAGATAAAAAAATAGGTTATATTAAATGTAAAGATATAAACCGGAATGTAGGTTATTAATCTAGAAATACGATTGGTAAGGAATATACATATATAAGTCTTTGAAGTGAATCCGTGCTGGAAATAGTATATCCGTGTAATATTAGTCTGGCTGAGTGGAGCTCAGAGCTACTATGGCTGCTGACATGGTATTCTCTGTGTAACTTTGGTATCTCTTGGTATCTTACGAATCAGTCTGGTACTCTCCAATAACTAACAGATCTCATTATGGAAGGAGTATATGTATACTCAAGTCAAGTCCATTATCATAGAAAAAGGGGAGATCCCACAATAATAACAAAAATTCACAATCCTTAAATGTGGCAGAAACATCATTTAACTGGACAAAATCAATGTGGCTCTTTAAAAAATTCTAACATTCATTCAACCAAACACACACTCATCTAAACATGACAAAAACATACTCAAAAACTGAAAGGCACCCAGCATCCACCAGAGAACTTATATTGCTGTTCATCTAATGAAAGTGGAATAAACTAAAAAAACTAAGCACAAAAAATGAAAGGACCTAATCAGCATACGTCTCCTAGCTTTGTTAACTTGACTGAAAAAATAAAAACAAAACAAGCTTAAACTATTCTATTTTGGGCTTGGTTGCCAATGAAACCACCATAAAACTGATATGTCTGGTCACCTAAAAAGAGAGAGGGGAATTAAACTAAAGAAAGTAGGGGCAAAAAAGGGAGCCAATGAGCATACATCTCTTAGGTGTTATGCAGTGTCTCATGGGTAATAACTGTAGCTATTTATACTCTTGGTGACTTCGTATGGAAATGAGTCACATACTGAAGCCTTATCAAGAAATAATTCAAGCAGTGAGAACTAATTGTCTAATTTAAATAATGCATATGAAGACAGTATTTATTCTAAATGCATAAGCTTAAGACTTTGTCATTGCATGTTTTCAAATTGATGTTTGTTTTCATTCAGACATTGCTAGCAATGCAACACAATGGATTCACAAGCAGCAATCAACATTTCTATAGAAATTTGGTCATATCTTTGCTCTATGGAAACTTTAATTTTGGTGACTGTTGCTGATTTTGTAACAGACATTATTTTTTAATTGTCCTCACAAGGAAAAAGTCTAAAGGTGGTGATGTTTGTTGAATGGGGAGGATATTCTACAGGACCTATTCTTCCAATCCATATGTTTTGCAAGATTTCATTCCAGTATGATCGGACATCATGCTGGCTATGTAGTGGGGTTTCATCTTGCTGAAAATAAAATTCCACACCTCTCAGAACTTCTTTAATTCTTAGCATGATTAGGGTGTGTTCACTTTTTTTGGAAACACCATATCTATATGTAAGTGGAAACAGAAATCAACACCCAAAGGTGACAGTCTGTTTCATGCTAAATGGAGTCATCAGGCCATGTGCATTGTTTTTACTTGATTTATATATATATATATATATATATATTAATATATATAAATTTAACAGTGAAAATGATTTCCAAAAAATGATCTAATTACAAAAATCAAAGATTCAAAATTAAAAATTGAATAGAGAAAGCGATTCCCAAACAATGATATAAAAAATCAAAAATTAAAAATGTAAGACAAATAAAAGATTCCCTAAACCCAATATTAAGATTAAACATGCAAACTTACACCGATTGTAAAGACTCTGCAAAAATAAAAATAAACAAAAAAAATATCTGCACCAACTAATAAATTCCAACGGTCACAGACTGACTCCACACACACTAACACTCTCCACAAAATATTCCAACTGTCAACGAAATATCACAATATCAACCCCCCCCCCCCCCGCCCCGAAAAGGATTCCCGGTACCACATTGCCTGGAAACTGATGCACCGCACCTTCGCACCTTCGTAGGATTATATATAGAGAAGTCATGTACATGTTCTAAAATATAATTTATAATAAATATTCACAGCTCTGTATAGAAAATTATATATCAAGCACTGTTTTAAATTTATGTTTTGGATGTGGAAAGAATTCTTCATTCTGTATTCACTCGGATATATATATATATATATATATATATATACACACACAGATCAGTAATGCATTTTGGGTAGTTTATTGTATTTTAATTGTTATTTTGAAGGTGTGGTTTGTTAATTATTCAGTTTATTTGTTAAAGTTAATTATTCAGTTTATTTATTTGTTAAAGTGTTATTGTAAGGAAAAGAAAATATGTAATATGTCTGTTTCAGGAAAACAAAACTTGACAAGAATAGATACTCTCTTGGTTTCCTGGTCTTTCCAATGTCTTCGTCTTCTTCTCACTCAAACACATCGTCAACCGACTAAGTTCAAACTGACTTAAATTGCCACCTTTCCTCAACTGCTTATTTGCATACAAATTACAACGGGTGGCTTGTATATCAACATGGCTGCTGCTCATTTGCATACCTTGTAAAACCATTCACACTGGAACAAGGCGTTACATCACTCGGATTACCACAGATCTATTTTTAGATTTTGTTAAAAATGTGACAAGCATAGATATGACTAAATGTTTAATTGTAATCTATTATAGAACCAATCATCAGACACTTAAAATGAAGTCAATTTCATGTTCCCACCTGAATTGGTTCCTGCCAATGGTGACTGTTATGATTAAAGTAATTTTTTTATTTGGCAAAAGGCCATATGAAAAACATACTTTAAAAAATTGTTTAAGGCAGCATTTAATTTATATGGGTGCACAACAAAGACAGATGACACAAGCCAAATTTATATGGGTGCACAACAAAGACAGATGACACAAGCCAAATTTATATGGGTGCACAACAAAGACAGATGACACAAGCCAAATTTATATGGGTGCACAACAAAGACAGATGACACAAGCCAAATTTATATGGGTGCACAACAAAGACAGATGACACAAGCCAAATTTATATGGGTGCACAACAAAGACAGATGACACAAGCCAAATTTATATGGGTGCACAACAAAGACAGATGACACAAGCCAAATTTATTAACAATAAAATAAACAAAACTGAAAGAATTACACAAATTAAGTGCATTCTGTGTCAAATGATGGCCAATAACATGCAGGTAAAAATAATCAATGCAAATAAATTATGTTATTTTACAATAAATATTACAATGCTGCATATAGCCCTCCAAAAACAAAACTATACAAAATATAAAAAAAGAGAAAATACTCCTCTGAATAATTTTCAAAGAAGTAGTCCAATTTTTGAAGCAATGTTTATGGTAACAGTAATGCAGAAATGACTGCTGTTCATTTCAGTTCTCGGCTGGTCAAATTTCTTCTCTATCATGTTTCTTTCTAGACCTGAGCAACCAGAGTTCCTGCAGCAAATATTTGCTGACTCCTCAAATTAAGTCCTTGGTTCCCTTTCATTACCCCCAGGTAGACTCCAAATTCACTTGTCAGCCACACAGTTACTACTTGACAGGATCAATACATATCAGGCCTACTTAACCAATGAAATACAGCATAAAAATATTGGTGAAGTTTAAATTAAACCAAAATGTTAAATTGATAAACGTATCATATCGGTTTCTTATCCATATATACACTGTGCGATGGGTAAATTGTCACCCACTATATTTTTAATTTTGCATATACATGTTTTTTATTTTGATGATTGCACCGTAGAATAGGGTCAGTTACACACAGCCTGTGAGAAAAAGAGCATCATGGGGCAAGTAAGTCCCTCAGAAATTTGGAAACGGCATGCTGTATTGCTTGGCATTGACGTCAGAAGCTAAAATACAAACATCTCAGAGTGTTTGGGTGTCAATCTGAAAACAGTGCAGAGGATTTAGAAAGTGTTGGATGAGTCTAAAGGTGATTACGAAAATGTTTGGAGTGATCCATTCATCTTCCCACAGGGCTTCATACTGAACACAGGGGCCAATATCAAATGCCTTGAAGAGGTAGTGCTGCCCTGGGTCAAGAGGGTGGCTACTGGAAGGCCCTATGTCTGGCAACAGGACTCTGTACTATGTCACACAAGCAAGAGAACCCAGACAATTTCTGCGACCAAATCACCCCTTACATCCGGCCACCTTACTCTCCAGACTGCAACCCCCCCCCTTGATTATTATGTGTTGAGTGAGAGACCAACAAGACTCAATATGGAGGCCTACATCCGGTGCAGGATCAAGTGGGCAGCCACTGGAAGACACTATGTCTTGCAACAGGACAGTGAAACCGATAAAATGCAACCGCAACTTCTACTCCAAGTTTCTTTTCTCGTACTTCTCGACTGTGGAATTCCCTTCCACATGACTGCTTTCCCGACGGCTACAATCTCCAGGAGTTTAAATGTAAGGTCAGTAGACACCTCCTAACACAATAACTAGCTTCCATTCTTTCAAACACTCTTCCCACCCACCCAACTATCTATCACCCCCCTTCTGACCTTTCCTATATCTAACCACTCTTTCTATTTACCTTCCCCTATGTAGCCCCATGCACAATAGTGGCAGTGGAATGCCTTGCTTGGGGTGAAACGATTATATAAAAAAAAAAACTATACTGTTATAATGTGGGTATAAAGTGGGAGTTCAATTCCACATTACAACCAATATATAAATTGATCCCTCACTTTATAACCACAGTCATCCTTCTCTGAGCCACTTCCTGACCCTCCCTATAATCTGTCACTCCTTCTCTTTACCTTCCCCTATGTAGCCCCATAAAAAAAAAAAATACATCATGACACACAAGCAGGAGAAATCAGTCATGCGTGTCAGACAGTTTCTGTGACTATGTCACCCATTACATCTAGTCACCTAAACTCCCTATACTGCAACCCCCTTGATTACTATGTGTGAGACCCAGTTAAGTGAGAGACCTACAAAAGTCTTTGTAACATCAGAGATGAACAGAAGGCAAGGATTATTGCAGCATTTACCAACTTAAACAAGCAGACCATCCAGAAAAGTCGCAGAAGATTCCAAACCCGTCTGGAGATTGTGGTTGAAGCCAATGACCAATTTATTGAATAAATTTATTCTTAAGTATTTTAAGATATTTTCATGTAATTTTGGTAAATATATCCGTCAGAACCAGATGTCAGTGTCATTTTTTTTTTTTTTTTTGCATCATATCATTTCTTATGTCTTTGTCTATGAGTGTATCAAATTTGATTAAAATCGGACCACTCCTTCTATAACCCGATTTTTTTGATTATCGATTTTCAATATTTATCAGGGGTACCTTGACACACCGAGTTCGAATTCCAGTTGAATTCCTTGCATTCACTTACGCGCAAATACCCTTGGGAAAGGTATTAATCCGTCTCTTCCATCCAGTTATGGGTTAAATAATAGGACAGATTGGGTTCTATAGCCTTGGTCGGCAACCAGTCTACCGCAGAAAGCAATGGCAACCTACTGCGGGATAATATTCTGCCCAGTCAGTCATGTCTCTTTCGAGACATGATCGCCCAAGCGTGTATCGCGCACGGCACTTAACTGACTGACCTTGACACAAAACCTAGCTAAGAACACTTGCATATGCATATAGTACAACTGTGTAAATTTTCAAGAAAATTGGTTCAGCTGTTTTGGAGTCTATAGGTAATGGAGACACACACACACAAAGTTCCATTTATAAATAAGTTTAGATTAGATTTAGATTTAGATATAGTTAATTCACCCAAAATGAAGCTGAAGAGTCACTCAAAGTAAAGGTTTTCTGAGCAAGAAAAGGAGGGAGTAAGAAGTGAACTGCACATTATGAGGATATGCATGATAGATATTGGTTGATCTCGGATTTGAAGAGACTGTAATTTTACTTTTCAGAGAAGTATCCTCTGGGAAAAAAGATTTTTTATCGGAAATTACTCTTTATGAAAGCAACACAAAGGGAATGGCCAAGGAACGATTTGTTACCATAATCATGTAATAGCATGTCTTAACTGTAAAGGTCTCAACTAGTTGAATATCTATCATAGTAACAGCGATAATGTAATTGTGTATTCATCATAGTAATAGCAATAAAATAATTGTGCCCTCCTAATTGCTTTGACTGACCTTTCAACCATCTGATAAACATGAATGTCCTCAAATTTACAAAACCTTCATAAACTAATGACATCCTAACCTGTGTGTATATAAACATGTGCATGATAATAAATCCTACATTGCCTTGATAAAGTCCGTAACAGGAGGAAATGTGTCAGCTAAGTACAATTTTCCTCATTATTTTGTCTCCTACAGATAGACTCTGAGAATATAATTATATATATATTTGTCATCCACATACAAGCTTGTTTCGCTGGATCACAGCTAATCAGTGTGGCTAGACACATCCACTTGCTGGCCGGGATTGAAACTCCACCGATTTGGTATGTGGAAGGCTGTTTATTATTAAACATGAATATGTGTATGCTTGTCTTCTAAGGTGTCTAACCAGTCCCTGTTGCAGATGCCTGCTCAGGAATATTTGTGTTTCTTCAAAACCCATAAAGGTGACCATTGAATTGTACTGCAACTATGCTGAGCGAACCTAAGGGATGGTGTTTGCAAGAAAGCACATAATCTGTCATAATCAACAGTTGAACAAATTTGTTATATTCAGACACTCGGTCATGATGACTTTTGACTTTATCAACAGTTTTATATATGTAATTTCATTCACAAAGCTTAGATCAACCCAAGGTATATTTTTCAATCACTTCCTAATGATCACATGGTTTCATCACAAATATAGATATATATATAAACTTTTGAGGGTTATGAACTTTTCACATTTTGTAAAATAATTGTATAATAATTCAATGAATATTTGTTAGAAAATAATGAAGGATTTTATTCAGTTTAATTAAAAAAAAAAAGAAAGTGTCACCATAACCCAAAACTTCTAAAATCATATATAAGTAACACATCACTCAATAAGTCCCAGGCCCAACTAAATAAGACAACAACTTTTAGGCAAAATTTGACTTTATTCATCAACATAGTCTCTTTCTAGGGTGATACATTGATTCTAATGCTTCTCTAACAATGCTATGCTTTTTTTGTAGAAAGATTTGTCTTAAGCCTCAAAATTCACCTCAGTTTCTGATATCACTTCTTCAGTGGAGCCAAATCTCTTTTCCTGGAGCATTTTTTTGAAGTCTGCAAAAAGCCAGTAGTCACTGGGAGCTAGATCTGGAGAAAAAGGTGGATGTGGAAGCAATTCAAAATGCCATTCATGTAGTTTTGCCATTGTTGCAATCGACTTGTGACATGGTGCATTGTCTTAGTGAAAGATCTTTTGATTTGTGGCTGTTTTTTGAAGATTTCTTCCTTCAAATGCACCAAAAATGCTATATAATATTTGCTATTGATGGTTCTTTCTTTCTCAAGGTAATCAATGAACAAAATACTTTGTGCACCATAAAATACAGAGGCCAAAACCTTGCTCGCTTATGCTTGTTCTTTGTTGCTTTTAACAACTTTCACTTGCTGCTGCCCACTCAGCTGACTGTCAATTTGATTCCGAAATGAAGTGGTGAATCCATGTTTCATCCATTATCACATATTTATGCAAAATCTCAGTTGCAAACAACGCTCTGAATTGTTGATGCATTATTGTTTTTAATTGACTGCAAGCAAATGCAGAACCCACTTTCAAGACAGTTTTCTTATTGACAAATGTTCATGCAAAATGGTGAATGAAGGCAATAAGATAATAAGAGAAGGTAATAAGATTACCTTCACTTATTGAAGGTAATCTTATCACGATAAGAAAGATTAAACTTTCCAAGTTTAAAAATTAAACTTGGTTTAATTTTTGCTTTTATCATCACAATCTTGGATGCCTAATTGACAAAAATCCAAGATCTGAAACTCTATCAATTATAGGTTAAGCCACTTCCTACTCTAAGATTTGCATGGAACCACCTAAGAAAATTTTATGTTAGATGAAAATAGTTTTCTAAAACAAACATTGCCAAGGAAGTATAAAGTATTTATGGTTTCAATAGAAAAAATATCTTTTTGGCACACCATTTTTTGTAGATACACTGATTAAACTTTGCTGAGAGATTTTAAGATAACTTTGTTTTGATTCTGACATTGAAGATGGTGGTTTGGGGGAACCTATTGTGATATTTTTTTTAAAGGAAAATAAAAAGTAACCCAAATACCAAAAAAAATATGTAAAATGTTTTGTGAATGGATAAAAGTATCAAAAGAAGCTTGTAACGTTACATGCTAGGAAGGGTTCTCTGAACGATGCTCTATGGTTGGATCGACCAGTTGAGTATGATACAGATCAAGTCAAGACAAAACTTAATAACCACATCTCTATGACTTGAGAGATCGTCAATAGCCTCTGTAACTGGTCAAAACTAAGGTCCACGCTTCATACTGATGTTTCCATGACTTTATTCAGAAGTTTCATAACACCGTGAAAATTACATAAAACAAAACAAACAACAAACAAGACGGTTACTGATAGCTTTGAGGAAAATAATAGATTTTGAATAAAATATGAGGAAACATGAAAACAAATCAAATATAATTTACATATTTAACAATACTTAAAGTAAATTAAATAATTAGTGTGTTCGCCTGGTAGACCAGTTGTAGGTTTTAAACTTTTGACGGGACCACAATGGCCATCATCTATGGCACATGTTGCTTTTCTCTTGGTCCTTGTCTCTCACTAATTCCGGGTCAAAGGCCACGTGATGCATTGTGACAATTTAATCCAAACAGATGATTTGTTTCACTTGTACAATAGCCAAATCATAGGGAAGGGGCATGAACAAAATTTGCATAAATAAATCTTTTTTTTTCAGGAAAAGTGGCACCTATCAGCCACTTGTTGTCACGGCAACACATTTGCTTCATTGCGCATGATGACAGCAGCTACAGCCTCAAAATATGCAAATCAAGCATTGAAAATCATTTGCACTTGGTTAAGTTAGTTCCTTTTTTAAGTGTACCCCAGAGTTAAGGCTTTTTGTAAAATAACCGATTTCCTGTATCATAAATCAATGAACTTTTGTTCAAAAATAATGAAGAAAGGTTTGATTCACTTTATTTTTTTAAAATATCACTTCCAACACAAATTTTCTAAAATCATATGTAACTACAGTAATACTATGACTTTTTGGAGTTTTCTAGAACTTTACAGAACTTTTAGAACTTTTTTTGTTTATTTGTAATATTTATGCTCTAGACTGTTAAATGTGTGAAAAAATACATAAGGACCATATCCAATTACATCATTAGCATATTGAAAAATGAAGTTAAAATATTTTGATTTTTTGCACCTACAGTGTATATAGTAAAAATCCAATTTTCGGTTTGGAAGTAACCTTTTTCAAAAAATAAAACAAATTAATGCTTTTTTTTCAATACTTTTGAACAAAAGTTTATCGATTTATGACACAAGAAGATAGGTTTACATAAAAACCATGAACATAGTATACACATACACACAGGCATAGAAACAAGCTGTTGGACACAATTTGTGTGTACAATTAACAATTTAAAACAATGCAATATTGTTTTTGAAACTAATTGTGCAGAGCAACACTGAAGAGATTGTGTAGTAAGCAAAATGAAAGCTTAGTTAATTATACAAATGGTTAGTTTTCCAAACAAGATGGTGTTTTGTAGAGAGAGTAACAGTGGAATAGAATCCTGCACTGTAAGTTTTTTTTCCAGAGAACTAAATGCAGTAATCAATAAAAAATGCATCTAGAGAGAGAGAGAGAGAGAGTGTGAGTAAGTGAGTGGAGGCATAATATTCCATAATGATAATTATAGACCGGATCGTTCTTTGGTAACTAAGCCAGAATTGTTACAGCTTGTCTGGAAAGTTTTCACTCATTTGCCATATTCACAATACCAAACACAACCTTCAGGCTCCAAAAAGAGATACTATATAGATTGGAAGAGAGTCCTTTACTAGGAGCTTCTTCTAGAGAATGGAAAGATTTTATAAGAACAAGTACTGTTCTCAATAAAAACAACTAAGCCAATAATCAAAATAAATAAAATAAAATTAAAAGCATTTAGCACTAAGAGAGAAAGTGAGAGAGAGGTTATAATATTTCATAATGATAATTATAGACTAGATGGTTCTTTGGTCACTAAGCCAGAATTGTTAAACATGTCTGGGAAGTTTGCACTCATCTGCTATATTTATCAATCTACTGCATCTTCAGATTCTCATTTATTCCAGATTTTTATGTAATTTTCTTAATAAAAAAAAACAAAAGCTTCTATTCTCTGGATGATTCCAAATGGCCGCAAATGTTTTTCTTTAATGAAAAAAAAATTGGGGGAGGACAAAATCATGAAGTTAGATGAAAGTTGAGAACAAAATGTTACTCAAAGTTAATGCCAAAAAAAAAAAAGTTGTTTTGTTTTTAAGCTGAACAGAAATGATATTTTAGTAAAATAAGCAATTTCTTCATATGGAAAAACTTGGCATTCATTTATCGAGCAACCAGTGCTACAGTCAGTTAAAATTTTAAAAATCTTTCTCTTAAAACAATTTTTCAGGAAAATAGGTTTCTCAAGTCCATTAGTGTTATGGGGAAACACACCTATTCCTCAGATAATGGACTCTCCTTCCTATATTAATAAGAGTTAACAGTAAATTAACAAGAAAAGTTCTTGAGAAGTTCATAGGAGTTCTTTAGACTTTTATTGGAGTTCAATAGAACTACTAGGCAGTTAATATTAGTCAGCAATTAGCCGAATACTAAGGAATCAGCTTTCAGTGGAAAATTACCAAGTTCTTAACATTTTGGGTGCGTTAAGTCGATTAGCATCCAACATAGACTGATTATAACCTTCAGTGCAAAAACTACGCCACAACAATTAGCTTTTATTGCTCTTTCCAGTATTAATGGAGTTTCCTTCCTAACCTTTTATTTGAAGTTGTGTGGAATGTTAACACTGAGATTATGTTGTTATTTTCTCTTTGCATTACATGAGCTATCCATTTTAATTATTCATATGGTTGATAGTCCTCAAGGGATGTGGTTTCTCTTATTTGGTACAATTTTGTTTTCTTTTGTAATTCCATAGCACCAGCCAACAATGCACAAACCAGGATGGTTTTCACCGAGATCCTCAGGCTTTATTTGCTCAAAGCTATTTTTCACTTAGAAAGAAATTGTATACAGCTGATAGTTTAGATATTTCTGAATGACTTTGGTGCCGTGACATCAGCATGAAATTATTGATCTGACGAGGCTATTTAAAAACATGACTCAAGTCTTCAGGTTAAAGTTTTGGTTTTCCAGCAATCTGTAGTGTTGACAAAAAATTACCCCTAAAACAACCTTAAACCTATGTTGAATTTCCTTTTAGCTTACATTGAGCCTGGTTAGTACTTAGGTGACTGCTTGGGAATACCAGGTGCTGTAAGCATTTATTGACCTTGAAACTTCTGAATATTGTTTCTTATGTCTTTGTCTATGAGTGTATGAAAGCAGTGGATAACATATTTGAAGGACCTGATATGGTGGATGACAAAACAAGGATTGCGTGGTGTAACAGGAGAAAGCATGCTAAGAGCCACCAGGAATAGGGAGATATGAAAAGCCATAATTACCTACGTCCTGAAAGGACAGGGCACATAGAAGAAGAAAAGAAAACTGAATTGGCAACAAGGTTTCATCAATTTAAAGTTGAAATGGCTAAATGTAACCATAAGTTCTAACAGTTTCTTCTATCACACGTCTCCTGTAGAACCCTGTTCACCAAGGGAGATGCTATTGGTACTTAGGGACAGACTGGCCTTGGACTCATCCTTAGGAGAATATACCAGTATTCCACTAGATTACCTGATGGAGATACTGACTTTCTGCACACAAACAACACACTTTGGATTGAGATCAGACATATATCAACAGGATGAAGACCTAGCAATGGGCTCACCATTATCACGATCACTGGCTAGTATATACATGGAATACTTTGAGAAGATGGTATGAGAATCCACAGCTCTAAAGCCAACTCTATGGCTAAGATACATTGATGACACCTTCATATTCTGACCACACCAAGAGGAGGTCCAGACACTACTGGACCATGTGAAATCAATAAGATCATCAATACAGTTCACTATGGAAAAAGAGTGATAACAAACTGGAATTCCTGGATGTGCTAATAACTCAAACAGAAGGGGGTCTCAAGACATCCGTATGCTGTCAGCCAACATTCACCAGACAATACCTCAACTTCAACTCCCACCACCCATACAATGTAAAAAAAAGAAATCATCCACTGCTTGCAACATCAAGCAAAAGTCATAATTGGTGATCCAGAGACATGCAAACAGGAAATAGTCAGTATAAGCAGTACTCTGTGCATATGCTAGGCTACAAAAATCTCCTAAGATGACCATGCATAGAAATTAATACAATATGGGAATCAATAATATGGAGTGCTAGAGAAAATCATTTGTGTCAAAGATTGCAATATGAAATCTGGTAAAATATGGTTAATGATACATTAGGTTTCTAAGTCCGAGAAATGCACATACTGTTGTTCTCAAGGACACATGGCCCAGTGGATATAGATGTTGGTTAGTTCCAGTGACTTGACCCAAAGAGCTGTGAATTCAATGGTGGACAAATAACTTAGAAAGGTTAAGCTAAAGGGAGATAACTACATGGCTACCAGAAGTGGCATTGGCACATGAAAGAAGAAGTAATAAAAAGTTCAGTTCGAAATTCCTAGCACCTGAAGAAGGCTGGAGCATACAACAGCTGAAACATTGTAAACATGGCAGTAAAGATTAGAACAATAGTCCAAGTAATGTAAACAGTGTATTAGATCGATAATAAAATATATGAACATTTTTGGTTTTGTACACTTCTTTTTTCTGGGAACCTTGTTAGCAAAATAGGCTCACAGATCATTATAATCAAATTGCTTCATATTTGTGTTAAGATTAGATTAGTAAACATCCATTATCGCTACATGTCATAGAATGACAGCAAACTTGTCTTACAGATTATTGTTAATATAGTCTGGTACTTACTGGGTGGCTACCTATTATGGCCTTGTCTAGGACTGCAGTGTAACAGTTGAAAGGTTAGTTTTGCAAGCTATTGTTAGTGAGTTTAATTTAATATAACCTTGAGAATAAGCTTTCATTTTGCAGTAAAGCCACATGTATTTAGAAATTCTTGACAAATCCAAAGAAGTATCTGCAATGGTATCGGTCCTGACCTGGCATCTTAACTTGAAGCACTTAGCTTCCCCACACTTATATAAATATTTTCAGGATAATGGTTCTGAAAAGATTTTCTTTTTGTGCTTCAACTTTATGTATTTAATCACAGTACATGATTATCACATTGAATACACTGGTTCTTGCTCGATCACCGAAGTTAAGCAACGTTGAGCCTGGTCAGGACTTAGATAGGTGACCGCTTGGGAATACCAGGTGCTGTAAGCGTTTAGTGATGGATGTGTGTTGTGGTGCAGTGAATATTGGCTCGGAAAGAAAAATCGGTGAGCCAAGTTCGAATTCCAGTTGAATACCCTGCATTCACTTAATCACTTAGGAAAGGTATTAATCCGTCCCTTCCCTCCAGTTATGGGTTAAATAACAGGACAGATTGGATTTTATAGCCTTGGCTGGCAACCAGTCTACCGCAGAAAGCAATGGCAACCTACTGCAGGATAATCTTCTGCCCAGTCAGTCATATCTCTTTCAAGACTAGATCGCCCAAGCGTGTATCACGTATGGCATTTAACTGACTGACTGACTTGATTGACAGCTTGGTCTAATCATTTTACTGTCGAAATTTCTAGATGCAACCGTAAGTTCTATTTTAATAGTTTCTTCTTTTGCACTTCTCACTCGTGGAAGTCTTTTGGCTTGTTACTTCCCTGTTAAATGCTATCATCATAGGTTTAAACACATCACCTTCTGTTTCTTTAATTCTGTTTTTTTAATAATAATCTTTTAATAAGAAAACATTTTTTTTTGCAGTTTTGTGCAGTAATCTAATTCTAACATGGATTTGTTACAGGTTTTGATGCATTTTTGTAATTTGTAAAAAATTTATGTCCAAATTTTGGGGGGCTTGGAACCGATTAGGGCATTTATAGTGTAACAAGTGTCTCTACTTACGAAATTTTCACGTTACGAAATGACTTCTAGAATGAAAGTAGAGATACCACTATACTAATATGCTCAAGAAAAATAATTTTTGGCATTAAATGACCCATAAAGAGTTGATGTGCCATTAAATAAACAAACATGCAAGATACTTTTAATTTAAACATATTTTTAGAACTTGACGTCTTTTATTTAGTCCATAATAACCACGTTCGGATACCTTCTAGCTTCATGTTTCTAGTATAACCTCATTTTTAACAGCAAAAATTATTATTGTCTGTGTTAATGAAACAACCAACTGAAATAAGCACAGTGGACCCAATGGTTACATCAGCACGTTGGCAGGCATGAACTCCAACAGAAAGTGGCTCCAACAAAGCTCCCTCTTCTGTACTTACATTGTCAGGCAGTCTGAAACATTTCGGTGACTTCCTTGTGTCTTAGTGGCTTTATCACCTTGCTTGGGGTGAAATGATAAAAAGTTCTCTGAAACAGATTCTACTATAAGCATTACTCTCTCTATTCTCTTTCCTCTGACTTTTGGGCTTCCCAGATTTTTATCTCTTCAGAATGTTTTCTAGCTGCCATATTTATTTTTTGGAAGCCAAATAGAGAAATATTTGTTCGCAGCATTTTTCTCCGTTCTACTCGAAGCAAATACACAGCTGTCTCACTGTTGGTGTGCT
This sequence comes from Ascarosepion bandense, assembly GCA_037127315.1. NCBI lineage: Eukaryota > Metazoa > Mollusca > Cephalopoda > Sepiida > Sepiidae > Ascarosepion > Ascarosepion bandense. The sequence goes on from JBBBDQ010001500.1 coordinate 4,511,767, forward strand.
TCTTTTTGCCTGTTTGATAAGACTCCTTGTCCACCATCCATTTCTATTTTTCCAGTCTGATACAGTTAATGATTAATCAAATTAAAACAATAACTTCACAAAACCCAAAATGCTTGTCTGGTCAAATCACCTACGCTGTTTTAGTTTTATGCACAGCCAGTCTGGAAAGTTTCCATTCAATTAGAATGTCTTAAGAATCAGCTGTATAGCATAGATGCAATTTGGTAACTAATCTGAGGAGGCCTTACCACATATCTGTGAACAGAAACTCTCCTGTGGGTTTACTCAGCAGTGTGATGCTGCTAAGTGAGTGAGTGTATGTTTTTACTTGAAACAATCGATTCAGTAATTTTCACAGACAACTGTCCAAGAAGATCTTAAGGGATCGTTCAATGAGCAAAGTTCAGATAAAATGTTTGGTATTGGATTTTTAACTTGTCTTGAGATCCAGTGAAAATCATCCACATTTTGGAAGCTCTTCGACAATGTTGGAAACTATTAAAAAATATTGAACACATACAGGCTGCAATCAAAGGAAATGTATGATTGATAATGCAAGAATTAAAAGGTCTAAGGATTCCACAGACTTTGGATCCAGTCATTTTAAGTATCTCGATTGCTAATTCTCTACATTATGTGCAGTGTTTGTTGGCAAAAGATTGCATCACACAGGGTTAGGCTTAAACAGGAATATCAGCCTTGTACAGTTCTGATCTATTTTCCTTCAACTTCCAGGTTTTCTTTAAAGCTAAAATTTCCTTTGAAAAGGTATACTAGACATGATTCAAGACAGGAAATACTGTTTGGCTTAAATTGAATTGAAAGTCAATAAGGAACTTTAGATTTAAGAGGAGTTGATCTGTGGTAACTCCCAATAAGTATTGGTTCACTTTAAGAGATGCTAAAATAAGCATTGTACTGTGCTTGTTATCAAATTGGCACATCAAAAAAGTTAGGTGCCTGAAAGTGTTGACCTGAAAAGCCATTAAGTGCACAATAAGGCTTTAAAGAATGTTAGTGGCTGTGCCAACATAAAATAGACTCAGCTTCAGATATAGGCATACAAGACACGAAGATATAAATATCCAATCAAGAAGGGAAGGTAAAATCTCTTATATCCTTACAACATTATCAGATATTCGAAGAAGAAATCCTCGACAATCCTCATGACCAATATTAATTTGATGCTGTCTAGAAATAAAGAAATGTTTAGTTTTATGTATGAAAGATTATGTCTATCAGGCATTATTAAGCTTACACATGCCATTCAATAATTAAGAAGGCAACAAATTAAAAGTTAACTCTGCACTGATATTTACCGAGTTTAGTATGGCACAAGGCCAATTCAAAATCCAGATTGGTAATGCTCATTATTTTAAAATCACAAGATAATAATTTCAATCCAATTTTATTTTATACAAAAATTCACCCAATACAAGGTCCAAGCACCACTACAAATAGGATGTTACTGTTAAAATGGTTTTGAAGAATAAGGGGAGTTCCATGAATTAATAGGAAAATTATGAGGATAAAGAGAATAGATAATGACTGATCCTTGATTTTCAGAACACAAACAAGATTAGGGTAGCTGATTCTTCTTCTTGTTTGTGCCCTGTCTCTTCAGGATGTAGGCAATCATGGCTTTCCATGTTTCCCTATCCCTGGTGGCTCTGAGCATGCCTTCTCCTGTTACACCATGCGATCCTCATTCCGTCATCCACATGATTAGGTCCTTCAAATATGTTATCCGTTGCTTTCCCCTGTCTCTTTTTCCTTCTATCTGGCCTGTTAGTATCAGGTTCTCCAGGTCCTCCTTCCTTATTGCATGTTCCAGGAACTTCAGCTGTCTCTTCCTGATGTTTAGTATTAATTTCCATCAATTCCAAGACCTCATCATTGCTCGATCCATGAGATTCACAGCATCCTTCTGTAGATCCACATTTCAGTTGTTTCAAGGAATTTGAAGACAATTTTTGAAGAGTGAAAGGGACACTGAAACTGTTACTCTCGATTGATTTTAAGAAATAATGATAATGATAATATTAACGCTTGGTATTCATTGATTGAACAGCCAGTTCTATTTTTAGCTGAATTTTATAAAATCTCTCTTTCTCAAATTTTTTTAAAGGAAAACAGATTTCTCAAGTCCAGTAGCTGTCATTGCTCTTTCCAGTATTGATGTGGGTTTCCTTCTTAACCTTTTGTTTGAGGTCGTGTGGAATGTTAACATCTTATTTTCTCTATTCTTTCTTTGTGCTCTCCAGTGATATGGTTTCTGTTATTTGGTACAGTGATTTGTCGTTCTGTTGCACCAGTCCACAATGTTCAAAAAAGGATGATCTTTGCCAAAATCGTCAGGCTTTATTCACTTAAATTCTTTTTACCATTGATATTAGGAAGTGGCTGTACACAGATGACAGCTTAGATATTTCTGATGACTTTGGTGCCATACATGACATTCATATGAATATATTGATCTGATGAGATTACTTAAGAACATTTTCAGGTTTAAGTTTTGCAGCAATCTTTAGTGTTGTGTGAAACTACCTTTGATACAGGTATGTTCAATTTCCTTTTCTCTTATACTTAATTAGTAGTATAACCCAGTGTTTCTCAGGTGTAATGAAATCTTTAAAACTAATTTATGGTCCTGGAGCTCAGACTAAAGAATATTTTTGTGAAGTTTGGTGAGAATTGGATAAAAATTGTGGATTTGTATAAAGGACATACAGACAGATAAACAGACACACACACACACACACACACACACACACAAACATCATGGTTTTATATATATATATATATATATATATATATATATATATATATATTGTGTGTATTTTGGCAGCATTTTTTCATTAATGCAGGTTTCATTGAATAATATAGACAAGTTTTGTCTATTAATTTTGTGTACAATCCATTCATACCGTCTGATATACTTGATGGTATATTTATCAGACGGTATGAACGGATCCTACACAAAATCAATAGACAAAACTTGTCTATATTATTCAATGAAACCTGCATTAATATATATCGATTTTCTGCACTATTGTAAGAACTGTAACCTTGAAACTTCTGAATATCGTTACTTATGTCTTTGTCTATGAGTGTATCAAATTTGATTAAAATCAGACCACTCCTTCTATAACCTGATTTTTTTCGATTATCAATTTTCAATATTTATCAGGGGTACCACGACACAAAACCTAGCTAAGAACACTTGCAGACACTTATAGTACAACTGTGTAAATTTTCAAGAAAATCGGTTCAGCCGTTTTGGAGTCTATAGGTAACGGGGACACACACACACACAGACACACAGACACACACACAGACACACGCACACAGACACACACAAAGTTCGATTTATAAATAAGTTTAGATTTAGATTTGTTGTAACTGATCCATACACTGAAGGATCTGGAATGTTTGGGATTTATTAATTCCACATCCTGGAATTTTTGAAGGATTCACGGTAGATGCCATTACTGCTTTCATTCCGATTACAGATCATGGTTTCTATTTTGGAACAGATTTATTTTGAGTCACATTTCTTGGGACACTTGATAGAAGATTCTGGTTTTCTGTTCAAGACCATTCTTATTCCAACTACGGATTGGCTTCAGGAACAATTGCAGGATCATTGACTTTTATTGGTTGATCTTTGTTTGTAAATGTGCAGGGCAAAGTCTAAGAAGATATTGAAAAGTGAATCCATCTTACACATATACAAATCAACCATCTGTCCATGCATAGAATACTGCTGTCATATCTGGTCAGGCACCCCCGCTGTTCATCCCAGGGTTCTTGACAGGCTCCCAAGGTGAATCAGTAATGTGATAGGTACAAACTTGGTGGCTCGAATCCAGCCGCTTTCTCACCAACGGGATGTGGCTTCCCTCTTTCTGTTCTGTAGATATTTTCATGGCTTCTACTCGGACAAACTTAAGTCACTGGTCTCCCTGCCACAGGAGTTTACTCTTGCAATCAGGCTGGCAACTGGGTCCCACCCATTCACACTTAGATCAACCAAATGCAACCGACAATTCTATTCCAGTAGCTTCTTTTCCCGCACTTTCCTCCTGTGGAACTCTCTCCCATATTGTTGCTTTCCTGACGGCTACAACCTCCAGGAATTTAAATGCAATGTCAATACCCATCTCTTAATCACTTGTCTCCAGTTCTTCCTACATCACCCTGTATATCTTTTCCTTCCTCTCTACCTTCGCAAATGTCTTCACACCTGTGTTGCCATCCTTCTCTTGCCCTTTCTCTGACACCCCCTGTAACTGGTTCGTTTTTCTTTTTACTTGCCTTCTATCTAATCTTTTTCGCTTATGTAGCCTCCTGCACATCAGTGGTGTTACCGCCTTGCTGGGAGTGAAACGATTTAAAAAAAAACAAAAAAACTAGGGCTCTCATTTCCACCTTGTCCTGATGAAGTCTGAAATTTTTCTACTTTAGGGTCCTTGTTAAACATAATGCCTGGCAAATGAAGAGAAAGGTTGAGTCCCTTACTTAACTTATGAGCAAAAAGCCAAAGGATCAAAGAAAGTCCCACAAGAAAAAACAACAATAAAAAAATAAACATTAATCATAAGCCTAAGTACAAAACTAAATAAATAATAATTTTATTTCTGAAAAATTTAATCTCATATTCTTATTCTATATTTCAAGGAGAACTCATAACATCAACAAAATTAAAAAGTATGAGATGAAAGCAGCTGATGCTAATCTCCCAAAATATTTGTAGATAATTGTTGTAGCCCTAAAAGATTACTGTGTGAGTAATAATCAAAATGGAAGTTATGAATTATAGTATACCAACAAGTACAAGACTTGCACACTGCATGAAGTAGATACACTGCTAGTGAACTGCTAGTCAATATAATTTCTCTCTACTACAATAGTGTCCATGTATTTAAGAGGATAGGAACATTCCATTGCTGAACATAGGTAGATATCAAAACTTATTTATAAATGGAACTTTGTATGTGTGTGTGTGTGTATCTATGTGTGTCCTTTACGTATAGACTCTGAAACTGCTGAACCGATTTTCTTGAAAATTTACACAGTTGAACTATAAGCATCTGCGAGTGTTCTTAGCTAGGTTTTGTGTCAAGGTACCCCCGATAAATATCAAAAATCGATAATCGAAAAAATCGGGTTATAGAAGGAGTGATCCAATTTTAATCAAATTTGATACACTCATAGACAAAGACATAAATGATATTCAGAAGTTTCAAGGTTGCAGTTCTTACAATAGTGCAGAAAATCAATTATATATATATATAAAAGGCAAAATGGTTGTGTGTGTGTCTGTTTATCTGCCCATATGTCTGTATTTTTTCAGCCCATTTATTTTAGTTTTTGCTTCAGTTTTGGCTCTAAGTAGGTATAATTGTAGTTCTTCGTCTCAGCCATGATACCATTTACTCAGAGGACTTATTTAGCCTTCAAAATTCAGTTTACGACAAAAAAAACTTATTTGATATTGATACCAGGAAATTAAAATTTGACTTACATCCATTCATTTTTCTTTCAGTCTACAGTTTCGCTTTAACTGGAAACAACTATTGCTTTTAGTCTTTCGTGCCAACGACCAAAGAGTTGGAGCTCCAGGACCATGGATTAGTTTTAAAGCTTTCATTACACCTGAGCAATGCTGGGCTATCTTGCTAGTACAACAATAATTTTAAAAGTGGATGTGACACTAGAATAAATTTCTGAATACTTTAAAAAAAAAAAACAATGTAGCATTATCTACTTTTTCATTAAAATTAAATGGTGGGATGTTTTTTAAGAGAAAATTTTATACTTTGCTGCTTTTGTAGCATCTGTGTCTCTCCATTACTTAGTGACCTAAAGATGACATTGACTCCATTACAGAAATAACTCTTCAGTAAGTCTATCTAAGTTATGAATCTAGAGACAGCCAAAATTTGATTAGCAGATCAAGGAGATGACAGAAGGACATCTTAGTGAATGTTAAATATCTCTAATCAAAATTGAAATACTTGCAATTCAGATTTTTAGGCTTACATTTTTATCCATGGTTGGCATTAAGAGTTTTTAATTTCATTTAATATCTTCAGGAAATAACTTTCAAACTTTCTTTCAATAAATATATCCCTAATTCTCATCTTAAATAAGGAAATAAACATGATTTGTAAACATGAGAAAATATGAAAATAAAAACATTTATTTAACTATATATTGCTATGGTGGAGTTATTTTAGTAAATAATATGTATTTTTTTTCTGGTAAAAAGGATTATGACAATGTTGGCCTTCCTTATATTTTTGTTCAGTGATTTTCATGTGTACATTTTAGAGAATTGACAAAAAAATGTTTAAACAAAGAAAGAAATGTCTATACTTCTGAGATGAGGTAGCTTTTACATTGTTCGGACTGTTGTCCTCATCTTTATTAACATGTTTATGATGTTTTGGCTGATGTACACTCTGGTCATCTTTAGGTGCTAGGAATTTTGAATTGAACCTTTTATTTGTCTACACTTCTGAGATGAGGAAGTATTTACATTATTTACATTGTTCGGACTGTTGTCTTCATCTTTATTACCATGGCAATGAAGTTATTTGTTTTTTGTTCATCAAGACTACAGCAGTGGTGAACAAACAACTTAGAGAGTTGAGTTAAAGGGAGATAACTACATGGTATTTGGAAGTGGCATTGCTCAAGGAATAAGAATTCTATACCCCAGTGAATGAAATAAAGGGTTAAGTTCAAAATTTCTAGCACCTGATGAAGGCCAGAGCATACAACAGCCAAAATGTCATAAACGTTGCAATAAAGATGAGGAAAACAATCCAAACTATGTAAATAAAGAAAGCATTCTTTATCAAACCAAAATTTATTTTTAGTGTTTGAAAATTTGGTGAAATAGCTTCCAGGATACAATCTTATTTCTGTTAAATAAGCCTTTGGCAGATTTTCTTCTTTAAGAAAAATCTAATCTATCTAAACTTATTTATAAATGGAACTTTGTCTGTGTGTGTGTGTGTGTCCGTGTCCGTTACCTATAGACTCCAAAACGGCTGAACCGATTTTCTTGAAAATTTACACAGTTGTACTATAAGCATCTGCGAGTGTTCTTAGCTAGGTTTTATGTTGAAATACCCCCGATAAATATTGAAAATTGATAATTGAAAAAAATCGGGTTATAGAAGGAGTGGTCCAATTTTAATCAAATTTGATACACTCATAGATAAAGACATAAGAAACGATATTCAGAAGTTTCAAGGTTGCAGTTCTTACAATAGTGCAGAAAATTTTATATCGATATCAGGAAACCAAAATTTGATTTACATCCATTCATTTTTTTTCAGTCTACGGTTTTCACTTTAACTGGAAAGTTTTACTCAGAGGACTTATTTAGCCTTCAAAATTCAGTTTACGACAAAAAAAACTTATTTGATATTGATACCAGGAAATTAAAATTTGACTTACATCCATTCATTTTTCTTTCAGTCTACAGTTTCGCTTTAACTGGAAACAACTATTGCTTTTTAGTCTTTCGTACCAACGTCCAAAGAGTTTGAGCTGCAGGACCATGCATTAGTTTTAAAGCTTTCATTACACCTGAGCAACGCTGGGCTATACTGCTAGTATTATATAAGCGAAATGATATTCAAAATGAAATTTCTCCCTTCATAATCCTTTTGTGTATTAACACAAGAAATGTAAAGAAAAATCATTATATAAATTTATCTTAAAACTGAAATAATATGTAAATATATATTGAGTAACAACAATAACAACTATTAAATTCTTTTTTTTTTTTTAATTGTTTAACCCCAAGCAAGGTGGTACCGCCACTGATGTGCAGGGGGCTACATAAGAGTAAAAGTTGACAACAGCATCACATCTTAGTCTAGTCTCAGGAGGAGTAGCTTCCAGAATTTTTTCAAGTTGCGACTCCAGACAATTTCGGGGTTTCTCACTCACTCAATGTTGCATGAAAAGACTAGTTTTTATGTTGAAAAACTCAAGCTGATCATACTCTTATGCTTATAAAGAGTTGGGAAAAGAGATGGCAACCATCTTTAAGTACCTCTTGCTTCATTTACCCAGAAGTTGCAACTGCCTCTTGGCGAAAGAAATCTGCTTTCTTCTTTTTGATGGGCTTATAGAAGGAAGCTTTGTCACCCAGACGATTGAAAAATTCTCAGAAAGCAACTTTTTCTTTCTTAAGGAGAGAGTCCTTACAAGTTCAGTATTACTGGGAGTCTAAAATGAGCAGGTTTTTTTATTCTTCCTGAAAAGAATTGCCTAATGTAAATACTACCTCATCTCAGAAATATAGACAACTCGACAAGAATGGTGAAGCCCGAACCGTTGCCTTGGATATCTCCAAAGCATTCGACAGGGTCTGGCATGCTGGCCTCTTGTGCAAACTGTGGAGCTATGGGATAACTGGACATCTGTTTGACCTCATCCAGTCCTTCCTCTCTAACCGCACATTAAAGGTGGTATTAAATGGGCATGCCTCCCAAAACTACCAGACGAACGCGGGCGTCCCTCAAGGTTCTATCCTAGGTCCCACGCTATTTCTGATCTACATTAATGATCTCCCCGACACCATTAGATCCCAAGTTGGCATGTATGCCGACGACACAACAATCTACTCCCGCATCGATCAGAAACCAGGTCTGGACGACAAAGTGAACCTCGCTGCCACACTTGAAAGGGACCTCCAATCCGTAGTGACCTGGGGTAGGAAATGGTTGGTAAATTTCAATGCCTCCAAAACAAAGCTGTTATCAACTAACCACCATAGACAATCGCATCTACCTCCCATTAGCATGGGACAGGCTAGCCTCCCAGAGAGTAAAATACTACGCCTCCTTGGCCTTACACTCTCGGCGGACCTCAAATGGAATGACTATATTGAATCCATTGCCAAATCTGCTGCTATGAAAGTGGGCTCTCTGTGCAGGGCCCGGAAATTTTTCCCACCTGAAACTATTCTGCACATATACAAATCTACCATCCGCCCGTGTATTGAATATTGCTGCCATATCTGGTCGGGTGCCCCTGCTGCTCTCCTTGGGCTTCTTGACAAAATACAAAGGAGGATCTGTAACGTGGTTGATACTGACTTGGCAGACCGGCTGCAGCCGCTCTCACACCAGCGTGATGTGGCTTCCCTGTGCCTCTTCTACAAGTACTTTCATGGCTTCTGCTCCGATGAGCTTAGATCACTGGTGCCACCTAAGCACGAATTTACACGACATACTAGATTAGCAACTAGGTCCCACCCTTTTACAGTTAAACAAATAAGATGTAACCGTAAATTCTACTCCAACAGCTTCTTTTCTCGCGCTTCCCGCCTGTGGAACTCCCTTCCACAAGTCTGCTTTCCCGACAGTTACAATCTCCAGGTGTTTAAATGTAGGGTCAATAGACACCTCCTATCACACTAACTCCCAACTATTCTCACAACACTCTCATCTACCCAACCCTCATTCTCGGTATCCTCACCCGCCTATCACCCACCCTCTGTTATTTCCTATATTTAACCAGCCTTTCTCCACTCTATGTAGTCCCCTGCACAGTAGTGGCAGTGACATGCCTTGCTCGGGGTGAAACGCTCATAAAAAAAAAAAAATAACTAGAAAGTGCTTTAACACTGAATGGGAAATGCAACACTGAAATCCAAATGTACATTGGTATAGTGAAAGATGCCTTTCAAAAGCCAATCAAAGCATTAAGAAACAAGAAAATTTCATTACAAGAGTGCTGAACTTTTACAAAATATTGGCCTGCCTATATGGTAGTGAATTCTAAACAATCCTCTTACAAATGAAGAGACTTGAGACAACAAAAATGTGGATCTACAGAAGGATACTGTGAATACCATGGACTGAATATGTGAGCAACAATAAAGTGTCAAGGAAAATGGAAACAAAACTAAGTTATATTTCAAATTAAAGTTGAAATTTCCTGTGCATATAACGAGGAAAGAAGTTAGGACAAGTTGAAACTTACAGGATATGTTAAAGGTAAAAGAGACTGGAAAAAGTAACGCATAACATGGCGAGCTTGTGTAAGTGCTTGGCAGGAGTGGGATTAAAAAATAACAGAAAGACAAACTAACAGTGGCAAAAGATAGGCATTTGTGAAGAGCCATGATCACCCATGTTCTTGAGCATCACAACACACAGAAAAAGCTAAGAAATATTGTAGAATGGATAAAAGTTTTAATGACTGAGAAGAGGAACTCAGTTTCTGGTGGAAATGGTTTAAGTTCCAGGCAATTGAGATGCATAAAAAATTATTTTATTGGTCGAGAGGAAAAGGGAAAAATTATATTCTATCAGGCGAATGAGTAAGAGTTGGAAGTGAAAATAGTTTTTTTTTTTTTTTTTTTTCATGAAATTTTTGTAGTGATGCCATAATTTTAGTTAAATGATACCCATTACAGGAATCAATATTTTTAAAAAATATTACACGCATACAGTTGTCTTTATTCATTCCATAAACACACGTATAGCTGATTACACAAAAATTCTCTCACATAACAGGGTGAGGGAGATTTTACATGCTAAATAATCATCGTAAAATAGGGGCCATCAGAAGATGACTTTCAAGCACAAAGAACAGTTACTCTGTGTAAATTATAGATATGAGCATTTTTAAAAGACATTGCACATTAAAAAATACCTTTTATCTAATAAAATTAATCCATACTAAAATATATTTTGACATTTGGATGGATGTGCAGTTAGCATTGCTAATTTCGATCTCTCTGGGGATAACTGCAAAAATGTTGCCTTTCTCAAATAGACAAAAGCCCCCAGATGCAAACAAAAGGGTTAATAATAATAAGTTAAAATTTGCCTGAAAGGAAAGTCATGAAAAGGGGTAAAAAAATAATATCCAAAACAATTCAATTTGTAATGGACTAGTGATTTTCCAAGTATAGCTTAAATATGGCACAAGTCCAAAAGTATGTGGTACCAAGTGAGAATCAAACTCGCCACTTATAATTCTTCTAGCAAGAAAAGCTTGCTTATTGTTATACCACATTGAAATGCCCTGATTTTCTAAGCATAGCTGATGTGGCACAAGACCAAAAATATGGAGCACCCAGTGAGGATTTTAACAAAAGACATGACTGACCTCAGAATTCAAAACGAGCACAAACATGTCTTGCCTGTAAGATAATAACAAAAAAGAAAGATGGCCGCTATTGAAGACACAATTTATGCATCTTGTCCAAAACGAAACAATATTTGCACACATGCAAATTTTGGCCGTCTTTGAATGGCATAAAAAGCGGGTGCCAGTGCTGCTGTCAGTGCAAATTTTCTCGGTGGATTGTGTGTCGAAGTTGCAAATTGACAGTCAGACTGACAAAAACGAAGGAGAAGCGGCTTTAGTTGGTGTTTGTTTCACAACTGTCCAGTTTAATGAGCTGAGAAAAGGAAACTTGAAATCCATTTCCTTGAGGTGACCAAAGAAAGTAAGAAAGAAAAAACAACTGGCCTGCCGCGAGCAAGCATCACACTGCACCTTTTGTTTCCCCCTTATCATCATTCATCTTTTTTTTTTTTACTACAAGGATCACTATTCAGTTTTAACTGATCTAGCAAGACAAACCTGCTAATCATTACACTGCTCTAAAGTGCTCCAATCTGTATTGGAATGACTGCAAATAATTTGTATGTGGTGCAGTGGATATTGGCTCAAAACAAGAAATCGGGGTGCTGAGTTCAAATTCCAGTTGAATTCATTGCATTCACTTACGCGCAAATACCCTTGCGAAAGATATTAATCCATCTCTTCTCTCCAGTTATGGGTTAAATAACAGGATAGATTGGATTCTATAGCCTTGGCTGGCAACCAATCTACTGCAGAAAGCAATGACAACCTACAGCAGGATAATCTTCTGCCCAGTCAGTCATGTCTCTTTCGAGATATGACTGCCCAAAGAGTGCATCACGTATGGCACTTAACTGACTGACTGAATATAATAGTTGAAAACATCATTAAAACTTCTACTGGACATAAAGTGGAGGATCAGTTTTATATTGTTATAAAGTAATAAACTGATCCACTACTAATTACTAGTTAATAGTATAATACATCTCTTCCCCCTCTAGCTATGAGTCAAATAACAGGACAGATTGGGTTCTATAGCCTTGGTTGACAAACAGTCTACCACAGAAAGTAACAGCAACCTACTATGGGATAATCTTCTGCCCAGTCAGTCATGTCTCTTCCTAGACATGATCACCAAAATGTGTATCACGTATGGCATTTAACTGACTGACTGAATATAATACAGTTTTGTCAATATTCTTTGTGAACAGTTCTCTAGCATATCATTTCTACTGTCTCTTTTGAAAAAGATATCGTAAACTAAACGATAAGGTAATTATCTTTTGCTTTGAGCTTTTGATCAGTATCTCCTTCTGGATGTGCGTTGTGGTACAGTGGATATCAGCTCGGAACGAGAAATCGGGGAGCCGAGTTCAAATTCCAGTTGAATTCATTGCATTCACTTACACGCAAATACCCTTGGGAAAGGTATTAATCCGTCTCTTCCTTCCAGTTATGGGTTAAATAACAGGACAGATTGGGTTCTATAGCCTTGGTCGGCAACCAATCTACCACAGAAAGCAATGGCAACCTAGTGCGGGATAATCTTCTGCCCAGTCGAAAGAGACATGATTGCCCAAGCGTGTATCACGTATGGCACTTAACTGACTCCTTCTGCAGCATTCCTCAGTTTTGAGTGACCATAGGCATTTGGTACCAAGAATTCCATCTTCTTACAATTAGTAGATAGCCATTTTTTTTCTTGCTATCCTTGTCTCCTTTATCTAATGGTTCTTTTATATTTTTTTCTGAACCTTCCATCAAAACTGATCAATACTCTAATCACCTCGCTGTCTGTACAGGTTAAATTAATCTCATAATAAAGCATATCCTTGTCCCAATTCTTTTTCTAGCTTGATAATTCACCTCTTCCCTCCCCTTATGGGTTAAATAACAGGACAGGTTGGGTTTTATAGCCTTGGCTTGCAATCAGTCTACCGCAGAGAGCAATGGCAACCTACTGCAGGATAATCTTCTGCCCAGTCAGTCATGTTGCTTTCAACACATGATTGCCCAAAGCGTGTATCTTGCATGGCCCCTAACTGACCGACTGAATAGTTGGAATCAAGATTAAGGCTTCTACTAAGCAAAGTGGGGGAGGATCGGTTTTCTATTGTTATGAAGTAATAAACTGATTTCCCACTAATTACTACTTAATAATATAATACATGTCTTTCCCCTCCAGTTATAGGTTAAATAACAGGACAGATTGGGTTCTATGGCCTTGGCTGGCAACCAGTCTACTACAGAAAGCTGCGAGATAATCTTCTGCCCAGTCAGTCATGTCTCTTTCGAGACATGACCGCACAAAGCATATATCACGTATGGCCCTTAACTGACTATACTCACTTTATTTGTTGTCTACTTACATAAGAGAATGGGCAGATGGTGTAATAAACTACAACTAAGAAGGAAAAATTGAAGAGCAGAGTTCAAATTACAGATTGATTCGTTGCATTCATTTACACACAAATAACTTTGGAAAAGTACAAATCCATCTTCTTACACCAGTTATGAGTGAAATAGTAATATGTGTATCAGAAAAAAAAACATCACTGCAATATTCACTCACAGAAAGAAAAAAAAAGAGAATTATTAATACAAAAGTAAGAAATTTGAAGCTTGGTGCAATACAATCTTCTTGTTCATTATTTAGCTTTCTTTCTTCTATTGCTAAGATTAGTAAATATCTAACATCTTATAATGTATATATTTTTATGACACCATCTACAAATGTTTGTGTTAAAAACTAACTAATGCTTAGTGCTATTTACAAACTAGTGTGGATATATAGTATCATACAATGCAACCTGTTTTATGACTAATTTTTTTTGCTTTCATCGGTATGGCTAATGCTAACCTCTCGGAGAGTAACTCATTGCCTTCTTGACCTCACATTATCGGCTAACATAAAGTGGAAAGACTATATTGAATCCATTGTTAGGTCTGATCATAGGATAGTTGGCTCACTGTAATGTCCGGGGCAATTATTTCTCTCCTAAATCTACCTTACATATAAATCTACCATCTACCGTACCTCGAATATTTGCTCTCACATATAGTCTTATGATTATGCTATTTATTTAAAGATTCTTGATAAAATCCAAAGTACTAGATTAGCAAAAAAGATCTCATCAATTTACAGTTTAGTTGGTTAGATGTAACCATCAGTTTTATGCTAACAGTTTTGTCTTGAACTTCTCACTAATGTACTTAATAATGGACAATGATCAATTTGCACTATGAATTTTATTCCTAATATCATCCAGTGAAATTTCTTTACGGCAAAAATTATAGTAAGTTCTTTTTTAATTTAACTGTAGCAGGTTTTTATATTTATCAAGAAGTAAATTACTGAAAAGTAATTGAAACTCACCTGAATCGAGCTGAATGTGTAATGTTCCTCATGCCAATAACATTTCTACCGAGCCTCTCTATGGCATATGATTTCATTGAATTCCTTTTAAATTGAATCCACTTTACATGCTAGTAACACAAGAAGTAAATTACTGAAAAGTAATTGAAACTCACCTGAAATGAGCTGAATGTGTAATGCTCCTCATGCCAATAACATTTCCACCGAGCCTCTCTATGGCATATGATTTCATTTAATTTCTTTTAAATTGAATCCACTTTACATGCTAGTCACCAAAGAAGTAAATTACTTAAAAGTAATTGAAACTTACCTGAAATGAGCTGAATGTGTAATGCTCCTCATGCCAATAACATTTCCACCGAGCCTCTCTATGGCATATGATTTCATTGAATTTCTTTTAAATTGAATCCACTTTACATGCTAGTAACCAAAGAAGTAAATTACTGAAAAGCAATTGAAACTCACCTGAAGTGAGCTGAATGTGTAATGCTCCTCATGCCAATAACATTTCCACCGAGACTCTATGGCATATGATTTCATTGAATTTCTTTTAAATTGAATCCACTTTACATGCTAGTCACCAAAGAAGTAAATTACTGAAAAGTAATTGAAACTCACCTGAAATGAGCTGAATGTGTAATGCTCCTCATGCCAATAACATTTCCACCGAGCCTCTCTATGGCATATGATTTCATTTAATTTCTTTTAAATTGAATCCACTTTACATGCTAGTAACCAAAGAAGTAAATTACTGAAAAGTAATTGAAACTCACCTGAAATGAGCTGAATGTGTAATGCCTCATGCCAATAACATTTCCACCGAGCCTCTCTACGGCATATGATTTCATTGAATTTCTTTTAAATTGAATACACTTTACATGCTAGTCACCAAAGAAGTAAATTACTTAAAAGTAATTGAAACTTACCTGAAGTGAGCTGAATGTGTAATGCTCCTTATGCCAATAACATTTCCACCGAGCCTCTCTATGGCATATGATTTCATGAATTTCTTTAAATTGAATACACTTTACATGCTAGTCACCAAAGAAGTAAATTACTTAAAAGTAATTGAAACTCACCTGAAGTGAGCTGAATGTGTAATGCTCCTTATGCCAATAACATTTCCACCGAGCCTCTCTATGGCATATGATTTCATTGAATTTCTTTTTAAATTGAATACACTTTACATGCTAGTCACCAAAGAAGTAAATTACTTAAAAGTAATTGAAACTTACCTGAAGTGAGCTGAATGTGCAATGCTCCTTATGCCAATAACATTTCCACCGAGCCTCTCTATGGCATATGATTTCATTGAATTTCTTTTAAATTGAATACACTTTACATGCTAGTCACCAAAGAAGTAAATTACTTAAAAGTAATTGAAACTCACCTGAAGTGAGCTGAATGTGTACGTTTTCATGTACAATAACATTTCCACCGAGCCTCTCTACGGCATATGATTTCATTGAATTTCTTTTAAATTGAATACACTTTACATGCTAGTCACCAAAGAAGTAAATTACTTAAAAGTAATTGAAACTCACCTGAAGTGAGCTGAATGTGTAATGCTCCTTATGCCAACATTTCCACCGTAGCCTCTCTAAGGTATAAGCATTTCATTGAATTTCCTTTTTAAATTGAATACACTTTACATGCTAGTCACCAAAGAAGTAAATTACTTAAAAGTAATTGAAACTTACCTGAAGTGAGCTGAATGTGTAATGCTCCTTATGCCAATAACATTTCCACCGAGCCTCTCTATGGCATATGATTTCATTGAATTTCTTTTAAATTGAATACACTTTACATGCTAGTCACCAAAGAAGTAAATTACTTAAAAGTAATTGAAAACTCACCTGAAGTGAGCTGAATGTGTAATGCTCCTTATGCCAATAACATTTCCACCGAGCCTCTCTATGGCATATGATTTCATTGAATTTCTTTTAAATTGAATACACTTTACATGCTAGTCACCAAAGAAGTAAATTACTTAAAAGTAATTGAAACTTACCTGAAGTGAGCTGAATGTAATGCTCCTTATGCCAATAACATTTCCACCGAGCCTCTCTATGGCATATGATTTCATTGAATTTCTTTGAATTGAATACACTTTACATGCTAGTAACCAAAGAAGTAAATTACTTAAAAGTAATGGAAACTACCTGAAATGAGCTGAATGTGTAATGCTCCTCATGGCAACAACATTTCCACCGAGCCTCTCTACGGTATATGATTTCATTGAATTTCTTTAAATTGAATACACTTTACCATGCTAGTCACCAAAGAAGTAAATTACTTAAAAGTAATTGAAACTTACCTGAAGTGAGCTGAATGTGTAATGCTCCTTATGCCAATAACATTTCCACCGAGCCTCTCTATGGCATATGATTTCATTGAATTTCTTTTAAATTGAATACACTTTACATGTTAGTCACTAAAGAAGTAAATTACTGAAAAGTAATTAAAACTCACCCTGAAGTGAGCTGTTGAATTGTGTAATGCTCCTTATGCCAATAACATTTCCACCGAGCCTCTGCTATACAGATTTCATTTAATTTCTCTTTAAATTGAATACACTTCGTTGTCACTAAAGAAGTAAATTACTTGAAAAGTAATAACCTACCTGAAATGAGCTGAATGTAATGCCCTTCATGCCAATAACATTTACCGAGCTCTCTGGCAGTATAATACTTCATTGAATTTCTTTTAAATTTAATCCACTTTACATGCTAGTAACCAAAGAAGTAAATTACTGAAAAGTAATTGAAACTTACCTGAAATGAGCTGAATGTGTAATACTCCTCATGCCAATAACATTTCCACCGAGCCTCTCTATGGCAGATGATTTCATTGAATTTCTTTAAATTGAATCTACTTTTACATGGCAACCAAAGAAGTAAATTACTGAAAAGCAATTGAAACTCACCTGAAATGAGCTGAATGTGTAATGCTCCTCATGCCAATAACATTTCCACCGAGCCTCTATGGCATGATTTCATTGAATTTCTTTTAAATTGAATCTACTTTAAGGTTGCGTTAGTAACCAAAGAAGTAAATTACTGAAATTGAAACTCACCTGAAATGAGCTGAATGTGTAATACTCCTCATGTCAATAACATTTCCACCGAGCCTCTCTATGGCATATGATTTCATTGAATTTTTAAATTGAATCTACTTTACATGCTAGTAACCAAAGAAGTAAATTACTGAAAAGCAATTGAAACTACCTGAAATGAGCTGAATGTGTAATGCTCCTCTATGCCAATAACATTTCCACCGAGCCTCTCTATGGCATATGATTTCCCATTGAATTTCTGGGCCTGAACTTACTTACATGCTAGTAACCAAAGAAGCAGAAATTACTTAAAAGTAATTGAAACTTACCTGAAATGAATGAATGTAATGCTCCTCATGCCAATAACATTTCCACCGAGCCTCTCTATGGCATATGATTTCATTGAATTTCTTTTAAATTGAATCCACTTTACATGCTAGTAAATCAGTTGAAGTAATTACTGAAAAGTAATTGAAACTTACCTGAAATGAGCTGAATGTGTAATGCTCCTCATGCCAATAACATTTCCACCAGCCTTATGGCATATGATTTCATTGAATGAATTTCTTTTAAATTGAATCCACTTTACATGCTAGTAACCAAAGAAGTAAATTACTGAAAAGTAATTGAAACTACCTGAAATGAGCTGAATGTGTAAATGCTCCCTGGCGGCCAATAACATTTCCACCGAGCCTCTCTATGGCATATGATTTCATTGAATTTTTAAATTGAATCCACTTTACATGCTAGTAACTAAAGAAGTAAATTACTGAAAAGTAATTGAAACTTACCTGAAATGAGCTGAATGTGTAATGCTCCTCATGCCAATAACATTTCCACCGAGCCTCTCTATGGCATATGATTTCATTTGAATGAATTTTTAAAATTGGAATACACTTTACATGCTAGTAACCAAAGAAGTAAATTACTTAAAAGTAATTGAAACTTACCTGAAATGAGCTGAATGTGTAATGCTCCTCATGCCAATAACATTTCCACCGAGCCTCTCTATGGCATATGATTTCATTGAATGAATTTCTTTTAAATTCAATCCACTTTACATGCTAGTAACCAAAGGAAGTAAATTACTGGAAAAGCAATTGAAACTTACCTGAAATGAGCTGAATGTGTAATGCTCCTCATGCTAATAACATTTCCACCGAGCCTCTCTATGGCATATGATTTCATTGAATGAATTTCTTTTAAATTGAATACACTTTACATGCTAGTAACCAAAGAAGTAAATTACGAAAAGTAATTGAAACTTACCTGAAATGAGCTGAATGTGTAATGCTCCTCATGCCAATAACATTTCCACCGAGCTTCTCTACGGCATATGATTTCATTGAATGAATTTTCAAATTCAATCCACTTTACATTAGTAACCAAAGAAGTAAATTACTGAAAAGTAATTGAAAACTTACCTGAAATGAGCTGAATGTGTAATGCTCCTTATGCCAATAACATTTCCACCGAGCCTCTCTATGGCATATGATTTCATTGAATTTCTTTTAAATTGAATCCACTTTACATGCTAGTAACCAAAGAAGTAAATTACTGAAAAGTAATTGAAACTTACCTGAAATGAGCTGAATGTAATGCTCCTCATGCCAATAACATTTCCACCGAGCTCTTCTATGGCATATGATTTCATTGAATGAATTTCTTTAAATTGAATCCACTTTACATGCTAGTAACCAAAGAAGTAAATTACTTAAAAGTAATTGAAACTTACCTGAAATGAGCTGAATGTGTAATGCTCCCTCATGCCAATAACATTTCCACCGAGCCTCTCTGCGGTATATGATTTCATTGAATGAATTTCTTTTAAATTGAATCCACTTTACATGCTAGTAACCAAAGAAATAAATTACTGAAAAGGAATTGAAACTTACCTGAAATGAGCTGAATGTGTACGTTCCTCATGCCAATAACATTTCCACCGAGCCTCCCTATGGCATATGATTTCATTGAATGAATTTTTTAAATTGAATACACTTTACATGCTCGTAACCAAAGAAGTAAATTACTGAAAAGTAATTGAAACTTACCTGAAATGAAATGAATGTGTGTAATGCTCCTCATGCCAAGTCAACATTTCACCGAGCCTCTCTACGGCATATGATTTCATTGAATTTCTTTTTAAATTGAACGACTTGCTATGCTAGTAACTAAAGAAGTAAATTACTGAAAAGTAATTGAAACTTACCTGAAATGAGCTGAATGTAATGCCTTGCCAATAACATTTCCACCGAGCCTCTCTATGGCATATGATTTCATTGAATGAATTTCTTTTAAATTGAATCCACTTTACATGCTAGTAACCAAAGAAGTAAATTACTTAAAAGTAATTGGAAACTTACCTGAAATGAGCTGAATGTGTAATGCTCCTCATGCCAATAACATTTCCACCGAGCCTCTCTATGGCATATGATTTCATTGAATGAATTTCTTTTAAATTGAATCCACTTTACATGCTAGTAACCAAAGGAAGTAAATTACTGAAAAGTAATTGAAACTTACCTGAAATGAGCTGAATGTGTAATGCTCCTCATGCCAATAACATTTCCACCGAGCCTCTATGGCATATGATTTCATTGAATGAATTTCCTTTTAAATTGAATCCACTTACATGCTAGTAACCAAAGAAGTAAATTACTGAAAAAGTACTGGAAAAACCACCTGAAATGACCTGAATGTGTAATGCTCCTCATGCCAATAACATTTCCACCGAGCCTCTCTATGGCATATGATTTCATTGAATGAATTTCTTTTAAATTGAATCTACTTTACATGCTAGTAACCAAAGAAGTAAATTACTTAAAAGTAATTGAAACTTAACTGAATCGAGCTGAATGTGTAATGCTCCTCATGCCAATAACATTTCCACCGAGCCTCTCTACGGCATATGATTTCATTGAATTTCTTTTAAATTGAATCTACTTTACATGCTAGTAACCAAAGAAGTAAATTACTGAAAAGCAATTGAAACTTACCTGAAATGAGCTGAATGTGTAATGCTCCTCATGCCAATAACATTTCCACCGAGCCTCTCTATGGCATATGATTTCATTTAATTTCTTTTAAATTGAATACACTTTACATGCTAGTCACCAAAGAAGTAAATTACTTAAAAGTAATTGAAACTTACCTGAAATGAGCTGAATGTGTAATGCTCCTCATGCCAATAACATTTCCACCGAGCCTCTCTATGGCATATGATTTCATTGAATTTCTTTTAAATTGAATCCACTTTACATGCTAGTAACCAAAGAAGTAAATTACTTAAAAGTAATTGAAACTTACCTGAAATGAGCTGAATGTGTAATGCTCCTCATGCCAATAACATTTCCACCGAGCCTCTCTATGGCATATGATTTCATTGAATTTCTTTTAAATTGAATCCACTTTACATGCTAGTAACCAAAGAAGTAAATTACTGAAAAGGAATTGAAACTTACCTGAAATGAGCTGAATGTGTAATGCTCCTCATGCCAATAACATTTCCACCGAGCCTCTCTATGGCATATGATTTCATTGAATTTCTTTTAAATTGAATACACTTTACATGCTAGTCACCAAAGAAGTAAATTACTTAAAAGTAATTGAAACTTACCTGAAGTGAGCTGAATGTGTAATGCTCCTTATGCCAATAACATTTCCACCGAGCCTCTCTATGGCATATGATTTCATTGAATTTCTTTTAAATTGAATCCACTTTACATGCTAGTAACCAAAGAAGTAAATTACTGAAAAGTAATTGAAACTCACCTGAAATGAGCTGAATGTGTAATACTCCTCATGCCAATAACATTTCCACCGAGCCTCTCTATGGCATATGATTTCATTGAATGAATTTCTTTTAAATTGAATCCACTTTACATGCTAGTAACCAAAGAAGTAAATTACTGAAAAGGAATTGAAACTTACCTGAAATGAGCTGAATGTGTAATGCTCCTCATGCCAATAACATTTCCACCGAGCCTCTCTATGGCATATGATTTCATTGAATGAATTTCTTTTAAATTGAATCCACTTTACATGCTAGTAACCAAAGAAGTAAATTACTGAAAAGGAATTGAAACTTACCTGAAATGAGCTGAATGTGTAATGCTCCTCATGCCAATAACATTTCCACCGAGCCTCTCTATGGCATATGATTTCATTGAATGAATTTCTTTTAAATTGAATACACTTTACATGCTCGTAACCAAAGAAGTAAATTACTGAAAAGTAATTGAAACTTACCTGAAATGAGCTGAATGTGTAATGCTCCTCATGCCAATAACATTTCCACCGAGCCTCTCTACGGCATATGATTTCATTGAATTTCTTTTAAATTGAATCTACTTTACATGCTAGTAACCAAAGAAGTAAATTACTGAAAAGCAATTGAAACTCACCTGAAATGAGCTGAATGTGTAATGCTCCTCATGCCAATAACATTTCCACCGAGCCTCTCTATGGCATATGATTTCATTGAATGAATTTCTTTTAAATTGAATACACTTTACATGCTAGTAACCAAAGAAGTAAATTACTGAAAAGTAATTGAAACTCACCTGAAATGACCTGAATGTGTAATGCTCCTCATGCCAATAACATTTCCACCGAGCCTCTCTATGGCATATGATTTCATTGAATGAATTTCTTTTAAATTGAATACACTTTACATGCTAGTAACCAAAGAAGTAAATTACTTAAAAGTAATTGAAACTTACCTGAAATGAGCTGAATGTGTAATGCTCCTCATGCCAATAACATTTCCACCGAGCCTCTCTATGGCATATGATTTCATTGAATTTCTTTTAAATTGAATCCACTTTACATGCTAGTAACCAAAGAAGTAAATTACTGAAAAGTAATTGAAACTTACCTGAAATGAGCTGAATGTGTAATGCTCCTCATGCCAATAACATTTCCACCGAGCCTCTCTATGGCATATGATTTCATTGAATGAATTTCTTTTAAATTGAATACACTTTACATGCTAGTAACCAAAGAAGTAAATTACTTAAAAGTAATTGAAACTTACCTGAAATGAGCTGAATGTGTAATGCTCCTCATGCCAATAACATTTCCACCGAGCCTCTCTATGGCATATGATTTCATTGAATGAATTTCTTTTAAATTCAATCCACTTTACATGCTAGTAACCAAAGAAGTAAATTACTGAAAAGTAATTGAAACTTACCTGAAATGAGCTGAATGTGTAATGCTCCTCATGCCAATAACATTTCCACCGAGCCTCTCTATGGCATATGATTTCATTGAATGAATTTCTTTTAAATTGAATACACTTTACATGCTAGTAACCAAAGAAGTAAATTACTTAAAAGTAATTGAAACTTACCTGAAATGAGCTGAATGTGTAATGCTCCTCATGCCAATAACATTTCCACCGAGCCTCTCTACGGCATATGATTTCATTGAATGAATTTCTTTTAAATTCAATCCACTTTACATGCTAGTAACCAAAGAAGTAAATTACTGAAAAGTAATTGAAACTTACCTGAAATGAGCTGAATGTGTAATGCTCCTTATGCCAATAACATTTCCACCGAGCCTCTCTATGGCATATGATTTCATTGAATGAATTTCTTTTTAAATTGAATCCATACATACTGTGTAAAGAAGTAAGTGCTAAAAAGTAATTGAAACTTACCTGAGGCAGAGCTGAATGTGTAATGCTCCTCATGCCAATAACATTTCCACCGAGCCTCTCTATGGCATATGATTTCATTGAATTTCTTTTAAATTGAATCCCACTTTATGCTAGTAACCAAAGAAGTAAATTACTGAAAAGTAGTGAAGCACTTACCTGAAATGAGCTGAATGTGTAATGCTCCTCATGCCAATAACATTTCCACCGAACTCTCTATGGCATATGATTTCATTGGATAAGAACAACTTTTAAATTGAATACACTTTGTGCTAGTAACCAAAGAAGTTAATTGCCAAAGTAATTGAAACTTACCTGAAATGAGCTGAATGTGTAATGCTCCTCATACCAATAACATTCCACCGAGCCTCTCTATGGCATATGATTTCATTGAATGAATTTCTTTTAAATTGAATCCACTTTATGCTAGTAACCAAAGAGTAAATTACTTAAAAGTAATTGAAACTTACCTGAAATGAGCTGAATGTGTAATACTCCTCATGCCAATAACATTTCCACCGAGCCTCTCTATGGCATATGATTTCATTGAATGAATTTCTTTTAAATTGAATCCACTTTACATGCTAGTAACCAAAGTAAATTACTGAAAATGATGAAACCTCAGAAATAGACGCTGAATGTAATACTCTGCAATAACATTTCCACCGAGCCTCTCTATGGCATATGATTTCATTGAATGAATTTCTTTTAAATTGAATACACTTTGCATGTAAATAACCAAAAGTAAATTCTTAAAAGTAATTGAAACTTACCTGAAATAGGCTGAATGTGTAATGCTCCTCATTACCAATAACATTTCCACCGAGCCTCTCTATGGCATATGATTTCATTGAATTTCTTTTAAATTGAATCACTTTACATATAATAAACAGAAATGAAATTACTGTAAAAAGTAATTGAAACTTACCTGAGGAAATGAGCTGAATAACATAATGCTCCTCTATGTAAATAACATTTCACGAACTCTCTATGGCATATGATTTCATTGAATGAATTTCTTTTAAATTGAATACCTTTTACATGCTAGTAAGCAAAGAAGTAAGTACTTAAAAGTAATTTGAGAAACACCTGGAAATGAGCTGAATGTCATAAATGCTCTCTCCTTCATAAATAACATTTCCACAAGAGCCTCTCTATGACATGTAGTTTTCATTGAATGGAACTGTAAATTCAATCACTTTACATGCTAAGTAACCAAAGTAAATTACTTTGAAAAGTAATTGAAACTTACACAAATGAGCTGAATTGTAATGCTCCTCATGCCAATAACATTTCCCATGACCTCTCTCATAGCCTTATGATTTCATTAGATAATTTCTTTTTAAATTCAATCCACTTTGCTCTTCTTTAGTAACCAAAGTAATTACTGAAAAGTAATTGAAACTTACTACAAATGACAGATGTGTAATGCTCCTTATGCCAATAACATTTCCTGAGAGCCTCTCTATAGCATATGATTTCATTGAATTTCTTTTAAATTGAATCCACTTTACATGCCTAGTAACCAAAGAAGTAAATTACTGAAAAGTAATTGAAACTTACCACAAAATAGACTGAATGTGTAATGCTCCTCATACCAATAACATTTCCACGAGCCTCTCTATGGCATATGATTTCATTTGAATGAATTTCTTTTTAAATTGAATCACTTTACATGCTAGTAACCAAAGTAGTACTTGAGAAGTAATTGAAACTTACCTGAAATGAGCTGAATGTGCCAATGCTCCTCATGCCAATAACATTTCCACCGAGCCTCTCTATGGCATATGATTTCATTGAATTTCTTTTTAATTGAATCACACTTTACATGCTAGTAACCAAAGAAGTAAATTACTGAAAAGTAATTGAAACTTACCTGAAATGAGCTGAATGTGCTGTGCTCCCTCATGCCAATAACATTTCCACCGAGCCTCTCTATGGCATATAGTTGTTGAATGAATTTCTTTAAATTAGACCATACATGCTAGTAGCAAAGTAAATTACTTAAAAGTAATTGAAGCTTACCTGAAATGAGCTGAATGTGTAATGCTCCTCTTGCCAATAACATTTCCACCGAGCCTCTCTATGTCATATGATTTCATTGAATGAATTTCTTTAAATTCAATCCACTTTACATGCTAGTAACCAAAGAAGTAAATTACTGAAAAGTAATTGAAACTTACCTGAAATGAGCTAGAATGTGTAATGCTCCTCATGCCAATAACATTTCCACCGAGCCTCTCTATGGCATATGATTTCATTGAATGAATTTCTTTTAAATTGAATACACTTTACATGCTAGTAACCAAAGAAGTTAAATTACTTTAAAAGTAATTGAAACTTACCTGAAATGAGCTGAATGTGTAATGCTCCTCATGCCAATAACATTTCCACCGAGCCCTCTACGGCATATGATTTCATTGAATGAATTTCTTTTAAATTCAATCCACTTTACATGCTAGTAACCAAAGAAGTAAATTACTGAAAAGTAATTGAAACTTACCTGAAATGAGCTGAATGTGTAATGCTCCTTATGCCAATAACATTTCCACCGAGCCTCTCTATGGCATATGATTTCATTGAATTTCTTTTTAAATTGAATCCACTTTACATGCTAGTAACCAAAGAAGTAAATTACTGAAAAGTAATTGAAACTTACCTGAAATGAGCTGAATGTGTAATGCTCCTCATGCCAATAACATTTCCACCGAGCCTCTCTATGGCATATGATTTCATTGAATGAATTTCTTTAAATTGAATCCACTTTACATGCTAGTAACCAAAGAAGTAAATTACTTAAAAGTAATTGAAACTTACCTGAAATGAGCTGAATGTGTAATGCTCCTCATGCCAATAACATTTCCCACCGAGCCTCTCTATGGCATATGATTTCATTGAATGAATTTCTTTTTAAATTGAATCCACTTTACATGCTAGTAACCAAAGAAGTAAATTACTTAAAAGTAATTGAAACTTACCTGAAATGAGCTGAATGTGTAATGCTCCTCATGCCAATAACATTTCCACCGCCTTCTATGGCATATGATTTCATTGAATGAATTTCTTTTAAATTGAATCCACTTCATATAGTAACCAAAGAAGTAAATTACTTTAAAAGTAATTGAAACTTACCTGAAATGAGCTGAATGTGTAATGTCTTCATGCCAATAACATTTCCACCGAGCCTCTCTATGGCATATGATTTCATTGAATGAATTTTAAATTGAATCCACTTACATGCTAGTAACCAAAGAAGTAAATTACTGAAAAGTAATTGAAACTTACCTGAAATGAGCTGAATGTGTAATGCTCCTCATGCCAATAACATTTCCACCGAGCCTCTCTATGGCATATGATTTCATTGAATGAATTTCTTTTAAATTCAATCCACTTTACATGCTAGTAACCAAAGAAGTAAATTACTGAAAAGTAATTGAAACTTACCTGAAATGAGCTGAATGTGTAATGCTCCCTCATGCCAATAACATTTCCACCGAGCCTCTCTATGGCATATGATTTCATTGAATGAATTTCTTTAAATTGAATACACTTTACATGCTAGTAACCAAAGAAGTAAATTACTTAAAAGTAATTGAAACTTACCTGAAATGAGCTGAATGTGTAATGCCTCATGCCAATAACATTTCCACCGAGCCTCTCTACGATATGATTTCATTGAATGAATTTCTTTTTAAATTCAATCCACTTTACATGCTAGTAACCAAAGAAGTAAATTACTGAAAAGTAATTGAAACTTACCTGAAATGAGCTGAATGTGTAATGCTCCTTATGCCAATAACATTTCCACCGAACCTCTCTATGGCATATGATTTCATTGAATTTCTTTAAATTGAATCCACTTTACATGCTAGTAACCAAAGAAGTAAATTACTGAAAAGTAATTGAAACTTACCTGAAATGAGCTGAATGTGTAATGCTCCTCATGCCAATAACATTTCCACCGAGCCTCTCTATGGCATATGATTTCATTGAATGAATTTCTTTTAAACTGAATCCACTTTACATGCTAGTAACCAAAGAAGTAAATTACTTAAAAGTAATTGAAACTTACCTGAAATGAGCTGAATGTGTAATGCTCCTCATGCCAATAACATTTCCACCGAGCCTCTCTATGGCATATGATTTCATTGAATGAATTTCTTTTAAATTGAATCCACTTTACATGCTAGTAACCAAAGAAGTAAATTACTTAAAAGTAATTGAAACTTACCTGAAATGAGCTGAATGTGTAATGCTCCTCATGCCAATAACATTTCCACCGAGCCTCTCTATGGCATATGATTTCATTGAATGAATTTCTTTTAAATTGAATCCACTTTACATGCTAGTAACCAAAGAAGTAAAAATTACTTTAAAAGTAATTGGAACTACCTGGAAATGAGCTGAATGTGTAATGCTCCTCATGCCAATAACATTTCCACCGAGCCTCTCTATGGCATATGATTTCATTGAATGAATTTCTTTTAAATTGAATCCACTTTACATGCTAGTAACCAAAGAAGTAAATTACTGAAAAGTAATTGAAACTTACCTGAAATGAGCTGAATGTGTGCAATGCTCCTCATGCCAATAACATTTCCACCGAGCCTCTCTATGGTATATGATTTCATTGAATGAATTTCTTTTTAAATTGAATCCACTTTACATGCTAGTAACCAAAGAAGTAAATTACTGAAAAGTAATTGAAACTCACCTGAAATGACCTGAATGTGTAATGCTCCTCATGCCAATAACATTTCCACCGAGCCTCTCTATGGCATATGATTTCATTGAATGAATTTCTTTTAAATTGAATACACTTACATGCTAGTAACCAAAGAAGTAAATTACTGGAAAAGTAATTGAAACTTACCTGAAATGAGCTGAATGTGGTAATGCTCCTCATGCCAATAACATTTCCACCGAGCCTCTCTATGGCATATGATTTCATTGAATGAATTTCTTTTAAATTGAATCCACTTTACATGCTAGTAACAGAAGAAGTAAATTACTTAAAAGTAATTGGAAACTTACCTGAATCGAGCTGAATGTGTAATGCTCCTCATGCCAATAACATTTCCACCGAGCCTCTCTACGGCATATGATTTCATTGAATTTCTTTTAAATTGAATCTACTTTACATGCTAGTAACCAAAGAAGTAAATTACTGAAAAGCAATTGAAACTTACCTGAAATGAGCTGAATGTGTAATGCTCCTCATGCCAATAACATTTCCACCGAGCCTCTCTATGGCATATGATTTCATTTAATTTCTTTTAAATTGAATACACTTTACATGCTAGTCACCAAAGAAGTAAATTACTTAAAAGTAATTGAAACTTACCTGAAATGAGCTGAATGTGTAATGCTCCTCATGCCAATAACATTTCCACCGAGCCTCTCTACGGCATATGATTTCATTGAATTTCTTTTAAATTGAATCTACTTTACATGCTAGTAACCAAAGAAGTAAATTACTGAAAAGCAATTGAAACTCACCTGAAGTGAGCTGAATGTGTAATGCTCCTCATGCCAATAACATTTCCACCGAGCCTCTCTACGGCATATGATTTCATTGAATTTCTTTTAAATTGAATCTACTTTACATGCTAGTAACCAAAGGAGTAAATTACTGAAAAGTAATTGAAACTCACCTGAAGTGAGCTGAATGTGTAATGCTCCTCATGCCAATAACATTTCCACCGAGCCTCTCTACGGCATATGATTTCATTGAATTTCTTTTAAATTGAATCTACTTTACATGCTAGTAACCAAAGAAGTAAATTACTGAAAAGCAATTGAAACTCACCTGAAATGAGCTGAATGTGTAATGCTCCTCATGCCAATAACATTTCCACCGAGCCTCTCTATGGCATATGATTTCATTGAATGAATTTCTTTTAAATTGAATACACTTTACATGCTAGTAACCAAAGAAGTAAATTACTGAAAAGTAATTGAAACTTACCTGAAATGAGCTGAATGTGTAATGCTCCTCATGCCAATAACATTTCCACCGAGCCTCTCTACGGCATATGATTTCATTGAATGAATTTCTTTTAAATTGAATACACTTTACATGCTAGTAACCAAAGAAGTAAATTACTGAAAAGTAATTGAAACTCACCTGAAATGAGCTGAATGTGTCATGCTCCTCATGCCAATAACATTTCCACCGAGCCTCTCTACGACATGATTTCATTTAATTTCTTTAAATTGAATCTACTTTACATGCTAGTAACCAAAGAAGTAAAATTACTGAAAAGAATTGAAACTACCTGAAATGAGCTGAATGTGTAATGCTCCTCATGCCAATAACATTTCCACCGAGCCTCTCTATGGCATATGATTTCATTGAATGAATTTCTTTAAATTGAATACACTTTACATGCTAGTAACCAAAGAAGTAAATTACTGAAAAGTAATTGAAACTTACCTGAATTTGAGCTGAATGTAATGCTCCTCATGCCAATAACATTTCCACCGAGCCTCTCTATGGCATATGATTTCATTGAATGCAGAATTTCTTCTCTTCAAATCTCTGAATCCACTTTACATGTTAGTAACTAAAGGAGTAAATTCATTTAAAAGCAAATTAAAACTCACCTGAAATGAGCTGAATGTGTAATGCCTCATGCCAATAACATTTCCACCGAGCTCCCTCTATGGCATATGATTTCTCATTTAATTTATTTGAAATTGAATCCACTTTACATGCTAGTAACCAAAGAAGTAAATTACTGAAAAGTGAATGAAACTCACCTGAAGTGAGCTTGAATGTAATGCTCCTCATGCCAATAACATTTCCACCGAGCCTCTCTATGGCATATATGATTTCATTGAATGAATTTTAAATTGAATCCACTTTTACATTAGCAAACTGTGCTATAAATTACTGAAAAGGAATTGAAACTTACCTGAAATGAGCTGAATGTGTAATGCTCCTCATGCCAATAACATTTCCACCGAGCCTCTCTATGGCATATGATTTCATTGAATGAATTTCTTTTTAAATTGAATACACTTTGCTATGCTAGTAACCAAAAAGAAGTAAAATTACTGAAAAGGAATTGAAACTTACCTGAAATGAGCTGAATGTGTACTTCACTCTCATGCCAATAATAACATTTCCACCGAGCCTCTTATGGTATATGATTTCATTGAATGAATTTCTTTTAAATTGAACACACTTTACATGCTAGTAACCAAAGTTAAATAAATTACTGAAAAGTAATTGAAACTTCACTTGAAATGAGCTAGAATGTACGTTCATGCTAATAACATTTCCACCGAGCCTTCTATTAAGCATGATTTCATTGAATGAATTTCTTTTAAATTGGAATCCACTTTACATGCTAGTAACCAAAGAAGTAAATTACTGAAAAGGAATTGAAACTTGCTTGAAATGAGCTGAATGTGTAATGCTCTCATAATAACATTTCCAATTCCAGCCTCTCTATGGCATATGATTTCATTGAATGAATTTTTAAATTGAATCCACTTTACATGCTATAACCAAAGAAGTAAATTACTGAAAGGAATTGAAACTTACCTGAAATGAGCTGAATGTGTAAATGCTCCTCATGCCAATAACATTTCCACCGAGCCTCTCTATGGCATATGATTTCATTGAATGAATTTTTAAATTGAATCCACTTTACATGCTAGTAACCAAAGAAGTAAATTACTGAAAAGGAATTGAAACTTACCTGAAATGAGCTGAATGTGTAATGCTCCTCATGCCAATAACATTTCCACCGAGCTTCTCTATGGCATATGATTTCATTGAATGAATTTCCTTTTTAAATTGAATCCACTTACGTTAGTAACTAAAGAAGTAAATTACTGAAAAGGAATTGAAACTTACCTGAAATGAGCTGAATGTGTAATGCCTCCTCACATAATAACATTTCCACCGAGCCTCTCTATGGCATATGATTTCATTGAATGAATTTATTTGAAATTGAATCCACTTCACATGCTAGTAACCAAAGAAGTAAATTACTGAAAAGTAATTGAAACTCACCTGAAGTGAGCTGAATGTGTAATGCTCCTCATGCCAATAACATTTCCACCGAGCCTCTCTATGGCATATGATTTCATTGAATGAATTTCTTTTAAATTGAATCCACTTTACATGCTAGTAACCAAAGAAGTAAATTACTGAAAAGGAATTGAAACTTACCTGAAATGAGCTGAATGTGTAATGCTCCTCATGCCAATAACATTTCCACCGAGCCTCTCTATGGCATATGATTTCATTGAATGAATTTCTTTTAAATTGAATACACTTTACATGCTAGTAACCAAAAGTAAATTACTGAAAAGGAATTGAAACTTACCTGAAATGAGCTGAATGTGTAATGCTCCTCATGCCAATAACATTTCCACCGAGCCTCTCTATGGCATATGATTTCATTGAATGAATTTCTTTTAAATTGAATACACTTTACATGCTAGTAACCAAAGAAGTAAATTACTGAAAAGTAATTGAAACTTACCTGAAATGAGCTGAATGTGTAATGCTCCTCATGCCAATAACATTTCCACCGAGACCTCTCTATGGCATATGATTTCATTGAATGAATTTCTTTTAAATTGAATCCACTTTACATGCTAGTAACCAAAGAAGTAAATTACTGAAAAGGAATTGAAACTTACCTGAAATGAGCTGAATGTGTAATGCTCCTCATGCCAATAACATTTCCACCGAGCCTCTCTATGGCATATGATTTCATTGAATGAATTTCTTTTAAATTGAATCCACTTTACATGCTAGTAACCAAAGAAGTAAATTACTGAAAAGGAATTGAAACTTACCTGAAATGAGCTGAATGTGTAATGCTCCTCATGCCAATAACATTTCCACCGAGCCTCTCTATGGCATATGATTTCATTGAATGAATTTCTTTTAAATTGAATCCACTTTACATGCTAGTAACCAAAGAAGTAAATTACTGAAAAGGAATTGAAACTTACCTGAAATGAGCTGAATGTGTAATGCTCCTCATGCCAATAACATTTCCACCGAGCCTCTCTATGGCATATGATTTCATTGAATGAATTTCTTTTAAATTCAATCCACTTTACATGCTAGTAACCAAAGTAAATTACTGAAAAGTAATTGAAACTTACCTGAAATGAGCTGAATGTGTAATGCTCCTTATGCCAATAACATTTCCACCGAGCCTCTCTATGGCATATGATTTCATTGAATTTCTTTTAAATTGAATCCACTTTACATGCTAGTAACCAAAGAAGTAAATTACTGAAAAGTAATTGAAACTTACCTGAAATGAGCTGAATGTGTAATGCTCCTCATGCCAATAACATTTCCACCGAGCCTCTCTATGGCATATGATTTCATTGAATGAATTTCTTTTAAATTGAATCCACTTTACATGCTAGTAACCAAAGAAGTAAATTACTTAAAAGTAATTGAAACTTACCTGAAATGAGCTGAATGTGTAATGCTCCTCATGCCAATAACATTTCCACCGAGCCTCTCTATGGCATATGATTTCATTGAATGAATTTCTTTTAAATTGAATCCACTTTACATGCTAGTAACCAAAGAAGTAAATTACTTAAAAGTAATTGAAACTTACCTGAAATGAGCTGAATGTGTAATGCTCCTCATGCCAATAACATTTCCACCGAGCCTCTCTATGGCATATGATTTCATTGAATGAATTTCTTTTAAATTGAATCCACTTTACATGCTAGTAACCAAAGAAGTAAATTACTTAAAAGTAATTGAAACTTACCTGAAATGAGCTGAATGTGTAATGCTCCTCATGCCAATAACATTTCCACCGAGCCTCTCTATGGCATATGATTTCATTGAATGAATTTCTTTTAAATTGAATCCACTTTACATGCTAGTAACCAAAGAAGTAAATTACTGAAAAGTAATTGAAACTTACCTGAAATGAGCTGAATGTGTAATGCTCCTCATGCCAATAACATTTCCACCGAGCCTCTCTATGGCATATGATTTCATTGAATGAATTTCTTTTAAATTGAATCCACTTTACATGCTAGTAACCAAAGAAGTAAATTACTGAAAAGTAATTGAAACTCACCTGAAATGACCTGAATGTGTAATGCTCCTCATGCCAATAACATTTCCACCGAGCCTCTCTATGGCATATGATTTCATTGAATGAATTTCTTTTAAATTGAATACACTTTACATGCTAGTAACCAAAGAAGTAAATTACTTAAAAGTAATTGAAACTTACCTGAAATGAGCTGAATGTGTAATGCTCCTCATGCCAATAACATTTCCACCGAGCCTCTCTATGGCATATGATTTCTTTGAATGAATTTCTTTTAAATTGAATCCACTTTACATGCTAGTAACCAAAGAAGTAAATTACTTAAAAGTAATTGAAACTTACCTGAATCGAGCTGAATGTGTAATGCTCCTCATGCCAATAACATTTCCACCGAGCCTCTCTACGGCATATGATTTCATTGAATTTCTTTTAAATTGAATCTACTTTACATGCTAGTAACCAAAGAAGTAAATTACTGAAAAGCAATTGAAACTTACCTGAAATGAGCTGAATGTGTAATGCTCCTCATGCCAATAACATTTCCACCGAGCCTCTCTATGGCATATGATTTCATTTAATTTCTTTTAAATTGAATACACTTTACATGCTAGTCACCAAAGAAGTAAATTACTTAAAAGTAATTGAAACTTACCTGAAATGAGCTGAATGTGTAATGCTCCTCATGCCAATAACATTTCCACCGAGCCTCTCTATGGCATATGATTTCATTGAATTTCTTTTAAATTGAATCCACTTTACATGCTAGTAACCAAAGAAGTAAATTACTTAAAAGTAATTGAAACTTACCTGAAATGAGCTGAATGTGTAATGCTCCTCATGCCAATAACATTTCCACCGAGCCTCTCTATGGCATATGATTTCATTGAATTTCTTTTAAATTGAATCCACTTTACATGCTAGTAACCAAAGAAGTAAATTACTGAAAAGGAATTGAAACTTACCTGAAATGAGCTGAATGTGTAATGCTCCTCATGCCAATAACATTTCCACCGAGCCTCTCTATGGCATATGATTTCATTGAATTTCTTTTAAATTGAATACACTTTACATGCTAGTCACCAAAGAAGTAAATTACTTAAAAGTAATTGAAACTTACCTGAAGTGAGCTGAATGTGTAATGCTCCTTATGCCAATAACATTTCCACCGAGCCTCTCTATGGCATATGATTTCATTGAATTTCTTTTAAATTGAATCCACTTTACATGCTAGTAACCAAAGAAGTAAATTACTGAAAAGTAATTGAAACTCACCTGAATTGAGCTGAATGTGTAATGCTCCTCATGCCAATAACATTTCCACCGAGCCTCTCTACGGCATATGATTTCATTGAATTTCTTTTAAATTGAATCCACTTTACATGCTAGTAACCAAAGAAGTAAATTACTGAAAAGGAATTGAAACTTACCTGAAATGAGCTGAATGTGTAATGCTCCTCATGCCAATAACATTTCCACCGAGCCTCTCTATGGCATATGATTTCATTGAATGAATTTCTTTTAAATTGAATACACTTTACATGCTCGTAACCAAAGAAGTAAATTACTGAAAAGTAATTGAAACTTACCTGAAATGAGCTGAATGTGTAATGCTCCTCATGCCAATAACATTTCCACCGAGCCTCTCTACGGCATATGATTTCATTGAATGAATTTCTTTTAAATTGAATACACTTTACATGCTAGTAACCAAAGAAGTAAATTACTGAAAAGTAATTGAAACTTACCTGAAATGAGCTGAATGTGTAATGCTCCTCATGCCAATAACATTTCCACCGAGCCTCTCTATGGCATATGATTTCATTGAATTTCTTTTAAATTGAATCTACTTTACATGCTAGTAACCAAAGAAGTAAATTACTGAAAAGCAATTGAAACTCACCTGAAATGAGCTGAATGTGTAATGCTCCTCATGCCAATAACATTTCCACCGAGCCTCTCTATGGCATATGATTTCATTGAATGAATTTCTTTTAAATTGAATACACTTTACATGCTAGTAACCAAAGAAGTAAATTACTGAAAAGTAATTGAAACTTACCTGAAATGAGCTGAATGTGTAATGCTCCTCATGCCAATAACATTTCCACCGAGCCTCTCTACGGCATATGATTTCATTGAATGAATTTCTTTTAAATTGAATACACTTTACATGCTAGTAACCAAAGAAGTAAATTACTGAAAAGTAATTGAAACTCACCTGAAATGAGCTGAATGTGTCATGCTCCTCATGCCAATAACATTTCCACCGAGCCCTCTACGGCATATGATTTCATTGAATTTCTTTTAAATTGAATCTACTTTACATGCTAGTAACCAAAGAAGTAAATTACTGAAAAGCAATTGAAACTCACCTGAATTGAGCTGAATGTGTAATGCTCCTCATGCCAATAACATTTCCACCGAGCCTCTCTACGGCATATGATTTCATTGAATTTCTTTCAAATTGAATCTACTTTACATGCTAGTAACCAAAGATAAATTACTGAAAGCAATTGAAACTTACCTGAAATGAGCTGAATGTGTAATGCTCCTCATGCCAATAACATTTCCACCTAGCCTCTCTACGGCATATATCACATTGAATTTCTTTTAAATTGAATCTACTTTACATGCTAGTAACCAAAGAAGTAAATTACTGAAAAGCAATGAAACTCACCTGAATTGAGCTGAATGTGTAATGCCTCATGCCAATAACATTTCCACCGAGCCTCTCTACGGCATATGATTTCATTGAATTTCTTTTAAATTGAATCTACTTTACATGCTAGTAAACTGTGGCTGAGTAAATTACTGAAAAGCAATTAAAACTCACCTGAAATGAGCTGAATGTGTAATGCCTCATGCCAATAACATTTCCACCGAGCCTCTACTTTATGATTTCATTGAATTTCTTTTAAATTGAATCTACTTTACATGCTAGTAACCAAAGAAGTAAATTACTGAAAAGCAATTGAAACTCACCTGAATTGAGTTGAATGTATTGCCTCTCATGCCAATAACATTTCCACCGAGCCTCTCACGGCATATGATTTCATTGAATTTCTTTAAATGGAATCTACTTTACATGCTAGTAACCAAAGAGTAAATTACTGAAAAGCAATTGAAACTCACCTGAAATGAGCTGAATGTGTAATGCTCCTCATGCCAATAACATTTTCCACCGAGCCTCTCTACGGCATATGATTTCATTGAATTTCTTAAATTAGAATCTACTTTACATGTTAGTAACCAAAGAAGTAAATTACTGAAAAAGCAATTGAAACTCACCTGAAGTGAGTTGAATGTGTAATACCTCATGCCAATAACATTTCCATCTAGCCTCTACTGCATATGATTTCATTGAATTTCTTTTTAAAATTTGAATCTACTTTACATGCTAGTAACCAAAGAAGTAAATTACTGAAAAGCAATTGAAACTCACCTGAAATGAGCTGAATGTGTAATGCCTCATGCCAATAACATTTCCACCGAGCCTCTCTATGGCATATGATTTCATTGAATGAATTTTTAAATTGAATACACTTTACATGCTAGTAACCAAAGAAGTAAATTACTGAAAAGTAATTGAAACTTACCTGAAATGAGCTGAATGTGTAATGTTCTCTGCCAATAACATTTCCACCGAGCCTCTCTACGGCATATGATTTCATTGAATTTCTTTTAAATTGAATCTACTTTACATGCTAGTAACTAAAGAAGTAAATTACTGAAAAGCAATTGAAACTCACCTGAAATGAGCTGAATGTAAAAATGCTCCTCATGCCAATAACATTTCCAACAGCCTCTCTATGGCATATGATTTCATTGAATGAATTTCTTTTAAATTGAATACACTTTACATGCTAGTAACCAAAGAAGTAAATTACTGAAAAGTAATTGAAACTCACCTGAAAATGAGCTGAATGTGTCATGCTCCTCATGCCAATAACATTTCATCTGAGCCTCTCTACGGCATATGATTCTCATTGAATTTCTTTTAAATTGAATCTACTTTAAGATGCTAGTAACCAAAGAAGTAAATTACTGAAAAGCAATTGAAACTCACCTGAAATGAGCTGAATGTGTAATGCTCCCTCATGCCAAATAACATTTCCACCGAGCCTCTCTATGGCATATGATTCTTACGAATGAATTTCCTTTAAATCAGAAATACACTTTTACATGCTAGTAACCAAAGAAGCAAATTACTGAGCAATTGAAACTTACCTGAAATGAGCTGAATGTGTAATGCTCCCCTCATGCCAATAACATTTCCACCGAGCCTCTCTACGGCATATGATTTCATTGAATTTCTTTTAAATTGAATCTACTTTACATGCTAGTAAACTGTAAAAGAAGTAAATTACTGAAAAAGCAATTGAAACTCACCTGAAAATGAGCTGAATGTGTAATGCCTCATGCCAATAACATTTCCACCGAGCCTCTCTATGGCATATGATTTCATTGAATGAATTTTTAAATTGAATACACTTTACATGCTAGTAACCAAAGAAGTAAATTACTGAAAAGTAATTGAAACTTACCTGAAATGAGCTGAATGTGTAATGCTCCTCATGCCAATAACATTTCCACCGAGCCTCTCTATGGCATATGATTTCATTGAATGAATTTCTTTAAATTGAATACACTTTACATGCTAGTAACCAAAGAAGTAAATTACTGAAAAGTAATTGAAAACTTACCTGAAATGAGAGCTGAATGTGTAATGCTCCTCATGCCAATAACATTTCCACCGAGCCTCTCGGTGGTATATGATTTCATTGAATGAATTTCTTTAAATTGAATACACTTTACATGTTAGTAACCAAAGGAAGTAAATTACTGAAAAAGCAATTGAAACTTACCTGAAATGAGCTGGAATGTACGTTCCTCATGCCAATAACATTTCCACCGAGCCTCTCTATGGCATATGATTTCATTGAATGAATTTCTTTTAAATCTTAACCACTTACATGCTAGTAACCAAAGAAGTAAATTACTGAAAAGTAATTGAAACTCACCTGAAATGAGCTGAATGTGTAATGCTCCTCAAGTGCCACAACATTTCCACCGAGCCTCTATGGCATATGATTTCATTTAATTTATTTGAAATTGAATCCACTTTACATGCTAGTAACCAAAGAAGTAAATTACTGAAAAGTAATTGAAACTCACCTGAAATGAGCTGAATGTAATGCTCCTCTTGCCAATAACATTTCCACCCAGCCTCTCTATGGCATATGATTTCATTGAATGAATTTCTTTTAAATTGAATCCACTTTACATGCTAGTAACCAAAGAAGTAAATTACTGAAAAGGAATTGAAACTTACCTGAAATGAGCTGAATGTGTAATGCTCTCATGCCAATAACATTTCCACCGAGCCTCTCTATGGCATATGATTTCATTGAATGAATTTCTTTTAAATTGAATCCACTTTACATGCTAGTAACCAAAGAAGTAAATTACTGAAAAGGAATTGAAACTTACCTGGAAATGAGCTGAATGTGTAATGCTCCTCATGCCAATAACATTTCCACCGAGCCTCTCTACGGCATATGATTTCATTGAATGAATTTCTTTTAAATTGAATCCACTTTACATGCTAGTAACCAAAGAAGTAAATTACTGAAAAGGAATTGAAACTTACCTGAAATGAGCTGAATGTGTAATGCTCCTCATGCCAATAACATTTCCACCGAGCCTCTCTACGGCATATGATTTCATTGAATGAATTTCTTTTAAATTGAATACACTTTACATGCTAGTAACCAAAGAAGTAAATTACTGAAAAGTAATTGAAACTTACCTGAAATGAGCTGGAATGTGTAATGCTCCTCATGCCAATAACATTTCCACCGAGCCTCTCTACGGCATATGATTTCATTGAATGAATTTCTTTTAAATTGAATACACTTTACATGCTAGTAACCAAAGAAGTAAATTACTGAAAAGTAATTGAAACTTACCTGAAATGAGCTGAATGTGTAATGCTCCTCATGCCAATAACATTTCCACCGAGCCTCTCTACGGCATATGATTTCATTGAATGAATTTTTAAATTGAATACACTTTACATGCTAGTAACCAAAGAAGTAAATTACTGAAAAGTAATTGAAACTTACCTGAAATGAGCTGAATGTGTAATGCTCCTCATGCCAACAACATTTCACCGAGCCTCTTACGGCATATGATTTCATTGAATGAATTTCTTTTAAATTGAATCCACTTTACATGCTAGTAACTAAAGAAGTAAATTACTGAAAAAAGTAATTGAAACTTACCTGAAATGAGCTGAATGTGTAATGCTCCTCATGCCAATAACATTTCCACCGAGCCTCTCTATGGCATATGATTGAATTTCTTTTAAATTGAATCTACTTTACATGCTAGTAACCAAAGAAGTAAATTACTGAAAAGCAATTGAAACTCACCTGAAATGAGCTGAATGTGTAATGCTCCTCATGCCAATAACATTTCCACCGAGCCTCTCTATGGCATATGATTTCATTGAATGAATTTCTTTAAATTGAATCCACTTACATGCTAGTAACCAAAGAAGTAAATTACTGAAAAGGAATTGAAACTTACCTGAAATGAGCTGAATGCTCCTCATGCCAATAACATTTCCACCGAGCCTCTCTATGGCATATGATTTCATTGAATGAATTTTTAAATTGAATCCACTTTACATGCTAGTAACCAAAGAAGTAAATTACTGAAAAGGAATTGAAACTTACCTGAAATGAGCTGAATGTGTAATGCTCCTCATGCCAATAACATTTCCACCGAGCCTCTCTATGGCATATGATTTCATTGAATTTCTTTTAAATTGAATCTACTTACATGCTAGTAACCAAAGAAGTAAATTACTGAAAAGGAATTGAAATCACCTGAAATGAGCTGAATGTGTAATGCTCCTCATGCCAATAACATTTCCACCGAGCCTCTCTATGGCATATGATTTCATTGAATGAATTTCTTTTAAATTGAATCCACTTTACATGCTAGTAACCAAAGAAGTAAATTACTGAAAGGAATTAGAAACTTACCTGAAATGAGCTGAATGTGTAATGCTCCTCATGCCAATAACATTTCCACCGAGCCTCTCTACGGCATATGATTTCCCATTGAATTTCTTTTAAATTGAATCTACTTACATGCTAGTAACCAAAGAAGTAATTCATATTTGAAAAGCAATTGAAACTCACCTGAAATGAGCTGAATGTGTAATGCTCCTCATGCCAATAACATTTCCCACCGAGCCTCTCTATGGCATATGATTTCATTGAATGAATTTCTTTTAAATTGAATCCACTTTACATGCTAGTAACCAAAGAAGTAAATTACTGAAAAGGAATTGAAACTTACCTGAAATGAGCTGAATGTGTAATGCTCCTCATGCCAATAACATTTCCACCGAGCCTCTGGCCGGCATATGATTTCATTGAATTTCTTTTAAATTGAATCTACTTTACATGCTAGTAACCAAAGAAGTAAAATTACTG
Source organism: Ascarosepion bandense (assembly GCA_037127315.1). Taxonomy (NCBI): domain Eukaryota; kingdom Metazoa; phylum Mollusca; class Cephalopoda; order Sepiida; family Sepiidae; genus Ascarosepion; species Ascarosepion bandense. The sequence goes on from JBBBDQ010001500.1 coordinate 4,552,559, forward strand.
AAAAGCAATTGAAACTCACCTGAAATGAGCTGAATGTGTAATGCTCCTCATGCCAATAACATTTCCACCGAGCCTCTCTATGGCATATGATTTCATTGAATGAATTTCTTTTTAAATTGAATCCACTTTTACATGCTAGTAACCAAAGTTAGTAAATTACTGGAAAAGGAATTGAAACTTACCTGAAAATGAGCTGAATGTGTAATGCTCCTCATGCCAATAACATTTCCACCGAGCCTCTCTACGGCATATGATTTCATTGAATTTCTTTAAATTGAATCTACTTAAGATGCTAGTAACCAAAGAAGTAAATTACTGAAAAGGAATTGAAACTCACCTGAAATGAGCTGAATGTGTAATGCTCCTCATGCCAATAACATTTCCACCGAGCCTCTCTATGGCATATGATTTCATTGAATGAATTTCTTTTAAATTGAATCCACTTTACATGCTAGTAACCAAAGAAGTAAATTACTGAAAAGGAATTGAAACTTACCTGAAATGAGCTGAATGTGTAATGCTCCTTGCCAATAACATTTCCACCGAGCCTCTCTATGGCATATGATTTCATTGAATGAATTTCTTTTAAATTGAATCCACTTTACATGCTAGTAACCAAAGAAGTAAATTACTGAAAAGGAATTGAAACTTACCTGGAAATGAGCTGAATGTGTAATGCTCCTCATGCCAATAACATTTCCCCACCGAGCCTCTCTATGGCATATGATTTCATTGAATGAATTTCTTTTTAAATGAATCCACTTTTACATGCTAGTAACCAAAGAAGTAAATTACTGAAAAGGAATTCGAAACTTACCTGAAATGAGCTGAATGTGTAATGTTCTCATGCCAATAACATTTCCACCGAGCCTCTCTATGGCATATGATTTCATTGAATGAATTTCTTTTAAATTGAATCCACTTTACATGCTAGTAACCAAAGAAGTAAATTACTGAAAAGGAATTGAAACTTACCTGAAATGAGCTGAATGTGTAATGCTCCTCATGCCAATAACATTTCCACCGAGCCTCTCTATGGCATATGATTTCATTGAATGAATTTCTTTTAAATTGAATCCACTTTACATGCTAGTAACCAAAGAAGTAAATTACTGAAAAGGAATTGAAACTTACCTGAAATGAGCTGAATGTACGTTCCTCATGCCAATAACATTTCCACCGAGCCTCTCTATGGCATATGATTTCATTGAATGAATTTCTTTTAAATTGAATCCACTTTACATGCTAGTAACCAAAGAAGTAAATTACTGAAAAGGAATTGAAACTTACCTGAAATGAGCTGAATGTGTAATGCTCCTCATGCCAATAACATTTCCACCGAGCCTCTCTGCATGGCATATGATTTCATTGAATGAATTTCTTTTAAATTGAATCCACTTTACATGCTAGTAACCAAAGAAGTAAATTATTGAAAAGGAATTGAAACTCACCTGAAATGAGCTGAATGTGTAATGCTCCTCATGCCAATAACATTTCCACCGAGCCTCTCTATGGCATATGATTTCATTGAATTTCTTTTAAATTGAATCTACTTTACATGCTAGTAACCAAAGAAGTAAATTACTGAAAAGCAATTGAAACTCACCTGAACTGAGCTGAATGTGTAATGCTCCTCATGCCAATAACATTTCCACCGAGCCTCTCTATGGCATATGATTTCATTGAATGAATTTCTTTTAAATTGAATCCACTTTACATGCTAGTAACCAAAGAAGTAAATTACTGAAAAGTAATTGAAACTTACCTGAAATGAGCTGAATGTGTAATGCTCCTCATGCCAATAACATTTCCACCGAGCCTCTCTACGGCATATGATTTCATTGAATTTCTTTTAAATTGAATCTACTTTACATGCTAGTAACCAAAGAAGTAAATTACTGAAAAGCAATTGAAACTCACCTGAAATGAGCTGAATGTGTAATGCTCCTCATGCCAATAACATTTCCACCGAGCCTCTCTATGGCATATGATTTCATTGAATGAATTTCTTTTAAATTGAATCCACTTTACATGCTAGTAACCAAAGAAGTAAATTACTGAAAAGGAATTGAAACTTACCTGAAATGAGCTGAATGTGTAATGCTCCTCATGCCAATAACATTTCCACCGAGCCTCTCTATGGCATATGATTTCATTGAATGAATTTCTTTTAAATTGAATCCACTTTACATGCTAGTAACCAAAGAAGTAAATTACTGAAAAGTAATTGAAACTCACCTGAAGTGAGCTGAATGTGTAATGCTCCTCATGCCAATAACATTTCCACCGAGCCTCTCTACGGCATATGATTTCATTGAATTTCTTTTAAATTGAATCTACTTTACATGCTAGTAACCAAAGAAGTAAATTACTGAAAAGCAATTGAAACTCACCTGAAGTGAGCTGAATGTGTAATGCTCCTCATGCCAATAACATTTCCACCGAGCCTCTCTACGGCACATGATTTCATTTAATTTCTTTTAAATTGAATCCACTTTACATGCTAGTAACCAAAGAAGTAAATTACTGAAAAGTAATTGAAACTCACCTGAAGTGAGCTGAATGTGTAATGCTCCTCATGCCAATAACATTTCCACCGAGCCTCTCTACGGCATATGATTTCATTGAATTTCTTTTAAATTGAATCTACTTTACATGCTAGTAACCAAAGAAGTAAATTACTGAAAAGCAATTGAAACTCACCTGAAATGAGCTGAATGTGTAATGCTCCTCATGCCAATAACATTTCCACCGAGCCTCTCTATGGCATATGATTTCATTGAATGAATTTCTTTTAAATTGAATCCACTTTACATGCTAGTAACCAAAGAAGTAAATTACTGAAAAGGAATTGAAACTTACCTGAAATGAGCTGAATGTGTAATGCTCCTCATGCCAATAACATTTCCACCGAGCCTCTCTACGGCATATGATTTCATTGAATGAATTTCTTTTAAATTGAATACACTTTACATGCTAGTAACCAAAGAAGTAAATTACTGAAAAGCAATTGAAACTCACCTGAAATGAGCTGAATGTGTAATGCTCCTCATGCCAATAACATTTCCACCGAGCCTCTCTATGGCATATGATTTCATTGAATTTCTTTTAAATTGAATCCACTTTACATGCTAGTAACCAAAGAAGTAAATTACTGAAAAGTAATTGAAACTTACCTGAAATGAGCTGAATGTGTAATGCTCCTCATGCCAATAACATTTCCACCGAGCCTCTCTACGGCATATGATTTCATTGAATGAATTTCTTTTAAATTGAATCCACTTTACATGCTTGTAACCAAAGAAGTAAATTACTGAAAAGGAATTGAAACTCACCTGAAATGAGCTGAATGTGTAATGCTCCTCATGCCAATAACATTTCCACCGAGCCTCTCTATGGCATATGATTTCATTGAATGAATTTCTTTTAAATTGAATCCACTTTACATGCTTGTAACCAAAGAAGTAAATTACTTGAAAAGGAATTGAAACTTACCTGAAATGAGCTGAATGTGTAATGCTCCTCATGCCAATAACATTTCCACTCCGAGCCTCTCTATGGCATATGATTTCATTGAATGAATTTCTTTAAATTGAATCCACTTTACATGCTTGTAACCAAAGAAGTAAATTACTGAAAAGGAATTGAAACTTACCTGAAATGAGCTGAATGTGTAATGCTCCTCATGCCAATAACATTTCCACCGAGCTCTCTATGGCATATGAATTTCATTGAATTTTAAATTGAATCCACTTTACATGCTAGTAACCAAAGAAGTAAATTACTGAAAGGAATTGAAACTACCTGAAATGAGCTGAATGTACGTCTCTCATGCCAATAACATTTCCACCGAGCCTCTCTACGGCATATGATTTCATTGAATGAATTTCTTTTAAATTGAATCCACTTTATATGCTAGTAACCAAAGAAGTAAATTACTGAAAAGGAAATGAAACTTACCCAGAGCTGAATGTGTAATGCTCCTCATGCCAATAACATTTCCACCGAGCCTCTCTACGGCATATGATTTCATTGAATGAATTTCTTTAAATTGAATCCACTTTACATGCTAGTAACCAAAGAAGTAAATTAATAAAAAGGAATTGAAACTTACCTGAAATGAGCTGAATGTATTTATTCTTCCTCATGCCAATAACATTTCCACCGAGCCTCTATGGCATATGATTTCATTGAATGAATTTCTTTTAAATTGAATCCACTTTACATGCTAGTAACCAAAGAAGTAAATTACTGAAAAGGAATCTGAAACTTACCTGAAATGAGCTGAATGTGTAATGCTCCTCATGCCAATAACATTTCCACCGAGCCTCTCTATGGCATATGATTTCATTGAATTTCTTTAAATTGAATCCACTTACATGCTAGTAAAGAAGTAACACAAAGGAATTGAAACTTACCTGAAATGAGCTGAATGTGTAATGCCTCATGCCAATAACATTTCCACCGAGCCTCTCTACGGCATATGATTTCATTGAATGAATTTCTTTTAAATTGAATACACTTTACATGCTTGTAACCAAAGAAGCAAATTACTGAAAAGGAATTGAAACTACCTGAAATGAGCTGAATGTGTAATGCTCCTCATGCCAATAAATATTTCCGCCACCGAGCCTCTACGGTATATGATTTCATTGAATGAATTTCTTTTAAATTGAATCCACTTTACATGCTAGTAACCAAAGAAGTAAATTACTGAAAAGGAATTGAAACTTACCTGAAATGAGCTGAATGTGTAATGCTCCTCATGCCAATAACATTTCCACCCAGCCTCTCTATGGCATATGATTTCATTGAATTTCTTTAAATTGAATCCACTTTACATGCTAGTAACCAAAGAAGTAAATTACTGAAAAGGAATTGAAACTTACCTGAAATGAGCTGAATGTGTAATGCTCCTCATGCCAATAACATTTCCACCGAGCCTCTCTATGGCATATGATTTCATTGAATTTCTTTTAAATTGAACTTAATTTTACATGCTAGTAACCAAAGAAGTAAATTACTGAAAAGGAATTGAAACTTACCTGAAATGAGCTGAATGTGTAATGCTCCTCATGCCAATAACATTTCCACCGAGCCTCTACGGCATATGATTTCATTGAATGAATTTCTTTAAATTGAATCCACTTTACATGCTAGTAACCAAAGAAGTAAATTACTGGAAAAGGAATTGAACTTACCTGAAATGAGCTGAATGTGTAATGTCTCTCATGCCAATAACATTTCCACCGAGCCTCTCTACGGCATATGATTTCATTGAATGAATTTCTTTTAAATTGAATCCACTTTACATGCTAGTAACCAAAGAAGTAAATTACTGAAAAGGAATTGAAACTTACCTGAAATGAGCTGAATGTGTAATGTTCTCATGCCAATAACATTTCCACCGAGCTCTCTATGGCATATGATTTCATTGAATGAATTTCTTTTAAATTGAATCCACTTTACATGCTAGTAACCAAAGAAGTAAATTACTGAAAAGGAATTGAAACTTACCTGAAATGAGCTGAATGTGTAATGCTCCGTTTAAGAAATGAATATTTCCACCGAGCCTCTCTATGGCATATGATTTCATTGAATTTCTTTTAAATTGAATCCACTTTACATGCTAGTAACCAAAGAAGTAAATTACTGAAAAGGAATTGAAACTTACCTGAAATGAGCTGAATGTGTAATGCTCCTCATGCCAATAACATTTCCACCGAGCCTCTCTACGGCATATGATTTCATTGAATTTCTTTTAAATTGAATACACTTTACATGCTTGTAACCAAAGAAGTAAATTACTGAAAAGGAATTGAAACTTACCTGAAATGAGCTGAATGTGTAATGCTCCTCATGCCAATAACATTTCCACCGAGCCTCCTCTACGGCATATGATTTCATTGAATGAATTTCTTTTAAATTGAATCCACTTTACATGCTAGTAACCAAAGAAGTAAATTACTGAAAAGGAATTGAAACTTACCTGAAATGAGCTGAATGTGTACGTTCATGCCACAATATTTCCACCGAGCCTCTCTATGGCATATGATTTCATTGAATTTTTTAAATTGAATCCACTTACATGAGTTAGTAACTAAAGAAAATTACTGAAAAGGAATTGAAACTTACCTGAAATGAGCTGAATGTGTAATGCTCCTCATGCCAATAACATTTCCACCGAGCCTCTCTATGGCATATGATTTCATTGAATTTCTTTTAAATTGAATCCACTTTACATGCTAGTAACCAAAGAAGTAAATTACTGAAAAAGGAATTGAAACTTACCTGAAATGGAGCGGAATGTGTAATGCTCCTCATGCCAATAACATTTCCACCGAGCCTCTCTACGGCATATGATTTCATTGAATGAATTTTTAAATTGAATACACTTTACATGCTTGTAACCAAAGAAGTAAATTACTGAAAAGGAATTGAAACTTACCTGAAATGAGCTGAATGTGTAATGCTCCTCATGCCAATAACATTTCCACCGAGCCTCTCTACGGCATACATTTCCATTGAATGAATTTCTTTTAAATTGAATCCACTTTACATGCTAGTAACCAAAGAAGTAAATTACTGAAAAGGAATTGAAACTTACCTGAAATGAGCTGAATGTGTAATGTTCATGCCAATAACATTTCCACCGAGCCTTCTAATGCATATGATTTCATTGAATGAATTTTTAAATTGAATCCACTTTACATGCTAGTAACCAAAGAAGTAAATTACTGAAAAGGAATTGAAACTTACCTGAAATGAGCTGAATGTGTAATGTTCCTCATGCCAATAACATTTCCACCGAGCCTCTCTACGGCATATGATTTCATTGAATGAATTTCTTTTAAATTGAATCCACTTCTTTACATGCTAGTAACCAAAGAAGTAAATTACTGAAATGCCACTGAACTACCTGAAATGAGCTGAATGTGTAATGCTCCTCATGCCAATAACATTTCCACCGAGCCTCTCTATGGCATATGATTTCATTGAATTTTTTTTAAATTGAATCCACTTTACATGCTAGTAACCAAAGAAGTAAATTACTGAAAAAGGAATTGAAACTTACCTGAAATGAGCTGAATGTGTAATGCCTCATGCCAATAACATTTCCACCGAGCCTCTCTTACGGCATATGATTTCATTGAATGAATTTCTTTTAAATTGAATCCACTTTACATGCTAGTAACCAAAGAAGTAAATTACTGAAAAGGAATTGAAACTTACCTGAAATGAGCTGAATGTGTAATGCTCCTCATGCCAATAACATTTCCACCGAGCCTCTCTACGGCATATGATTTCATTGAATGAATTTTTAAATTGAATCCACTTTACATGCTAGTAACCAAAGAAGTAACACGGAAAAGGAATTGAAACTTACCTGAAATGAGCTGAATGTGTAATGCTCCTCATGCCAATAACATTTCCACCGGTACTTCTACGGCATATGATTTCATTGAATGAATTTTTAAATTGAATCCACTTTACATGCTAGTAACCAAAGAAGTAAATTACTGAAAAAGGAATTGAAACTTACCTGAAATGAGCTGAATGTGTAATGCTCCTCATGCCAATAACATTTCCACCGAGCCTCTCTACGGCATATGATTTCATTGAATGAATTTCTTTTAAATTGAATCCACTTTACATGCTAGTAACCAAAGAAGTAAATTACTGAAAAGTAATTGAAACTCACCTGAAATGAGCTGAATGTGTAATGTTCCTCATGCCAAATAACATTTCCACCGAGCCTCTCTATGGCATATGATTTCATTGAATTTCTTTTAAATTGAATCCACTTTACATGCTAGTAACCAAAGAAGTAAATTACTGAAAAGGAATTGAAAACTGCCTGAAATGAGGCTGAATGTGTAATGCTCCTCATGTTATCAACATTTTCCACCGAGCCTCTACGGCATATGATTTCATTGAATGAATTTCTTTTAAATTGAATCCACTTTACATGCTAGTAACCAAGAAGTAAATTACTGAAAAGGAATTGAAACTTACCTGAAATGAGCTGAATGTGTAATGCTCCTCATGCCAATAACATTTCCACCGAGCCTCTCTACGGCATATGATTTCATTAATGAATTTCTTTTAAATTGAATACACTACATGTTTGTAACCAAAGAAGTAAATTACTGAAAAGGAATTGAAACTTACCTGAAATGAGCTGAATGTGTAATGCTCCTCATGCCAATAACATTTCCACCGAGCCTCTCTACGGCATATGATTTTCATTGAATGAATTTCTTTTAAATTGAATCCACTTTACATGCTAGTAACCAAAGAAGTAAATTACTGAAAAGGAATTGAAACTTACCTGAAATGAGCTGAATGTGTAATGCTCCTCATGCCAATAACATTTCCACCGAGCCTCTGCATATGATTTCATTGAATGAATTTCTTTTAAATTGAATCCACTTTACATGCTAGTAACCAAAGAAGTAAATTACTGAAAAGGAATTGAAACTTTACCTGAAATGAGCTGAATGTGTAATGTCTCTCATGCCAATAACATTTCCACCGAGCCTCTACGGTATATGATTTCATTGAATGAATTTCTTTTAAATTGAATCCACTTTACATGCTAGTAACCAAAGAAGTAAATTACTGAAAAGGAATTGAAACTTACCTGAAATGAGCTGAATGTGTAATGCTCCTCATGCCAATAACATTTCCACCGAGCCTCACGGCATATGATTTCATTGAATGAATTTCTTTTAAATTGAATACACTTTACATGCTTGTAAACTGAAGAAGTAAATTACTGAAAAGGAATTGAAATCCACTTGAAATGAGCTGAATGTAATGCTCCTCATGCCAATAACATTTCCACCGAGCCTTCTACGGCATATGATTTCATTGAATGAATTTCTTTAAATTGAATCCACTTTGCGATGCTAGTAACCAAGAAGTAAATTATTGAAAAGGAGAATTGAAACTTACCTGAAATGAGCTGAATGTGTAATGCTCCTCATGCCAATAACATTTCCACCGAGCCTCTCTACGGCATATGATTTCATTGAATGAATTTCTTTAAATTGAATCCAATTTTACATGCTAGTAACCAAAGAAGTAAATTACTGAAAAGGAATTCAAACTTACCTGAATACGAATGTGTAATGCCTTCATGCCAATAACATTTCCACCGAGCCTCTCTATGGCATATGATTTCATTGAATTTTTAAATTGAATCCACTTTACATGCTAGTAACCAAAGAAGTAAATTACTGAAAAGTAATTGAAACTTACCTGAAATGAGCTGAATGTAATGCTCCTCATGCCAATAACATTTCCACCGAGCCTCTCTACGGCATATGATTTCATTGAATTTCTTTTTAAATTGAATCTACTTTACATGCTAGTAACCAGCTAGTGAATAATAAAAAGCAATTGAAACTTACCTGAAATGAGCTGAATGTGTAATGCCTCATGCCAATAACATTTCCACCGAGCCTCTCTATGGCATATGATTTCATTGAATGAATTTATTTTAAATTGAATCTACTTTACATGCTATAACCAAAGAAGTAAATTACTGAAAAGTAATTGAAACTTACCTGAAATGAGCTGAATGTGTAATGCTCCTTATGCCAATAACATTTCCACCGAGCCTCTCTATGGCATATGATTTCATTGAATGAATTTCTTTAAATTGAATACACTTTACATGCTAGTAACCAAAGAAGTAAATTACTGAAAAGTAATTGAAACTTACCTGAAATGAGCTGAATGTGTAATGCTCCCCTCATGCCAATAACATTTCCACCGAGCCTCTCTATGGCATATGATTTCATTGAATGAATTTCTTTTAAATTGAATCTACTTTTTTACATGCTAGTAACCAAAGAAGTAAAAATTACTGAAAAGTAATTGAAACTTACCTGAAATGAGCTGAATGTACGTTCCTCATGCCAATAACATTTCCACCGAGCCCCCTACGGCATATGATTTCATTGAATTTCTTTTAAATTGAATCTACTTTACATGCTAGTAACCAAAGAAGTAAATTACGGGAAAGGAATTGAAACTTACCTGAAATGAGCTGAATGTGTAATGCTCCTCATGCCAATAATATTTCCACCGAGCCTCCTCACGGCATATGATTTCATTGAATTTCTTTAAATTGAATCTACTTTACATGCTAGTAACCAAAGAAGTAAATTACTGAAAAGGAATGAAACTTACCTGAAATGAGCTGAATGTGTAATGCCCCTCATGCCAATAACATTTCCACCGAGCCTCTCTACGGCATATGATTTCATTGAATTTCTTTTAAATTGAATCTACTTTACATGCTAGTAACCAAAGAAGTAAATTACTGAAAAGTAATTGAAACTTACCTGAAATGAGCTGGAATGTACGTTCCTCATGCCAATAACATTTCCACCGAGCCTCTCTACGGCATATGATTTCATTGAATTTCTTTTAAATTGAATCTACTTTACATGCTAGTAACCAAAGAAGTAAATTACTGAAAAGGAATTGAAACTCACCTGAAATGAGCTGAATGTGTAATGCTCCTCATGCCAATAACATTTCCACCGAGCCTCTCTACGGCATATGATTTCATTGAATTTCTTTAAATTGAATCTACTTTACATGCTAGTAACCAAAGAAGTAAATTACTGAAAAGGAATTGAAACTCACCTGAAATGAGCTGAATGTGTAATGCTCCTCATGCCAATAACATTTCCACCGAGCCTCTCTACGGCATATGATTTCATTGAATTTCTTTTAAATTGAATCTACTTTACATGCTAGTAACCAAAGAAGTAAATTACTGAAAAGTAATTGAAACTCACCTGAAATGAGCTGAATGTGTAATGCTCCTCATGCCAATAACATTTCCACCGAGCCTCTCTACGGCATATGATTTCATTGAATTTCTTTTAAATTGAATCTACTTTACATGCTAGTAACCAAAGAAGTAAATTACTGAAAAGGAATTGAAACTCACCTGAAATGAGCTGAATGTGTAATGCCTCATGCCAATAACATTTCCACCGAGCCTCTCTACGGCATATGATTTCATTGAATTTTTTAAATTGAATCTACTTTACATGCTAGTAACTAAAGAAGTAAATTACTGAAAAGTAATTGAAACTCACTTGAAATGAGCTGAATGTACGTTCCTCACAATAACATTTCCACCGAGCCTTCTACGGCATATGATTTCATTGAATTCCTTTTTAAATTGAATCTACTTTACATGCTAGTAACCAAAGAAGTAAATTACTGAAAAGAAATTGAAACTCACCTGAAATGAGCAGAATGTGTAATGCCTCTATGCCAATAACATTTCCACCGAGCCTCTCACGGCATATGATTTCATTGAATTTCTCTTTTAAATTGAATCTACTTTACATGCTAGTAACCAAAGAAGTAAATTACTGAAAGGAATTGAAACTCACCTGAAATGAGCTGAATGTGTAATGCTCCTCATGCCAATAACATTTCCACCGAGCCTCTCTACGGCATATGATTTCATTGAATTTCTTTAAATTGAATCTACTTACATGCTAGTAACCAAAGAAGTAAATTACTGAAAAGTAATTGAAACTCACCTGAAATGAGCTGAATGTGTAATGCTCTCATGCCAATAACATTTCCACCGAGCCTCTCTACGGCATGATTTTACGTAATTTCTTTTAAATTGAATCTACTTTACATGTTAGTAACTAAAGAAGTAAATTACTGAAAAGTAATTGAAACTCACCTGAAATGAGCTGAATGTGTAATGCTCCTCATGCCAATAACATTTCCACCGAGCCTCTCTACGGCATATGATTTCATTGAATTCCTTTAAATTGAATCTTACTTGCTAATAGTAACTAAAGAAGTGTAAATTACTGAAAAGTAATTGAAACTTACCTGAAATGAGCTGAATGTGTAATGCTCTCATGCCAATAACATTTCCAATTTGTAGCCTCTTACGGCATATGATTTCATTGAATTTCTTTTAAATTGAATCTACTTTACATGCTAGTAACCAAAGAAGTAAATTACTGAAAAGGAATTGAAACTTACCTGGAATGAGCTGAATGTGTAATGCTCCTCATGCCAATAACATTTCCACCGAGCCTCTCTACGGCATATGATTTCATTGAATTTCTTTTAAATTGAATCTACTTTACATGCTAGTAACCAAAGAAGTAAATTACTGAAAAGGAATTGAAACTTACCTGAAATGAGCTGAATGTGTAATGCTCCTCAAGTGCCAATAACATTTCCACCGAGCCTTCACGGCATATGATTTCATTGAATTTCTCTTTTAAATTGAATCTACTTTACATGCTAGTAACCAAAGAAGTAAATTACTGAAAAGGAATGAAACTTACCTGAAATGAGAGAGCTGAATGTGTAATGCTCCTCATGCCAATAACATTTCCACCGAGCCTCTCTACGGCATATGATTTCATTGAATTTCTTTTGAATCTGAATCTACTTTACATGCTAGTAACCAAAGAAGTAAATTACTGAAAAGGAATTGAAATCACCTGAAATGAGCTGAATGTGTAATGCTTCCCATGCCAATAACATTTCACCGAGCCTCTCTATGGCATATGATTTCATTGAATGAATTTCTTTTAAATTGAATCTACTTTACATGCTAGTAACCAAAGAAGTAAATTACTGAAAAGTAATTGAAACTTACCTGAAAATGAGCTGAATGTGTAATGCTCCTCATGCCAATAACATTTCCACCGAGCCTCTCTATGGCATATGATTTCATTGAATGAATTTCTTTTAAATTGAATACACTTTACATGCTAGTAACCAAAGAAGTAAATTACTGAAAAGTAATTGAAACTTACCTGAAATGAGCTGAATGTGTAATGCTCCTCATGCCAATAACATTTCCACCGAGCCTCTATGTAGCATATGATTTCATTGAATGAATTTCTTTTAAATTGAATCTACTTTACATGCTAGTAACTAAAGAAGTAAATTACTGAAAAGCAATTGAAAACTTACCTGAAATGAGCTGAATGTGTAATGCTCCTCATGCCAATAACATTTCCACCGAGCCTCTCTATGGCATATGATTTCATTGAATGAATTTCTTTAAATTGAATACACTTTACATGCTAGTAACCAAAGAAGTAAATTACTGAAAAGTAATTGAAACTTACCTGAAATGAGCTGAATGTGTAATGCTCCTCATGCCAATAACATTTCCACCCAGCCTCTCTATGGCATATGATTTCATTGAATGAATTTCTTTTAAATTGAATCTACTTTACATGCTAGTAACCAAAGAAGTAAATTACTGAAAAGTAATTGAAATTTTTATTCAAATGAGCTGAATGTGTAATGCTCCTCATGCCAATAACATTTCCACCGAGCCTTCATGGCACATGATTTCATTGAATGAATTTTTAAATTGAATACACTTTACATGCTAGTAACCAAAGAAGTAAATTACTGAAAAGTAATTGAAACTTACCTGAAATGAGCTGAATGTGTAATGCTCCTCATGCCAATAACATTTCCACCGAGCCTCTCTATGGCATATGATTTCATTGAATGAATTTCTTTTAAAATTGAATCTACTTTACATGCTAGTAACCAAAGAAGTAAATTACTGAAAAGTAATTGAAACTTACCTGAAAACAGCTGAATGTGTAATGCTCCTCATGCCAATAACATTTCCACCGAGCCTCTCTATGGCATATGATTTCATTGAATTTCCTTTTTAAATTGAATCCACTTTACATGCTAGTAACCAAAGAAGTAAATTACTGAAAAGTAATTGAAACTCACCTGAATTGAGCTGAATGTGTAATGCTCCTCATGCCAATAACATTTCCACCGAGCCTCTCTATGGCATATGATTTCATTGAATGAATTTTTAAATTGAATCTACTTACATGCTAGTAACCAAAGAAGTAAATTACTGGAAAGTAATTGAAACTTACCTGAAATGAGCTGAATGTGTAATGCTCCTCATGCCAATAACATTTCCACCGAGCCTCTCTATGGCATATGATTTCATTGACCCCTTTTAAATTGAATCCACTTTACATGCTAGTAACCAAAGAAGTAAATTACTGAAAAGTAATTGAAACTTACCTGAAATGAGCTGAATGTGTAATGCCTCATGCCAATAACATTTCCACCGAGCCTCTCTACGGCATATGAGATTTCATTGAATTTCTTTTAAATTGAATCCACTTTACATGCTAGTAACCAAAGAAGCAAATTACTGAAAAGCAATTGAAACTTACCTGAAATGAGCTGAATGTGTAATGCTCCTCATGCCAATAACATTTCCACCGAGCCTCTCTATGGTATGCATGATTTCATTGAATGAATTTCTTTTAAAATTGAATACACTTTACATGCTAACCAAAGAAGTAAAATTACTGGAAAAGTAATTGAAACTTACCTGAAATGAGCTGAATGTGTAATGCTCCTCATGCCAATAACATTTCCACCGAGCCTCTCTATGGCATATGATTTCATTGAATTTCTTTAAATTGAATCCACTTTACATGCTAGTAACTAAAGAAGTAAATTACTGAAAAGTAATTGAAACTTACCTGAAATGAGCTGAATGTGTAATGCTCCTCATGCCAATAACATTTCCACCGAGCCTCTCTATGGCATATGATTTCATTGAATTTCTTTTTAAATTGAATCCACTTTACATGCTAGTAACCAAAGAAGTAAATTACTGAAAAGTAATTGAAACTTACCTGAAATGAGCTGAATGTGTAATGCTCCTCATGCCAATAACATTTCCACCGAGCCTCTCTACGGCATATGATTTCATTGAATTTCTTTAAATTGAATCCACTTTACATGCTAGTAACCAAAGAAGTAAATTACTGAAAAGCAATTGAAACTTACCTGAAATGAGCTGAATGTGTAATGCTCCTCATGCCAATAACATTTCCACCCCAGCCTCTCTATGGCATATGATTTCATTGAATGAATTTCTCTTTTAAATTGAATACACTTTACATGCTAGTAACTAAAGAAGTAAATTACTGAAAAGTAATTGAAACTTACCTGAAATGAGCTGAATGTGTAATGCTCCTCATGCCAATAACATTTCCACCGAGCCTCTCTATGGCATATGATTTCATTTGAATGAATTTCTTTTAAATTGAATCCACTTTACATGCTAGTAAATTGAAGAAGTAAATTACTTAAAAGTAATTGAAACTCACCTGAAATGAGCTGAATGTGTAATGCTCCTCATGCCAATAACATTTCCACCGAGCCTCTCTACGGCATATGATTTCATTGAATGAATTTCTTTTAAATTGAATACACTTTACATGCTAGTAACCAAAGAAGTAAATTACTGAAAAGCAATTGAAACTTACCTGAAATGAGCTGAATGTGTAATGCTCCTCATGCCAATAACATTTCCACCGAGCCTCTCATGGCATATGATTTCATTGAATGAATTTCTTTTAAATTGAATACACTTTACATGCTAGTAACCAAAGAAGTAAATTACTGAAAAGTAATTGAAACTTACCTGAAATGAGCTGAATGTGTAATGCTCCTCATGCCAATAACATTTCCACCGAGCCTCTCTATGGCATATGATTTCATTGAATGAATTTCTTTTAAATTGAATACACTTTACATGCTAGTAACCAAAGAAGTAAATTACTTAAAAGTAATTGAAACTCACCTGAAATGAGCTGAATGTGTAATGCCTCATGCCAATAACATTTCCACCGAGCCTCTCTATGGCATATGATTTCATTGAATGAATTTCTTTTAAATTGAATCCACTTTACATGCTAGTAACCAAAGAAGTAAATTACTGAAAAGTAATTGAAACTTACCTGAAATGAGCTGAATGTGTAATGCTCCTCATGCCAATAACATTTCCACCGAGCCTCTCTATGGCATATGATTTCATTGAATGAATTTCTTTTAAATTGAATACACTTTACATGTTAGTAACCAAAGAAGTAAATTACTGAAAAGTAATTGAAACTTACCTGAAATGAGCTGAATGTGTAATGCTCTCTATGCCAATAAGATTTCCACCGAGCCTCTCTATGGCATATGATTTCATTGAATGAATTTCTTTAAATTGAATCCACTTTACATGCTAGTAACCAAAGAAGTAAATTACTGAAAAGTAATTGAAACTTACCTGAAATGAGCTGAATGTAATGTTCTCATGCCAATAACATTTCCACCGAGCTCTCTATGGCATATGATTTCATTGAATGAATTTCTTTTAAATTGAATACACTTTACATGCTAGTAACTAAAGAAGTAAATTACTTAAAAGTAATTGAAACTCACCTGAAATGAGCTGAATGTGTAATGCTCCTCATGCCAATAACATTTCCACCGAGCCTCTCTATGGCATATGATTTCATTGAATGAATTTCTTTTAAATTGAATCCACTTTGCATGCTAGTAACCAAAGAAGTAAATTACTGAAAAGTAATTGAAACTCACCTGAAATGAGCTGAATGTGTAATGCTCCTCATGCCAATAACATTTCCACCGAGCCTCTCTATGGCATATGATTTCATTGAATTTCTTTTAAATTGAATCCACTTTACATGCTAGTAACCAAAGAAGTAAATTACTGAAAAGTAATTGAAATTGCCTGAAATGAGCTGAATGTGTAATGCTCCTCATGCCAATAACATTTCCACCGAGCCTCTCTACGGCATATGATTTCATTGAATTTCTTTTTAAATTGAATCTACTTCACATGCTAGTAACCAAAGAAGTAAATTACTGAAAAGCAATTGAAACTTACCTGAAATGAGCTGAATGTGTAATGCTCCTCATGCCAATAACATTTCCACCGAGCCTCTATGGCATATGATTTCATTGAATGAATTTCTTTAAATTGAATCCACTTTACATGCTAGTAAACTGTTAAAGTAAATTACTGAAAAGTAATTGAAACTTACCTGAAATGAGCTGAATGTGTAATGCTCCTCATGCCAATAACATTTCCACCTTGAGCTTCTACGGCATATGATTTCATTGAATTTTTTAAATTGAATCTACTTTACATGCTAGTAACCAAAGAAGTAAATTACTGAAAAGTAATTGAAACTTACCTGAAATGAGCTGAATGTGTAATGCTCCTCATGCCAATAACATTTCCACCGAGCCTCTATGGCATATGATTTCATTGAATGAATTTTTAAATTGAATCCACTTTACATGCTAGTAACCAAAGAAGTAAATTACTGAAAAGTAATTGAAACTTACCTGAAATGAGCTGAATGTGTAATGCTCCTCATGCCAATAACATCAGTAATCGAGCCTCTCTACGGCATATGATTTCATTTAATTTCTTTTAAATTGAATCTACTTTACATGCTAGTAACCAAAGAAGTAAATTACTGAAAAGTAATTGAAACTTACCTGAAATGAGCTGAATGTGTAATGCTCCTCATGCCAATAACATTTCCACCGAGCCTCTCTACGGCATATGATTTCATTTAATTTCTTTTAAATTGAATCTACTTTACATGCTAGTAACCAAAGAAGTAAATTACTGAAAAAGAATTGAAAACCACCTGAAATGAGCTGAATGTGTAATGCTCCTCATGCCAATAACATTTCCACCGAGCCTCTCTACGGCATATGATTTCATTTAATTTCTTTAAATTGAATCTACTTTACATGCTAGTAAATTCAAAGAAGTAAATTACTGAAAAGTAATTGAAACTTACCTGAAATGAGCTGAATGTGTAATGCTCCTCATGCCAATAACATTTCCACCGAGCCTCTCTATGGCATATGATTTCATTGAATGAATTTCTTTTAAATTGAATACACTTTTTACATGCTAGTAACCAAAGAAAGGCAAATTACTGAAAAGTAATTGAAACTTACCTGAAATGAGCTGAATGTGTAATGCTCATGCCAATAACATTTCCACTGTTTCCCTTACGGCATATGATTTCATTTAATTTCTTTTAAATTGAATCTACTTTACATGCTAGTAACCAAAGAAGTAAATTACTGAAAAGTAATTGAAACTTACCTGAAATGAGCTGAATGTGTAATGCTCCTCATGCCAATAACATTTCCACCGAGCCTCTCTATGGCATATGATTTCATTTTAATTTCTTTAAATTGAATCCACTTTACATGCTAGTGACCAAAGAAGTAAATTACTGAAAAGTAATTGAAACTTACCTGAAATGAGCTGAATGTGTAATGCTCCTCATGCCAATAACATTTCCACCGAGCCTCTCTACGGCATATGATTTCATTTAATTTCTTTTAAATTGAATTTATTTTACATGCTAGTAACCAAAGAAGTAAATTACTGAAAAGTAATTGAAACTGTCTGAAATGAGTTGAATGTGTAATGCTCCTCATGCCAATAACATTTCCACCGAGCCTCTCTATGGCATATGATTTCATTTAATTTCTTTTAAATTGAATCCACTTACATGCTAGTGACCAAAGAAGTAAATTACTGAAAAGTAATTGAAACTTACCTGAAATGAGCTGAATGTGTAATGCTCCTATGCCAATAACATTTCCACCGAGCCTCTCTATGGCATATGATTTCATTTAATTTCTTTTAAATTGAATCCACTTTACATGCTAGTGACCAAAGAAGTAAATTACTGAAAAGTAATTGAAACTTACCTGAAATGAGCTGAATGTGTAATGCTCCTCATGCCAATAACATTTCCACCGAGCCTCTCTATGGCATATGATTTCATTTAATTTTTAAATCTGAATCCACTTTACATGCTAGTGACCAAAGAAGTAAATTACTGAAAAGTAATTGAAACTTACCTGAAATGAGCTGAATGTGTAATGCTCCTCATGCCAATAACATTTCCACCGAGCCTCTCTATGGCATATGATTTCATTGAATGAATTTCTTTTAAATTGAATCCACTTCACATGCTAGTAACCAAAGAAGTAAATTACTGAAAAGTAATTGAAACTTACCTGAAATGAGCTGAATGTGTAATGCTCCTCATGCCAATAACATTTCCACCGAGCCTCTCTATGGCATATGATTTCATTGAATGAATTTCTTTTAAATTGAATCCACTTCACATGCTAGTAACCAAAGAAGTAAATTACTGAAAAGTAATTGAAACTCACCTGAAATGAGCTGAATGTGTAATGCTCCTCATGCCAATAACATTTCCACCGAGCCTCTCTATGGCATATGATTTCATTGAATGAATTTCTTTTAAATTGAATCCACTTCACATGTTAGTAACTAAAGAAGTAAATTACTGAAAAGTAATTGAAACTCACCTGAAATGAGCTGAATGTGTAATGCTCCTCATGCCAATAACATTTTACCGAGCTCTCTATGGCATATGATTTCCCTAGTTGAATGAATTTCTTTTAAATTGAATCCACTTCACATGCTAGTAACCAAAGAAGTAAAATTACTGAAAAGTACTGAAACTCACCTGAAATGAGCTGAATGTGTAATGCTCCTCATGTGCCAATAACATTTTACCGAGCCTCTCTACGGCATATGATTTCATTTAATTTTTAAATTGAATCTACTTTACATGCTAGTAACCAAAGAAGTAAATTACTGAAAAGTAATTGAAACTTACCTGAAATGAGCTGAATGCAATGCTCCTCATGCCAATAACATTTCCACCGAGCCTTCTACGGCATATGATTTCATTTAATTTCTTTTAAATTGAATCTACTTTACATGCTAGTAAACTGAAGAAGTAAATTACTGAAAAGTAATTGAAACTTACCTGAAATGAGCTGAATGTGTAATGCTCCTCATGCCAATAACATTTCCACCGAGCCTCTCTATGGCATATGATTTCATTGAATGAATTTCTTTAAATTGAATACACTTTACATGCTAGTAACCAAAGAAGTAAATTACTGAAAAGTAATTGAAACTTACCTGAAATGAGTTTAATGTGTAATGCTCCTCATGCCAATAACATTTCCACCGAGCCTCTCTATGGCATATGATTTCATTTAATTTCTTTTAAATTGAATCCACTTTACATGCTAGGGTGACCAAAGAAGTAAATTACTGAAAGTAATTGAAACTTACCTGAAATGAGCTGAATGTGTAATGCTCCTCATGCCAATAACATTTCTACCGAGCCTCTCTATGGCATATGATTTCATTTAATTTCTTTTAAATTGAATCCACTTTACATGCTAGTGACCAAAGAAGTAAATTACTGAAAAGTAATTGAAACTTACCTGAAATGAGCTGAATGTGTAATGCTCCTCATGCCAATAACATTTCCACCGAGCCTCTCTATGGCATATGATTTCATTTAATTTCTTTTAAATTGAATCCACTTTACATGCTAGTGACCAAAGAAGTAAATTACTGAAAAGTAATTGAAACTTACCTGAAATGAGCTGAATGTGTAATGCTCCTCATGCCAATAACATTTCCACCGAGCCTCTCTATGGCATATGATTTCATTGAATGAATTTCTTTTAAATTGAATCCACTTCACATGCTAGTAACCAAAGAAGTAAATTACTGAAAAGTAATTGAAACTTACCTGAAATGAGCTGAATGTGTAATGCTCCTCATGCCAATAACATTTCCACCGAGCCTCTCTATGGCATATGATTTCATTGAATGAATTTCTTTTAAATTGAATCCACTTCACATGCTAGTAACCAAAGAAGTAAATTACTGAAAAGTAATTGAAACTCACCTGAAATGAGCTGAATGTGTAATGCTCCTCATGCCAATAACATTTCCACCGAGCCTCTCTATGGCATATGATTTCATTGAATGAATTTCTTTTAAATTGAATCCACTTCACATGCTAGTAACCAAAGAAGTAAATTACTGAAAAGTAATTGAAACTCACCTGAAATGAGCTGAATGTGTAATGCTCCTCATGCCAATAACATTTCCACCGAGCCTCTCTATGGCATATGATTTCATTGAATGAATTTCTTTTAAATTGAATCCACTTCACATGCTAGTAACCAAAGAAGTAAATTACTGAAAAGTAATTGAAACTCACCTGAAATGAGCTGAATGTGTAATGCTCCTCATGCCAATAACATTTCCACTGAGCCTCTCTATGGCATATGATTTCATTGAATGAATTTCTTTTAAATTGAATCCACTTCACATGCTAGTAACCAAAGAAGTAAATTACTGAAAAGTAATTGAAACTCACCTGAAATGAGCTGAATGTGTAATGCTCCTCATGCCAATAACATTTCCACCGAGCCTCTCTATGGCATATGATTTCATTGAATGAATTTCTTTTAAATTGAATCCACTTCACATGCTAGTAACCAAAGAAGTAAATTACTGAAAAGTAATTGAAACTCACCTGAAATGAGCTGAATGTGTAATGCTCCTCATGCCAATAACATTTCCACCGAGCCTCTCTATGGCATATGATTTCATTGAATGAATTTCTTTTAAATTGAATCCACTTCACATGCTAGTAACCAAAGAAGTAAATCGCTGAAAAGTAATTGAAACTCACCTGAAATGAGCTGAATGTGTAATGCTCCTCATGCCAATAACATTTCCACCGAGCCTCTCTATGGCATATGATTTCATTGAATGAATTTCTTTTAAATTGAATCCACTTCACATGCTAGTAACCAAAGAAGTAAATTACTGAAAAGTAATTGAAACTTACCTGAAATGAGCTGAATGTGTAATGCTCCTCATGCCAATAACATTTCCACCGAGCCTCTCTACGGCATATGATTTCATTTAATTTCTTTTAAATTGAATCCACTTTACATGCTAGTGACCAAAAGAAGTAAATTACTGAAAAGTAATTGAAACTTACCTGAAATGAGCTGAATGTGTAATGCTCCTCATGCCAATAACATTTCCACGAGCCTCTCTACGGCATATGATTTCACTGAATTTCTTTTAAATTGAATCTACTTTACATGCTAGTAACCAAAGAAATGAAATTACTGAAAAGTAATTGAAGCTCACCCTGAATTGAAGCTGAATATTATGGCCTCCCTCAATATAAATAACATTTCCTGAGAACCTCTCTATGGCAGCAGAGTTTCATTGAATTTCTTTTAATTGAATCTCCTTTACATGCTAGTAACCAAAAAGAAGTAAATTACTGAAAAGGAATTGAAACTTACCTGAAATGAGCTGAATGTGTAATGCTCCTCATGCCAATAACATTTCCCTTGACCTCTCTGACACTGCAGATTCATTGAATTTCTTTTAAATTGAATCCACTTTTGCTAGTAACCAAAAGTAAATTACTGAAAAGTAATTGAAACTCACCTAGTCCAGGCTGAATGTGTAATGCTCCTCAGCTGCCAATAACATTTCCACTGAGCCTCTCTATAGCATATGATTTCATTAATTTTTAATTGAATCTACTTTACATGCTAGTAACCAAAAAGTAAATTACTGAAAAGTAATTGAAACTCACCCTGAATTGAGCTGAATGTGTAATGCTCCTCATGCCAATAACATTTCCACCGAGCCTCTCTACGGCATATGATTTCATTGAATTTTTAAATTCAGATCCACTTTTGTAGTAACCAAAAGTAAATTACTGAAAAGTAATTGAAACTCACCCTGAATTGAGCTGAATGTGTAATGCTCCTCATGCCAATAACATTTCTTGAGCTCTCTATATGGCATATGATTTCATTGAATTTCTTTTAAATTGAATCTGCTTTACATACTTTAGTAACCAAAGAAGTAAATTACTGAAAAGTAATTGAAACTCACCTAGTTAGTGAATGTGTAATGCTCCTCATGCCTTCAACATTTCCACCGAGCCTCTCTACGGCATATGATTTCATTGAATGAATTTCTTTTAAATTGAATACACTTTACATGCTAGTAACCAAAGAAGTAAATTACTGAAAAGGAATTGACACTTACCTAGTGACTGAATGTGTAATGCTCCTCATGCCAATAACATTTTACTTTGAAGACTCTCTACGGCATATGATTTCATTTAATTTCTTTTAAAATTGGAATCTACTTTACATGCTAGTAACCAAAGAAGTAAGTGAAAGGAATTGAAGCTTACCTAAATGAGCTGAATGCATGTAATATCATGCCAATAACATTTCCACCGGGAGCCTCTCTGGCATATGATTTATTGAATTTCATAAATTGAATCTGCTTTGTACTAGTAACCAAAAGTAAATTACTGAAAAATGATGAAACACACAGAAATGAGCTGAATGTGTAATGCGCCCACCATGCCAATAACATTTCCACCGAGCCTCTCTACGGCATATGATTTCATTTAAATTTATTTTTAAATTGAATCCACTTTACATTCTAGTATCAGTGAAGTAAATTACTTAAAAGTAATTGAACTACCTGAAATGAGCTGAATGTGTAATGCTCCTCATGCCAATAACATTTCCACCGAGCCTCTGGCTTCTGCATATGATTTCATTTAATTTCTTTTAAATTGAATCCACTTTACATGCTAGTGACCAAAGAAGTAAATTACTTAAAAGTAATTGAAACTTACCTGAAATGAGCTGAATGTGTAATGCTCCTCATGCCAATAACATTTCCACCGAGCCTCTCTACGGCATATGATTTCATTTAATTTCTTTTTAAATTGAATCCACTTTACATGCTAGTGACCAAAGAAGTAAATTACTTAAAAGTAATTGAAACTTACCTAGAGCTGAATGTACGTTCTCATGCCAATAACATTTCCACCGAGCTTCCCTACGGCATATGATTTCATTAAATTTCTTTTAAATTGAATCCACTTTACATGCTAGTAACCAAAGAAGTACCACTGAAAAGTAATTGAAACTCACCTGAATTCAGAGCTGGAATGTGTAATGCTCCTCATGCCAATAACATTTCCACCTACTACGGCATATGATTTCATTGAATTTCTTTTAAATTGAATCCACTTTACATGCTAGTAACCAAAGAAGTAAATTACTGAAAAGTAATTGAAACTCACCTGAATTGAGCTGAATGTGTAATGTTCTCATGCCAATAACATTTCCATCCAGCTCTACGGCATATGATTTCATTTAATTTCTTTTAAATTGAATCCACTTACATGCTAACCAAAGAAGTAAATTACTTAGTGTTAAATTTAAACTCACCTGAATTGAGTTGAATGTAATGCTCCTCATGCCAATAACATTTCCACCAGCCTCTCTACTACATATGATTTCATTGAATTTCTTTTTAAATTGAATCCACTCTACATGCTAGTGACCAAAGAAGTAAATTACTTAAAAGTAATTGAAACTTACCTGAAATGAGCTGAATGTGTAATGCTCCTCATGCCAATAACATTTCCACCGAGCCTCTCACGGCATATGATTTCATTTAATTTCTTTTAAATTGAATCCACTTTACATGCTAGTGACCAAAGAAGTAAATTACTTAAAAGTAATTGAAACTTAATTAGAAAATGAGCTGAATGTGTAATGCTCCTCATGCCAATAACATTTCCACCGAGCTTCTACGGCATATGATTTCATTTAATTTCTTTTAAATTGAATCCACTTTACATGCTAGTGACCAAAGAAGTAAATTACTTAAAAGTAATTGAAACTTACCCGAAATGAGCTGAATGTGTAATGCTCCTCATGCTAACATTTCCACCGAGCCTCTCTATGGCATATGATTTCATTGAATTTCTTTTAAATTGAATCCACTTTACATGCTAGTAACCAAAGAAGTAAATTACTGAAAAGTAATTGAAACTCACCTGAATTTGAGCTGAATGTGTAATGCTCCTCATGCCAATAAATATTTCCACCGAGCCTCTCTACGGCATATGATTTCATTGAATTTCTTTTAAATTGAATCTACTTTACATGCTAGTAACTAAAGAAGTAAATTACTGAAAAGTAATTGAAACTCACCTGAATTGAGCTGAATGGGTAATGCTCCTCATGCCAATAACATTTCCACCGAGCCTCTCACGGCATATGATTTCATTTAATTTCTTTTAAATTGAATCCACTTTTTGAGCATAGTAACCAAAGAAGTAAATTACTGAAAAGTAATTGAAACTTACCTGAAATGAGCTGAATGTGTACGTTCCTCATGCCAATAACATTTTCACCGAGCCTCTCTACTAGATATGATTTCATTGAATTCTTTTAAATTGAATCTACGACATGCTAGGCAACTGTAAAGAAGTAAATTACTGAAAAGTAATTGAAACTCATCTGAATTGAGCTGAATGTGTAATGCTCCTCATGCCAATAACATTTCCACCGAGCCTTCTACGGCATATGATTTCATTTAATTTCTTTTAAATTGAATCCACTTTATATGCTAGTAACCAAAGAAGTAAATTACTGAAAAGTAATTGAAACTTACCTGAATTGAGCTGAATGTGTAATGCTCCTCATGCCAATAACATTTCCACCGAGCCTCTCTACGGCATATGATTTCATTGAATTTCTTTAAATTGAATCTACTTTACATGCTAGTAACCAAAGAAGTAAATTACTGAAAAGTAATTGAAACTCACCTGAATTGAGCTGAATGTGTACTGTTCTCATGCCAATAACATTTCCACCGAGCTCTCTACGGCATATGATTTCATTTAATTTCTTTTAAATTGAATCCACTTTACATGCTAGTAACCAAAGAAGTAAATTACTGAAAAGTAATTGAAACTTACCTGAAATGAGCTTGAATGTGTAATGCCTCATGCCAATAACATTTCCACCGAGCCTCTCTACGGCATATGATTTCATTGAATTTCTTTTAAATTGAATCTACTTTACATTGCTAGTAAACTTTCAAAGAAGGCAAATTACTGAAAAGTAATTGAAACTCACCTGAATTGAGCTGAATGTGTAATGCTCCTCATGCCAATAACATTTCCACCGAGCCTCTCTACGGCATATGATTTCATTTAATTCTTTTTAAATTGAATCCACTTTACATGCTAGTAACCAAAGAAGTAAATTACTGAAAAGTAATTGAAACTCACCTGAATCTTGAGCTGAATGTGTAATGCTCCTCATGCCAATAACATTTCACCGAGCCTCTCTATGGCATATGATTTCATTTAATTCCCTTAAATTGAATCCACTTTACATGCTAGTAACCAAAGAAGTAAATTACTGAAAAGTAATTGAAACTCACCTGAATTGAGCTGAATGTGTAAAATGCCTCATGCCAATAACATTTCCACCGAGCCTCTCACGGCATATGATTTCATTGAATTTCTTTAAATTGAATCCACTTTACATGCTAGTAACCAAAGAAGTAAATTACTGAAAAGTAATTGAAACTCACCTGAATTGAGCTGAATGTGTAATGCTCCTCATGCCAATAACATTTCCAATCGAAGCCTTCTTACTTGGCATATGATTTTATTTAATTTCTTTTTAACTGAATCCACTTTACATGCTAGTAACCAAAGAAGTAAATTACTGAAAGTAATTGAAACTACCTGAAATGAGCTGAATGTAATGCTCCTCATGCCAATAACATTTTCCACCGAGCCTCTCTACGGCATATGATTTCATTTAATTTCTTTTAAATTGAATCCACTTTACATGCTAGTAACCAAAGAAGTAAATTACTGAAAAGTAATTGAAACTCACCTGAATTGAGCTGAATGTGTAATGCTCCTCATGCCAATAACATTTCCACCGAGCCTCTCTACGGCATATGATTTCATTGAATTTCTTTTAAATTGAATCCACTTTACATGTTAGTAACCAAAGAAGTAAATTACTGAAAAGTAATTGAAACTCACCTGAATTGAGCTGAATGTGTAATGCTCCTCATGCCAATAACATTTCCCACCGAGCCTCTCACGGCATGATTTCATTTAATTTCTTTTTAAATTGAATCCACTTTACATGTTAGTAACTAAAGAAGTAAATTACTGAAAAGTAATTGAAACTCACCTGAATCTGAGCTGAATGTGTAATGCTCCTCATGCCAATAACATTTCCACCGAGCCTCTCTACGGCATATGATTTCATTTAATTTTTAAATTGAATCCACTTTACATGCTAGTAACCAAAGAAGTAAATTACTGAAAAGTAATTGAAACTCACCTGAATTGAGCTGAATGTGTAATGCTCCTCATGCCAATAACATTTCCACCGAGCCTCTCTACGGCATATAAAGACTGAATTTTTAAATTGAATCCAGTTTACATGCTAGTAACCAAAGAAGTAAATTACTGAAAAGTAATTGAAACTCACCTGAATTGAGCTGAATGTGTAATGCTCCTCATGCCAATAACATTTCCACTGCAGCCTCTCTACGGCATATGATTTCATTTAATTTCTTTTAAATTGAATCCACTTTACATGCTAGTAACCAAAGAAGTAAATTACTGAAAAGTAATTGAAACTCACCTTTGAATTGAGCTGAATGTAATGCTCCTCATGCCAATAACATTTCCACCGAGCCTCTCTACGGCATATGATTTCATTGAATTTCTTTTTAAATTGAATCACTTACATGCTAGTAACCAAAGAAGTAAATTACTGAAAAGTAATTGGAAACTCACCTGAATTGAGCTGAATGTGTAATGCTCCTCATGCCAATAACATTTCACCGAGCCTCTCTACGGCATATGATTTCATTTAATTTCTTTTAAATTGAATCCACTTTAAGCATGCTAGTAACCAAAGAAGTAAATTACTGAAAAGTAATTGAAACTCACCTGAATTGAGCTGAATGTGTACTGTCTTCATGCCAATAACATTTCCACCGAGCCTCTCACGGCATATGATTTCATTTAATTTCTTTTAAATTGAATCCACTTTACATGCTAGTAACCAAAGAAGTAAATTACTGAAAAGTAATTGAAACTCACCTGAATTGAGCTGAATGTGTAATGCTCCTCATGCCAATAACATTTCCACCGAGCCTCTCTATGGCATATGATTTCATTGAATTTCTTTTAAAATTGAATCCACTTTACATGCTAGTAACCAAAGAAGTAAATTACTGAAAAGTAATTGAAACTCACCTGAATTGAGCTGAATGTGTAATGCTCCTCATGCCAATAACATTTCCACCGAGCCTCTCTACGGCATATGATTTCATTGAATTTCTTTAAATTGAATCCAGTTTACATGCTAGTAACCAAAGAAGTAAATTACTTGAAAAGTAATTGAAACTCACCTGAATTGAGCTGAATGTGTAATGCTCCTCATGCCAATAACATTTCCACCGAGCCTCTCTACGGCATATGATTTCATTGAATTTCTTTTAAATTGAATCCACTTTACATGCTAGTAACCAAAGAAGTAAATTAACAGCAATTGAAACTCACCTGAATTGAGCTGAATGTGAATGCTCCTCATGCCAATAACATTTCCACCGAGCCTCTCTACGGCATATGATTTCATTTAATTTCTTTTAAATTGAATCCACTTTACATGCTAGTAACCAAAGAAGTAAATTACTGAAAAGTAATTGAAACTTACCTGAAATGAGCTGAATGTGTAATGCTCCTCATGCTAATAACATTTCCACCGAGCCTCTCTACTGCATATGATTTCATTTAATTTCTTTAAATTGAATCCACTTTACATGCTAGTAACTAAAGAAGTAAATTACTGAAAAGTAATTGAAACTTACCTGAAATGAGTTGAATGTAATGCTCCTCATGCCAATAACATTTCCACCGAGCCTCTCTACGGCATATGATTTCATTTAATTTCTTTTAAATTGAATCCACTTTACATGCTAGTAACCAAAGAAGTAAATTACTGAAAAGTAATTGAAACTTACCTGAAATGAGCTGAATGTGTAATGCTCTCACATGCCATTAACATTTCCACCGAGCCTCACGGTATATGATTTCATTGAATTTCTTTAAATTGAATCTACTTTACATGCTAGTAACCAAAGAAGTAAATTACTGAAAAGTAATTGAAACTCACTCAATTGAGCTGAATGTGTAATGCCTCATGCCAATAACATTTCCACCCCAGCCTCTCTACGGTATATGATTTCCATTGAATTTCTTTTAAATTGAATCCACTTTACATGCTAGTAACCAAAGAAGTAAATTACTGAAAAGTAATTGAAACTCACCATCTGAGCTGAATGTGTAATGCTCCTCACATGCTAATAACATTTCCACCAGCCTCTCTACGGCATATGATTTACTTAATTTCTTTTAAATTGAATCCACTTTACATGCTAGTAACCAAAGAAGTAAATTACTGAAAAGTAATTGAAACTTACCTGAAATGAGCTGAAGGGGTAATGCTCCTCATGCCAATAACATTTCCACCGAGCTCTCTACTGCATATGATTTCATTTAATTTCTTTTAAATTGAATCCAATTTTACATGCTAGTAACCAAAGAAGTAAATTACTGAAAGCAATTGAAACTTACCTGAAATGAGCTGAATGTGTAATGCTCCTCATGCCACAACATTTCCACCGAGCCTCTCTACGGCATATGATTTCATTTAATTTTAAATTGAATCCACTTTACATGCTAGTAACTAAAGAAGCAATTACTGAAAAGTAATTGAAACTTACCTGAAATGAGCTTGAATGTGTAATGCTCCTCATGCCAATAACATTTCCACCGAGCCTCTCTACGGCATATGATTTCATTGAATTTTCTTTAAATTGAATCTACTTTACATGCTAGTAACTAAAGCTGAAGTAAATTACTGAAAAGTAATTGAAACTCACCTGAATTGAGCTGGAATGTGTAATGCTCCTCATGCCAATAACATTTCCACCGAGCCTCTCTACGGCATATGATTTCATTTAATTTCTTTTAAATTGAATCCACTTTACATGCTAGTAACCAAAGAAGTAAATTACTGAAAAGTAATTGAAACTTACCTGAAATGAGCTGAATGTGTAATGCTCCTCATGCTAATAACATTTCCACCGAGCCTCTCTACGGCATATGATTTCATTTAATTTCTTTTAAATTGAATCCACTTTACATGCTAGTAACCAAAGAAGTAAATTACTGAAAAGAATTGAAACTTACCTGAAATGAGCTGAATGCATGCTCCTATGCCAATAACATTTCCACCGAGCTCTCTACGGCATATGATTTCATTTAATTTCTTTTAAATTGAATCCACTTTACATGCTAGTAACTAAAGAAGTAAATTACTGAAAAGTAATTGAAACTCACCTGAATTGAGCTGGAATGTGTAATGCTCCTCATGCCAATAACATTTTCACCGAGCCTCTCTATGGCATATGATTTCATTGAATTTCTTTTAAATTGAATCCACTTTACATGCTAGTAACCAAAGAAGTAAATTACTGAAAAGTAATTGAAACTCACCTGAATTGAGCTGAATGTGTAATGCCTCATGCCAATAACATTTCCACCGAGCCTCTCTATGGCATATGATTTCATTGAATTTCTTTTAAATTGAATCTACTTTACATGCTAGTAACCAAAGAAGTAAATTACTGAAAAAGGAATTAAAACTTACCTGAAATGAGCTGAATGTGTAATGCTCCCTCATGCCAATAACATTTCCACCGAGCCTCTCTATGGCATATGATTTCATTGAATTTCTTTTAAATTGAATCCACTTTACATGCTAGTAACCAAAGAAGTAAATTACTGAAAAGGAATTGAAACTTACCTGAAATGAGCTGAATGTGTAATGCTCTCATGCCAATAACATTTCCACCGAGCCTCTCTATGGCATATGATTTCATTGAATGAATTTCTTTTAAATTGAATCCACTTTACATGCTAGTAACCAAAGGAAGTAAATTACTGAAAAGTAATTGAAACTTACCTGAAATGAGCTGAATGTGTAATGCTCCTCATGCCAATAACATTTCCTACCGAGCCTCTCTATGGTACATGATTTCATTGAATTTCTTTTGAAATTGAATCCACTTTTACATGCTAGTGACCAAAGGAGTAAATTACTGAAAAGTAATTGAAACTCACCTGAAATGAGCTGAATGTGTAATGCTCCTCATGCCAATAACATTTCCACCGAGCCTCTCTATGGCATATGATTTCATTGAATTTCTTTTAAATTGAATCCACTTTACATGCTAGTAACCAAAGAAGTAAATTACTGAAAAGCAATTGATATTCGCTTGAAGTGAGCTGAATAATTAATGCTCCTCATGCCAATGACATTTCCACCCATGTTCTCTACGGCATATGATTTCATTTCATTTATTGTCATTCTCTTGAATTTATATTCAAACTGGTGTCATCAGGGGAGTTGTTCTTTTTTAATTTGACTGTAGCATGTTTTTATATTTATCAAGCTTTAAGTGTGAGCAATACTTTCATTGTAGGATCCTCAAATGAATGGCCTATTAACCCCTTATATACTGTATTCACTTGTATCCAATGCTATTATTATCTCTTGCTGCAGGTTGGCATGTGATCGGGTTAACTCTGAAGTTAGTAGCTTCTTAATTGCTTCTAAAATTATTTGACATTCTGTTAATTCCATTCTGTTCATTCCATTTCATAACCTTAAATAAATTATCCAAAGGAGCTCACAATTTGTACATATTTTTCACATAAATATTTTAATAATTTGCTAATCTGAGAAATGCTTTTAGGATGTCTTTGATGTCACTTGCTCTAGCAGGATCTAGTTTCTTTTTTTTTTTCAATGATTATCTGAACTAAATATTTAATCTTATCCATAAAGAGCAGACATTTTTTTATCACTGAGTTCAAAACAGGTCATACAGTCTCAAAATACTTGCCAAATCAGTTTTACATGCTGTATTTTGTAGAATATCATCTATGTAAGCAAGGACATCATCTAGTTTAGCCAACATCATATAATTTGTTTATATTTCTGAGATGAGAGAGTATTTACATTTATTCAAACTATTGTCCCCATCATTGTTGCCATTTGTATGACGTTTCAGCTGTTGTACACTCCGGCCTTCTTCAGGTGCTAGGAATTTAGAACCAAACCCTTTATTACAATCACTGGGGTATATGAACTTCATTCCTTGCGTAGTATTTATCCACTTAAGAACACATGGTCCAGTGGATATTAATTCCTGTGACTTGACCCAAAGAGTTGTGCGTTCAATACCTGGTTACAGCAGTGTTGAACAATTAACTTACAGCGTTAGAGAGAGATAACCCATGAGTACCAAAAGAGGCACTACTATGCAAGGAATGGAGTTCATATACCCCAGTGATTGTAATAAAGGGTTCAGTTCAAAATTCCTAGCACCTGAAGAAGGTCAGAGCATACGACAGCCGAAACGTCATAAAAATGGCAACAAAGGTGAGGACAATAGTTGGAATAATTTAAACATAATACATATTATTTGTTGAAAAATACCTGGTGCTAATTTTACACCAAAGAGTAATCTTCTAAACATGTTCTTTATGTTTATTAATAATCCAAATACTTCTAGCATTCATCATCCACTTCAATTAGAAGATACTAGCAGTATAGCCCAGTGTTGCTCAGGTGTAATGAAATCTTTAAAACTAATCCATGATCCTGGAGCTCAGACTCAGCCTAAAGAATATTTGTGTGAAGTTTGGTGAGAATCAGATAAAAATTGTGGATTTGTATAAAGGACATACAGCCAGATAAACAGACACACACACAAACATTTTGCATTTTATATATATATATATATATCTATATATATATATATATATATATATTATTGATTTTCTGCACTATTGTAAGAACTGCAACATTGAAACTTCTGAATATTGTTTCTTATGTCTTTGTCTATGAGTGTATCAAATTTGATTAAAATCGGACTACTCTGTCTATAACTCAATTTTTTCGATTATTGATTTTCGATATTTATCAAAGATACCTTGACACAAAACTGAACTAAGAACACTTGCAGACGCTTATAGTACAACTGTGTAAATTTTCAAGAAAATCGGTTCAGCTGTTTCGGAGTCTATAGGTAATACAGACACACACAGACAAAGTTCCATTTATAAATGAGTTTAAATAACTCAGGCAGGTCATTTTTGGAAAAAGAATTTACCACCATTCAATTTGGCAAATATATCCTGTAGAGTTGGTAAGGAATATATATGTGGGGATGGGGGAAGTAATTCTACCATCAGCATCATTATAATCCTTTATTTCCAGTAAATAGCAATTACTTAATTTCTTCAAAATAGAACAGCACAGGCAAGCAACAATGTTATAACTAAGGCAGGCATGAAAGCTAATAAAAAGAGAAAAACAAGCCTCATCTGGTAATGTTGTCATTTCTTTTTATGTAATTACAAAAGCTATAATTTGTTTTAATTGTGTGAAATCATTTCAAATGTACATCTTGTGACTTTTAGGGAAAATTTTATTGCCAAATTGGGAAGAACTAAAATGGAACATATAAACTGGGATCATCTACTTCAAGCTGAGAC
The DNA here is from genome assembly GCA_037127315.1 of Ascarosepion bandense. Classification (NCBI taxonomy): domain Eukaryota; kingdom Metazoa; phylum Mollusca; class Cephalopoda; order Sepiida; family Sepiidae; genus Ascarosepion; species Ascarosepion bandense. The sequence goes on from JBBBDQ010001500.1 coordinate 4,585,855, forward strand.
AAGATTTTTATAACAAATGAACATATATTTATATCCTTCTAAAATGACCAATTAGCAAATATATCCAGTAGAGTTGGAAGGGAATATACATGTGGGGGAGGAAGTAATTCTACCCAATCAAAAAAAATCTAAATCTAAATTTATTTATAAATGGAAATTTATCCGTGTGTGTCCATTACCTATAGACTCCAAAATGGCTGAACCGATTTTCTTGAAAATTTACACCATTGTACTATAAGCATCTGCAAGTCTTCTTAACTAGGATAAATATCGAAATTCAATAATTGAAAAATTGTGTTATCGAAGGAGTGGTCCGATTTTAGTCATATTTGATATACTCATAGACAAAGACAAAAGAACGATATTCAGAAGTTTTGAGATTGCAGTTCTTACAATAGTGCAGAAAATCAATAATATATATATATATATATATATTTAAAAGGCAAGATGTTTGTGTGTGTGTCTGTTTATCTGCCTGTATGCCTGTATTTTTTTCAGACTTTCTCCAGTTTTTGCTTCCGGTTTGGCTCTAAGTAGGTATAATTGTATTTCTTAATCTCAGCCATGATACCATTTACTCAGAGGACTTATTTAGCCTTCAAAATTCAGTTTACAATGAAAAAAACTTATTTGATATCGATACCAGGAAATCAAAATTTGACTTACATCCATTCATCTTTCTTTCAGTCTACAGTTTTGCTTTAACTGGAAATAACTCTTGCTTTTTAGTTTTTCGTGCTAACGTCCAAAGAGTCTGAGTTTCAGGACCACGAATTAGCTTTAAAGCTTTCATTACACCTGAGCAATGCTGGGCTATATTGCTAGACTTCACATAAACAAATCTTACTATTTTTCTTTCTCATATAAATTGCTGACCTGACCAACTTTGAATTATCTATTTTTTTCAATAACTCCAGTTTTCTAACCTATCAAGCTCAGCAAAGGACATCTTCTATTTTGACTTAAAAACTGGTTTCACATTTTGTTTAAATTTTAAAATGCCTTCAATTTTGTACATTTTTCAGATTCTTCTTAGAAAATATTTTCTGAATTTATTTTTTAGTTTACTCAGTGTTTCTTTAGATGTAATCTTATTTCTTTGAAAGACATTTTTTTTTTTAAGGAAAGAATTAATTGGCCAGTTCCTTAATTCAAATGCTTTTTGCCAATTGATGCCCAGTAAATTTGCAATTTGAATCTTTTAATAAGTAAACATCTACTTTTTAGCTTTACCTGCAAAAATGATGTTACATGTAATTTTCAAAAAAAAAAAATTTCTTGTCCAATATTCCTCTTGCAGCATTGCGTGTTTTTGTTCAAGTTAAGCTTTCCAAGTTTGTTCACCAATAATTTTAATATATCTGCCAGGATACAATTGCAATTGTACAGTAGCATTATTTTTATTGTCACAAATTTTCCATTATTTGAATTTTCAGGTTTTTAAACTGGTAACACTACTTTCAGCAAGTTAATTTGTGCATTTATTTAACTTTTCCACTTGCAGTAGCTTCATTTTTGACCTGTTTATCCACAAAACATTTTTTGGTTTTAAATACACAATCTTTTCTGAAATAAAACCTACCACTATGAGTTGAGTTTGGCAGTAAATTTTTTTAAGATCTTTTTTTTATTGGTACTGGTCTTTTTTTTAACTAATTGTACTTCTGACATGTCATTTTCATTTCACTGTACCATTACTTAAATTTACAAGTTTTTGGTACTTTTCCACAAGAGTATCAGAAACTCTGAAACCTGTTCAAATTTTTAAAAATTTAAGAGCATATTTCAGAATCATTGTTCAATGTTGGACTTTTAACAAAGATTAGATGTTTAAATCTGTCTAGAGATAATGCATTCAGTTTAAATTTCTCATACTAATGGTTGACTTTTCTAGCTTATGTGAGAAAATTTTTATCTTTGTTCTTGGTAAGGTTTATGCACTTCCAATGTATATAAAAAATTGAGTTCTTTTCACCAAAAAATTTGGATAATATTGACACGATTTCATTAAATGACACTTTTTTAGAGTATTCATCAAAATAAAATTCAGATATCTTTTATGTTCAGTGGGAGACAATTTGCATAACAGAAGACATACTTTCTTTTCATCCAACCACCTTGACATTTTTTCTGCCTTCTGGTTCAGTAGGATGGATGAGTTCATCTGTTATATGAGAGTCATAGCTACTGATTAGCGAGAGTGTATATTGCAGTAGACTAATCTCTCAGTGACATTCTTGTATAGAACAATCCGATTTGCTTTACGATGTCTGTATTTGGTAGTTAATCCCTTTGGTGCACAAACATTATTGTACTTTTCTCAAGAATACAAAATTTGTGGCAATGAAGATTCAAAGAACTCAAGCGTGTAGTTACCAAATATATTACAAAGGAATGAAGTTGCAAAGATTTTCTAACAAATTAATTGGGTATTTGCCAAATACAACAAAGCAACTAAGTATTCAAACAAAATATTTACAAGTAAATTCAATCGGATAATCACTAAATATTTGATGTGTAACAATAAAACTCGACAAACATATGTTTGAAATAGAATGCAAAATTAGAAAATATTTTCTTCTAGGCAAATATGTTATTGTTGACGACCACAGGTAGAAGGCATTAGTGCAACATTTTTTCAAACAGATTCTGATATTGTGGATTAAACACAAGTGAGTGTTTGTTAATTATAACAGTCATGGTCGGAAAGGAAAACTTTTTTATTTTTCTATTATTTTTGTTTGAACAGTTACATTTTTGGAAGTTGTGCGTAAAAAAAATGGAACAGTTCTCAGAGTTAACTAAGGCTCTACAAGACAGTTGGCAGTTAATGCAAGAACAAATGGTATGGCAACAACAAAGAACTGAAGAAATAGCAGAACAAATGTTAAAACAGGAAGAGAAATGACAAAAGAAAATATATAATGTCAAAATAAATGGATATGAAGTGAAACTTCTACTTGACACAGGAAGTGACATTTTCATTATTAGCAATGAAATGTGGAAAAAAAAATCGGTTGTCTAATGTTGAAAAAGTCAAACAAATTTGCCAGAGATGTATCTGGGCAAAAACTTATATTCATGAGAGAATTGACTGAAAATAACTTTTTGTCAGTAAAATGTGTAAATCTAAAATTTACTTGATGTCGGGTGGAACAAATCTATTTGGCACAGATTGGTTAATTATGTTTAATCTATGAGAATTACGCATAAACTTCTTTTGCAATAAAGTCAAAGTTAGCGTACAGAAAAGAATGAAGGAAATGGAAAAACTGACTACTGAATTAAGGGATGAATTTCCTCAAGTATTTACGGAAGGCTTGGGACTCTGCACAGAAACAGAAATTCAAGCTTAAAGATAATGTTAAGCCAGTATTTAAGCCAAAAAGGAGTGTGCCATTTACACGACTCAAACAAGTAAATGATGAGTTAGAGAACTTGAAACAGATGCTTTGAAAGAAGCTGATTATTCAAAGTGGGCATCTTCAACAATTTACATAAAGAAAAAAACAAACTATTAGAGTTTGCAGTGATATTGCTACAGGATTAAATGATTTTATAAAGAATCATATCTATCCATTACCATCGCCAGAAGAAATATTTGTAAAATTGAATCATGGTAAGATTTTCTTGAAAATTGATCTTGCAGATGCATATTTACAACTGAGAGTTGAGGAAGAATGTTCAAATTTGCTAGTGATCAACACACATAAGAGATTTTTAAACTGAACCATTTACTGTTTAGAATAAATATAGCACCAAAACTCTTTCAACAAGCAATGAACCTTAAGTCGGATGGTGTAGATTTCATAGCAGACTATTCAGAGGATAATCTGGTAAGAAGCCAGGTCATAAAAGAAAATGTCAAGCACATTAGAATGGTGTTCAGAAGAATTCAGGGGTATGGCTATTCAGAGGATAATCTGGTAAGAAGCCAGGTCATAAAAGAAAATGTCAAGCACATTAGAATGGTGTTCAGAAGAATTCAGGGGTATGGCTATTCAGAGGATAATCTGGTAAGAAGCCAGGTCATAAAAGAAAATGTCAAGCACATTAGAGTAGTGTTCAGAAGAATTCAGGGGTATGGCTATTCAGAGGATAATCTGGTAAGAAGCCAGGTCATAAAAGAAAATGTCAAGCACATTAGAGTAGTGTTCAGAAGAATTCAGGGGTATGGCTATTCAGAGGATAATCTGGTAAGAAGCCAGGTCATAAAAGAAAATGTCAAGCACATTAGAGTAGTGTTCAGAAGAATTCAGGGGTATGGCTATTCAGAGGATAATCTGGTAAGAAGCCAGGTCATAAAAGAAAATGTCAAGCACATTAGAGTAGTGTTCAGAAGAATTCAGGGGTATGGCTATTCAGAGGATAATCTGGTAAGAAGCCAGGTCATAAAAGAAAATGTCAAGCACATTAGAGTAGTGTTCAGAAGAATTCAGGGGTATGGCTATTCAGAGGATAATCTGGTAAGAAGCCAGGTCATAAAAGAAAATGTCAAGCACATTAGAGTAGTGTTCAGAAGAATTCAGGGGTATGGCTATTCAGAGGATAATCTGGTAAGAAGCCAGGTCATGAAAGAAAATGTCAAGCACATTAGAATGGTGTTCAGAAGAATTCAGGGGTATGGCTATTCAGAGGATAATCTGGTAAGAAGCCAGGTCATAAAAGAAAATGTCAAGCACATTAGAGTAGTGTTCAGAAGAATTCAGGGGTATGGCTATTCAGAGGATAATCTGGTAAGAAGCCAGGTCATAAAAGAAAATGTCAAGCACATTAGAGTGGTGTTCAGAAGAATTCAGGGGTATGGCTATTCAGAGGATAATCTGGTAAGAAGCCAGGTCATAAAAGAAAATGTCAAGCACATTAGAGTGGTGTTCAGAAGAATTCAGGGGTATGGCTATTCAGAGGATAATCTGGTAAGAAGCCAGGTCATAAAAGAAAATGTCAAGCACATTAGAGTGGTGTTCAGAAGAATTCAGGGGTATGGCTATTCAGAGGATAATCTGGTAAGAAGCCAGGTCATAAAAGAAAATGTCAAGCACATTAGAGTAGTGTTCAGAAGAATTCAGGGGTATGGCTATTCAGAGGATAATCTGGTAAGAAGCCAGGTCATAAAAGAAAATGTCAAGCACATTAGAGTAGTGTTCAGAAGAATTCAGGGGTATGGCTATTCAGAGGATAATCTGGTAAGAAGCCAGGTCATAAAAGAAAATGTCAAGCACATTAGAGTAGTGTTCAGAAGAATTCAGGGGTATGGCTATTCAGAGGATAATCTGGTAAGAAGCCAGGTCATAAAAGAAAATGTCAAGCACATTAGAGTAGTGTTCAGAAGAATTCAGGGGTATGGCTATTCAGAGGATAATCTGGTAAGAAGCCAGGTCATAAAAGAAAATGTCAAGCACATTAGAGTAGTGTTCAGAAGAATTCAGGGGTATGGCTATTCAGAGGATAATCTGGTAAGAAGCCAGGTCATAAAAGAAAATGTCAAGCACATTAGAGTGGTGTTCAGAAGAATTCAGGGGTATGGCTATTCAGAGGATAATCTGGTAAGAAGCCAGGTCATAAAAGAAAATGTCAAGCACATTAGAGTGGTGTTCAGAAGAATTCAGGGGTATGGCTATTCAGAGGATAATCTGGTAAGAAGCCAGGTCATAAAAGAAAATGTCAAGCACATTAGAGTAGTGTTCAGAAGAATTCAGGGGTATGGCTATTCAGAGGATAATCTGGTAAGAAGCCAGGTCATAAAAGAAAATGTCAAGCACATTAGAGTAGTGTTCAGAAGAATTCAGGGGTATGGCTTTAGGCTGAGCATTCGTAAATGTGAATTTTTATGCAACAAATATTTGGGTCAAGTTATTGATCAGCATTATAGAAGATCTGACCCAGAAAGAGCAGAAGCAATCAGGAATATGCTGCGACCAACAAATACAAATAAGTTACAGGAATTTCTTGGGCTAGCAAACCATTATGGTATTTACATCCCTAAGTTGTATAACCTAAGAGCTCCATTAAATAAATTGCTAAAGAAAAGTGTTAGATGGTATTAGTCTGAAAATTGCTAAAAAAGACATTTCATGAAATTAAGGAAATGTTCTTTGGTGAGCTTGCCGTTAGCACATTTTGATTCAGAAAAGGAAATTTTTCGTAGCATCTAATGCAAGTGATTATGGCATAGATTCAAGGATGGATTGACAAAAGCAACACATTTAAGAGACTGCTACCTGTGGAAAAATATCACAGCGAAATCTAGCAGTGATTTATCCTGTGAAAAAGTTTCACTTGTTCATTCGTGGAAAAAGATTTGTGCTTCAAGTAGATCATAAAGTGTTGTTAGCAGTTTTTGCTTTGAGAAAAGTTATGCCAATGTATGTAGCAAATAGATTGAAGCACTGGGCATAATTTGAACAAGTTATGATTAAAAATTAAAGTTCTTGTCTTCAAAACAATTGGCATATGCCAATGGTGTTTCAAGGTTGATACCTAAATGTTCACAGCCATTGGAAAAGAATGTTACAGTGGCATTGCGAGACGAGAATGAGATTTCAGTGTCATAGATACAACTTGGAAGTTACCAGTAATGCTGGAAGACATAAGGAGGGCTGTTGAGAATGATGTTTTATTAACGATAAGATATAAAGCTCATTCCTGGCTTGTTCTCTGCTGATGATTCTCAGCATCAGTATACATGTTATTTGGACAATTCCAAGTCATATTTTGCAGTGGTGTACTAATCTCCATAAGAATCTTTAAAAAATTAAATGCAATGTCAGTTGTAATCTACTGTCTTCCTGATTATCTATCTATCATTCATGCTTCTCAACAATAATATTCTTTTCTAATACTTTAGCACCCAGTAACCCTTGTGTTCTAGTTAGTTTACTACCCTGCATGGGGGAATTGAATTTTAAAAAATATTATATTTTGCAGACTATCATTTTGTTGTAAGATTCTAGTATGCTTTAATATTAGTTGCTATAATATTGTGGAAATCAACACTTTGTAGAGGAAATATTTACGGGCTCATGGAAAATTTATCCCACAAAAAATATTGGCGGACTCAATGTAAGTCTAAGTAAAAAAAAAAATGAGTAATATAAAACAATAAGTATAAAAAAGACAACAATAGATGTATTAGTGTGTGTGTGTGTTTGAAAGATTTTAAAAGTCAAATAAGGATCAAAGAAGTGACCATACTTGTCAGGAATGTTTCTATGTAGATGCAAACTCCATTTGAATACCAAAACTAAACAAGCCAAAAAGAGAAAGACTATGATTACCTATTTACAACCTTACCCCACTCCCTTAGGAGGTGTTTTGGTGAAAGTCAATTTTGCTGAGGCTATACTGCAGACTATCCAAGCAAAACCAAAATAGGGACACTTGTGAGAAATTATCCTCAGCATCATTATAATCCTTTATTTCCAGTAAATTGCAATTACTTAATTTCTTCAAAATAGAACAGCACAGGCAAGCAACAATGTTATAACTAAGGCAGGCATGAAAGCTAATAAAAAGAGAAAAACAAGCCTCATCTGGTAATGTTGTCATTTCTTTTTATGTAATTACAAAAGCTATAATTTGTTTTGTGTGAAATCATTTCAAATGTACATCTTGTGACTTTTAGGGAAAATTTTATTGCCAAATTGGGAAGAACTAAAATGGAACATATAAACTAGGATCATCTACTTCAAGCTGAGACAAGATTTTTTATAACAAATGAACATATATTTATATCCTTCTAAAATGACCACCCTGAAGACGTTTAATCACAGCATATTTACTTGTCATTGTGTTATTGTTCTTAGCTTCTTTATATCTTTCTATTGACAGCAATTATAGCGATAACCAACAGACATTATTCTCAAATCTTGTCAATGAAATAGCAAGTGAAGAATGAACATAAAAGAACAAATTCTTATTGAGGGAAATGAAGAGTTCATGCCTTTATATAAAATACCATGTATTAAGCTCATTTATATTATTTTTATTAATTTAGTCAAAAAGATATTTTGCAAGTTACTTAATCTGAGTGATCACAACATTAAACATATCCGCAACTTATATTTCATCTTTTGTTGCCCTTTTCTTATTTATCTAATTGAAGCAGATTAATGGCCCCAAGGGTAATAAGGTAAATTAATATGGTGTAAGCTGCATTCTCCTAGATGCACAAGGTTGGGACTTAGATTAGAACCTTGAACTACTGTTTTCAAACAGATGGCGTCCCCAGAACTGCATGCGTGTAGTTTCAGATGGTAACGCATCTATAAGTATGTAATATAAGTATGTAATATTAGCAAGCATCAAATTTAGTGTATGTCATTTTGCTGAAGCGTAAACCACTTTGTCTTTCATAGTGTTAAACATGTGGGATTTCATATTAAAGAAAGTGTTTTTGCAGGGAATTTTACTGCACTACCTTATTCAAATGAAATCTACAGCTGAAACAGAAAATTCTTGTTGAAACTTACAGAAATCATGGTCTGTCAGGAACAACATACAGAAATTGATTTAGATGCTTCAAAAATAATGGTTTTGATGTTGAAATTCAAAGAATGCTCTGATATCCAAAAAAGTTTGAAGCCAAAGAATTAGAGGCACTACTTCATGAAAACTAATGTCAGGCAAAATCATTGGAAGTTGATCTGATCACACAACAGTTTTAAAACATTTGAAAGTATTAAGAATGATTCAAAGGCAAGAACACTGGGTGCTGTACGAGCTGAAGCAATAACATGTTGGATGGCATCTTGTCACATGTGAACGGCTGCTTCAACGGCAGAAAAGAAAAAGGTTTTTGCATCTTACTGTGAATGGTGATGAAAAGTGGATAGACTACAATAATCTTAAGTGTAGAAGATCGAGGGGTAAGCCCAGCCATGCATCAATGTTGGTGGCAAAGCTGAATATCCAGGGCTCAAAGCTTCTGATCTGTATTTGATGGAATCAGCTGGATGTAGTTTATTATGTGCTGCTCAAATTGACCAAAACCATCATGGGAGATCATTTTGTGTTTGAGCCAAGCAATGAAGAAAAAACAACTTTTAACTGAGTTGAGACATGACAAAGGAATTTTCCAACATTTAACAATTGGCCACAGGTTGCAAAATGGTTAAAAACCTACTTGGAAATGCTTAAATGGGAAGTTTTACCCCACCCGCTGTATTCACCAGATACCGCCCTGTCTGATTATCACTTTTTTTCGATTGATGGTACATGGCCTGGATGAGCAGCACTTTCTTTCTTATGAAATGCAGAATTCAGAAGGATGGGAAAAAATAGCGGCTAGTGATGGACGATACTTTCAGTGACATGTTTTTTACTAAATTTTGTAAATGAAACATTACTTTTCATGGAAAATCAGAACTATTTCGAGGCCCCAACATTAATATACAGATGCCCTTCATTTAAGTTTTGATGATAGCAAATGATGTTTGCTTTTTTTCTTGAAAAAATTTTCCACATTTTAAAATGAAATTATTTTAGATTTGTTTGTTTATTAATGTACATGGTTTTCTCCAGATTAATTTATTTTTTTCTTTACACCATTTTTCCTGCCTACCGTGTGGCCTTCTTTGAGCATCTCGTGTTTTGAAACATTGTCAAATACTAGTAGACAAGAAAATTTATCTGTACAATGTGACATACAATGATTAAGTTATTCCTTCTAACAAAATTACAAAAATAATTGTTCCTTCAGTTTGCTATATTATGGAACCCGCTGTTATCTTAAATGTATAGAAGTTTGATGAGCTAAAATAACTATAAAATAAAATGATTTCACTGTTGTGCCTCAAGGTTTGCTAACTTACTTAAAATATGCATCTCTACAGTGAAAACTTCCTTAGGAAGATTGTGTACAGGCCGTCTTGAAATACTGTGCTTAAGATCACCTCCAGGCAACGGATAAAATTTGAAAGTGGCAATATCTCTTAGCAAACAATCACCTGTCAAAGTTTAGCAGCAGCTTTTTTTTTTTTTAATCATTTCACCTCAAACAAGGAAATAAAGCCACTAATGTGCAAGGGGTTATTGAGAATGTGAAAACAAAAAAGCACTATTAAGAAGAGTGAATAAAAGAACAAGAATTAAACAGACAGTAGATAACGATTGATATTATATTGAAAATTTTGAAGATCAAAACTGACTAAGCTAGAAGTGTAGTAGAGAATTGTTAGCATAAAAAGTGATGGTTACATCTAGAAGTTTCAACTGTAAAATGGTGATCTAGCAATACAATTAAGTTCATCAAGTCTATGTACCAAAGAGGAACATTCATCATGACAATTAAGTATTTATAGAAAAAGCAGAGGGAAGCTACATTACAGTACTTGGATAGTAACTGAAACTGAGATGCCAGGTCAGTACCAATAACATTACAGGATAAATGGTAGACTTATAAATATGTAACAGATTTTTTCAAGAAAAATTGCTCTCCTGGAGATTAGCATCGGCCATTTTGGTGGGAAGCAAAAATGGTTCACTATGAAAATGCACAGGTAGCAACATTATAGTGTTGGGAAAGTGACTAAAGCCAAGATGCCAGGTCAAAACCAATAGCATTGCAGATTCTTAATCTGTTAGCATCATTTACTATCATCGAAATTTAAATGAAGGGCATCTGTATATTAATATTGGGACATCGAGAAAGTTATGATTTTCCATGAAAAGTAATGTTTCATTGACAATTCTGCATTTCATAAGAAAGAAAGTGCTGCTCATCCAGGCCATGTACCATCAATCGAAAAATGTGATAATCAGATAGGGGCAGTGTCTGGTGAATACAGCATGTGGGGTAAAAATTGATCATAACAGAAGCACCAGACAAGATGTGAGAGCAATATTCAATACATCAATGAATGGTAAGCTTATGAATATGGAAGACAGATTCTGTCAAAAAAATTGTCTAGTATGACAATGAACTGACTCTAGCAACAGTCCTAGCAATTGATTCAATACCATCTTTCCAATTCATGTCAGCAAGAAATGTTAATCTGATACACACTGCTAGGGGTTAGCATTAATCATGCTGATAGAAAGTAAATAAGGTTCTCTCAGATAGTTAAAAGACAGCAGTTTGATTTTAGAAGCATTAAAATTAACAAGCCATTTCTTGACGTAGTTAACAACAGATTATAGGTAATTTTTGTCGCTTTCATGCAACCTTGTGAATACTGAATTATTTTCCACCTTAAAAACTCATTCTCCAGAACAGAAACAAAACATCACAATCCTACAGCCACTATCTCTATTTCTATAGAAAACGTTCTTATAAGATATTTTCTCTAGTCAGAACTTTACAGATAGAATCTAATATGCCATATACACAGGGACAAACCATCTTTATTCTCTTTATATTCCTTTTGTAGGGAGGAAGATCCATTCAGAGAGCTTCTTACCAGGAATTGCTACTTTGTGGAACAGAATTCTGAGAGAATACTTTCCTAAATAAAGGTTCAACTGTAATATATATTAAAAGTCTACAATTCTTATATTCATAAAACTATTCTAATTTGAGTGGCTCTTGGTTCTTGCATTCAGTATTAAAAAGAGTAAAAAGTAAATTGATGGGACATTGACAAGGAACAGAAAATTTATTTTTCTTTGTACTAAGAAAATTACATACTCATGACTTTATATACTAAACAGCTGTACAAAAGACTGATATACAAATTGAACTGGAAAGAGATTTGTAGACACGAAAATCTGACACAAGGCTGTATTTTGTGAAGTATTTAGTGAGCTTCAAATTTATCACCTCTGCTCAATGAGACCACTTGTTATTAAATCCCAAATCTGTTTCACATTTTGTTAGAAACAAAATAAATGATACTGGACTGTAACATAATGTCCGTCCGCTTACATGGCAGTATATAATGGACAGTCTCACTACAGATGAAGAGACTTGAAGCAACAGAAATGTTCTACAGAAGGATGCTGAGAATATTATCAAGGAAACGTGAGCAATGATGAAGTTTCAGAGAAAATAGGAATGAAAAGAACATTTGTATTTATCAGAAAGAGAAAGTTAAAATTTCTAGAGTATTTAAAAATGAAAGGGAGCTTGGAAAATTTGACACTCACAGGACAGATTAAAAGAAAATAAGACAGATGAAAAAAGGGAATAACCTGTCCAGTGAACTTGTGTAAAGAACAGGATTTAGAAGTAATAGTAAAAAAACAAAATTTAGCAAGAGTTACAAAGGATAGGAAATTGTGGAGAGCTATGATCACCCACATTCATTTCATGAAGTTTTTTTTTGTAGCTAGTAGTTATACCTAGAAGTAACAAGTTCAAAATAAAATTCCACATTTTCCATGTTAAAAGCAGCAGCAATGAAATAGAACTGATATTATACATACACTCCCGATCAAAAATTTAAGACCACTTAAAAATCTTTAAAAAGAAATTTTTTTTTACAGATAGATCCTCCAACCTAAGGTTACCAATATTACAATCTAAAAGGTTATGGAAACAAAAAGCTACATTCCAAACATTTTATTTAAAAATTTACATTTTTATAAAATGAGGCGATTTACGCATGATCAAAATTATAAGATCAGGGGTATAAATTATTAGATCTATGGTAATTCCAATGTTTTTAGTTCAGTTAGAGATTAACAATCACTGCATAAAGGTGTTACCATGCCTAAAGCAAGCAAATTTACCAAAGTTGAGCATTCTTGAATTCTAGAATTCCATAAGCAAGGTTTGTCACAGTGGGCGATCGCAGCTAAGGTAAATCGCAGTAAAACTGTGATTTGCAACTTTCTAAAGAACAGTGAGAATTATGGAAAAGCAAAATCCTCTGGTAGGCCCCCAAAAGATTTCTCCTGCATTGAGTAGGAGAATAAGACGGGTTGTTATGAAAGATGGGGGACTTTCTTCTAGTCAAATTAAGGCAGTCACAGATGCTGATTGCAGCCCTGTAACCATCAGACGACACTTACGACAAAAAGGCATGGTAAATAAGAAGCGTAAACAAATCCCTCAGCTGCTTCCGCGTCACAAGGTGGACTACTTAAAGTTGGGTTGTGAATTCCAAACATGGGACGTTGAGAAGTGGAAGAAAGTCCTGTTTTCTGATGAGAAAAAATTCAATCTAGATGGTCTTGATGGCTTCCAATGATATTGGCATCACAAAAACATGCCTCCTGAAATTTTCTCCACACGTCATAGTGGTGGAGGGTCCCTAATGGTATGGGGTGCCTTTTCTTACAGAGGGACGATGGAGCTCCAGGTGGTGCAGGGTTGTCAAACAGTGGCTGGTTATGTTAGCATGCTACAAAAAGCATCTTTGATGATGGAGGGCCATCGTTTGTGTGTGGATGGATGGTTATTCCAACAGAATAATGCTGCAATCCACGCTGCAAGACAGACCTTGACCTTTCTACAAGAAAATGGGGTCCATCTCTTGGGATATCCTGCATGCTCACTAGACTTAAACCCAATTGAAAATGTTTGAGGATGGATGACAAGAGATGTTTATCGAAATGGCAAACAATATTCAACAAAAAATGAACTTTGTGAAGTCATCTTCAGAAACTGGAGCAACATCCCTCGCACCTTAATGGAAACGCTTATTTCTAGCATGCCTGACAGAATTTTTGAAGTCATAAAAAGCAGTGGAGGTAGAACTCATTATTAAATTTGGTTGTTAAATGTTTTCATACAATTTTCATACACTTTTTGTACAATTTCATAGAATTTTTGTCTCTGGTCTTATAATTTTGATCATGCGTAAATCGCCTCATTTTATAAAAATGTAAATTTCTAAATAAAATGTTTGGAATGTAGCTTTTTGTTTCCATAACCTTTTAGATTGTAGTATTGGTAACCTTAAGTGGTAGGAGTTTAAAATCTATCCGTAAAAAAAATATTTCTTTTTAAAGATTTTTCAGTGGTCTTAAAATTTTGATCAGGAGTGTATACATACACCCGTCAAAAAGCCAATGAGGTAAATCCTTGCTGCAATCGGTAACTAAACAAAGCTATTCTCATCATCAACTTATCCGTTGCACCCAATGGTATGTAGGGCAGTAACTTTTTGTTACTGTTTTCATAACAAAATTTTTTTTTATGAGGCAAGGTTGTTAGTCCTGTGCCCAATCCCCAAACCTGGAGGACTGGTGGACCATTCTTGGTCCTTACGTATACAGCATCTGGTATTCCCAAACAGTCACCCATCTGAGTACTGACCAGGCTCGATGTTGCTTAACTTCACTGATCGAACAAGAATCGGTGTATTCAACACGATATAACCACAGACTCAAAGCTATTCTAGCTAAATATAAAAACTGTTACTAGATCTTACAGATCTTATTTACTAAGATTAGCTTAGCTTAGGTATATGTGTGAGGTGCCAAGTGAGGATTGACCACTATAGTAATAATGGTTTTCATGATTGTTTTGCTAACAGATGACAAAATTTTTTTCCCCATTCCAATAAATTTGATAAGAAATAAATGTAGAGTAGCTTTTTTTTGTTTGTTTTTTTAAAGGTGCTAGAAAATTAAAAGAATATCCCCACTTACAAAATATCTATATATATTAGGTGAGCAAAAAAGTTAGCAGCACCCTCTTGTTTGAAAATTCGGGTGAATACATCAGAGAAAACATTTTTTCTTGTTTTATTTTTCATGAAATCAATGGAAGCTTTTGCATCCACTAAAATAAATACCAATTAAGTGTCCAGGTAAACATTGGAGAATCTTACTAATAAAACTCTGTGAAGTCTTGTAAGGAATTGTGAGAAACTCAGACAAAAACCTGAGTTTATCAGCCAAATCAGAGAACTCTGCAATTTTTGAATCTTAGGTGGGTGGTAAATCATTCTGCTGGGGTAAACAAAAAAAGACAGAGAGGGAGGAGCAAAGTGCGGATGAAAGAGGCAAGAGAGCCAAAACAGGTGACAAATTTGCAAAATCAACGTGTTTCTTGATTGGGAAAATGGAAACTCTTATTAAAGAATGAGGTTTTCATAAAATCATTATGCAAATTTCTATTTCAGATGAAAGAAATTACATGCATCAATAAGTCTGCAGCCAAATTAGGAAACGTTTAAATGAAATGTCAATTGCCTTCTTCTATTTTCTTGATTTGCATCCTTCTCTTGTATTTTCTTTGGACATCCCTCGTACCTTGTTTTTTCTTTGATATCCCTTGTAACTTGTATTTTTTTTGACATCCCCCTCTACCTTGTTTTTTCTTCTCTCACTCTAACCCTCTCTTCACCAGTGGCAGTCAAGCCTTGCTTGGGGTTAAATCCTAATAAAAAATGTATATATTTAGTATGATAAATATTTCTTTAGAACATAATCATTTTCCAGTGCATTAATTACATAGATTTAACATTATACTATAAAAGTTCCTGCTGCTCGTTTTAAAATTTTATATAAGAAAAATGAAACCTTTTTTATCTAAGGATCCTGTCCACTAACAAAATTTATCAAGATAAAAATGAAGATGTTTTGCACGTTGTATTTATATCCAAAAGTAACAAGTTCAAAATAAAATTCCATATTTTCCATGTTGAATGTTCCTCAGGGAATGAAAAGCTCTGGTAAAGGAAAGTTTAACTTTTGTCTTTCATTTACATTTTCTTTACAGATACAATTCGTTTATAGGGAAATTTTAACGCCAACAACACATTTATAGGAGAATTTTAACCTCCCCCTACACACACACATATATATATATCAATATACACATACATATATACACACACATGTACAAAAACATACATATATACAGAAATATACATAAAGACACATCTATATATACACACATAAACACAAACATTTTATACAGATAAAAATACACACATATGTACACACATATATGCATAAATATATGTATACACATACATGCATTTATATATATATATATACATGCATATGTATACATATATACAATTGCATCTGTATATGTATGTGTTATATATATATATATATATACGTATACACTTGTGTGTATATATATATATGTATATGTATAAAGTATACACTTGTGTGTGTATATATATATATATCCACACACAGGTATACACTTGCACATATAGCTACGTATATGCATACATATATAAACTTGCATGTATATACATATGCACACACACACACAAATATACACAAACACACATATACATACACATATATACCTACACAAATATACACACACAAATATACACACACAAATATACACACATATATACATATACATATATATACACAACTATACACATAGCTGTACAGACATATATATATATACACACATATATATACACAACCATATATATGCACATATATATACACAACCATACACATATATACATACATATACACAACCATACACATACACATACACAACCATACACATACACATACATATATATATATATATATATATATAAATACACCCATCAACACACATATAGACTCCCATATATACATACATTTATACACATGCACACACATATTTGTATACATATATATGCACCCATATGCACACACACTCATATATATATATATATATATATGCGTATATATGGGTGTCTATGTGTATATATATATATATATATATATATATACACAAATATAGATACCCATATATATATATGCACATATATAGGTATACACACAAATATAGATACATATGAAGAAACACACACACATATTATATATATATATATATATATATATATATACACCCCCACACACACATATGAAAAAAAACACACATTTAGCATGGGTGTGTGTGTGTGTTTCCATTTGAATTTCGTATACAAATTATAGAACTAATTTTAGACAAGTCATTCCAATTTAACAACCAAAATTATATTCAAGCAACAGGTACTGCGATGGGGACAAAAAATGGCACCGACATATGCAACACTCACCCTAGCATATCTAGAAGAAAACCTATACAACCAAATATGACATAAATATGGGGAAGACATAAAAACAGAATTCACTAAATCATGGAAGAGATATCTAGATGATTCTTTTATCCTTTGTTAATCAACATGGGGAGACATAAATAAACTACACAATCTACTCCAAAATCAAGTTCATGCTAGAATGTAGTTATAAAGAATTGCCATTCCTAGACATACTCATAAAAAAGAAAAACAATTACATCAGCACAAACATTTACTATAAACTCACAGACACTCAACAATACCTCCATTTCAAGAGTCACGACCCTAAAAGTTGTCTAAAATCCATCCCCTACTCCCTAGCACAACAAATTTGCACAATAGTTTCTGACAAACCCTCCATAAAATAAGCCTAGAGGAACTAAGAAAAACACTACAGATAAGAGGATCCCCCCCACTTCACTAATAAACAAGAGTTTCCAATTGGCAGAAGAAATACCATTAAAATCTCTCAGGAATAAAAAAAAAAAAAGAAGAAAACATTTTAGCATACGTTTCCACACACAACAAAAACAATTCAAAATTATTTACAAAGATCAAAAGACACATAGAATTACCCAACAAAAAGGATAAAATAAAGGAAATCTTAAAAACAACTAGAATAATTGAAAAAATAAAAACGCCCACCCCAAAATTTAAAAAACATCCTAACCTCATCAAAATTCGAGCACCATACAATGCAGGGGGTCACAAAATGCAACAAAAATGATGTGGGTTATGCAACATAATAATAGAAGAAAACCACTTCAAGTTCAAAAACACATCTACATTCAAAATAAAAAAATCTGATTTGCAACTCTAAAAATGTAAATTATGCTCTAAAATGCAATGAACGTGCAAAAATATACATGGGGATGACACAAGGCCTGAATAAAAGAGTAGCCCTGCACAGAAGTAATATTAAAATAGCCAATAACAGGAAATTATATGTCTCCCAACATTTACATGAATGCAGTGGAGGTGTAATCAGAGTAATGCCCATCTACCAAAATGCAGATTATGACACACTCATGATGCAGGAAGAAATATTTATAAAAAAATTACAAGCCATCCCTCAACAAAACAACATGAGAAACCTAAGACACACACAGGCACGTGAAATTCAAATGCAAAAAAAAAAAAAAACCCCAAAACACATGCACACTAAAATCAAATAGCATCCTAAAAACAATAAAAAGAACTAGATGACCCACATTGTAGAGCTGAATCAATGAAGAAATATTTATAAAAAAATTACAAGCCATCCCTCAACAAAACAACATGAGAAACCTAAGACACACACAGGCACGTGAAATTCAAATGCAAAAAAAAAAAAACAAACCCCAAAACACATGCACACTAAAATCAAATAGCATCCTAAAAACAATAAAAAGAACTAGATGACCCACATTGTAGAGCTGAATCAAAATCGTCAAAAACTATTTTGAAATATAAAAATGAAATCAAATTTTGCAAATCAATGAAAAAAACTTTTACGGTCAAGGAAGGTGACAGAAGAAACTTAATGTGCGAGTGTGAAAAAAACACAACAACAAGCATGCACACACAAACTTTCTGATGTACTTACCACTTGACTTATCTATTTATACACAATAGCTTTGCCAGCAAAAAGCAAACGGATATCAACATGTGTAGTCATAAGTTTATTCAGCTGAAGAGAGTCAACTTTAGACTTGAAACATGTGTAGCGTCACAAATACCATAATGAACATTTAATATATCATCCCAAAAGCAAGTAATAATGATAATAATAGCAACAATAAATCTACACTTTAAACAAAACGTTCACGGCTTCATACACTTTTTATATATATATATATATATATATATATATATATATAGAGAGAGAGAGAGAGAGAGAGAGAGAGGTTTCATTGAAAATGACAGACAAGGAATTATTAAGTTTTTTATTTAATGTTTCATGCGTTCATATAATTTTTTCCTTTTTGGAACTAAAATTATGTATGAACTGTCTAAAGCTTTTGTACTTTTAAGCATTATCAAGAATTAATTTTGTTTTACTTATAAACAAACATGTAGAAATTTTATGCATATAGAGTCTTGTGTATATTAAGTTTCAAACATGGTAAGCACATTGTTACCATGTTCATAACTTGTGTTATTAAGTGTAGGAGGTCTCTTTTTTTATTAGTAATGACTCCATTATTTTTAATCTTCTTTTGCATGTGGATGATGCTATTATATATGTATTATCAACAGGAATATCACAGATAGGTCCTGGTAGATCTCAATGTGTGTTTAAATGAGATTGGCTGGAACTTTTGTGGGAAAGGCATAAGGTCAATCTTCTTGTCAATTTTGTGGTGGTGTAGCCAATATAATTGTTTACGGATTTGGATAGTTGAGGAACAAAGGTCTTCAAAGGACATATAAATTTGTAAACGACACTGGTTCTCTGCAGTTTAGATTATGCAAGTGAATTATTATTATTATTGGTAAGGAGGTTGGTAGTTTTTAATTATTTACAATAGAGAATTTAATTTAATTTTCTTGTTTGAATTGGTCTGTGTTACATAATTTTGGATGATATTGTGAAATGAAGATTCATCCTGTCTGTAGTTATTGTCCATTTGAGTTTTGGAGAAATTATTAATGTTGTTTTTGTCCGCGTGCTTGTGGTGGCCGTTGGTCACTTTAAGGAAAAAAAAAGTTTGGTATGGTAACTAAGTAAATAATTTTGAAAGCTGTTGCTGACAAGGGTTTGTTTCAAATTGTGTATTTTTTGAAGAAAAGCAGTTGGTAAGATGAATTCTAATAAACTCTCATGAGGAAATTTTTAATTTTGTATCAAGGGGGGGGCACATTGACTAATAAAATTAAGGTGGCAAGAATTTTTGCTTGTGTTTTTTTTTTATATACTGAAGTTGTAAAAGTATTATGATTAAAATCTACAAGAACATCCAGAAATGGGATTTTTAGTTGTCTAAGTTCATATGTGAAGTTGAGAAAATAATTTTTTCAAAAGTATGGAGTACTGCTGCCATTTATGGTCAGGTGCCCCTGCCGTTCTCCTCAGTGTTCTTGACAAGCTCCAAAGGAGAGTCTGTAATGTGATAGGTACTGATCTGGCGACTCGTCTGCAGCCACTTTCCCATCGTCGAAATGTGGCCTCCCTCTGTCTCTTCTATAAATACTTTCGTGGCTTCTGCTCAGACGAACTTAAGTCACTGATGCCTCCTCAACAGGTGTTTACCCGTTCAACCAGACTGGCAACTGGGTCCCACCCATTCACAGTCAGGTTAGCCAAACGCAGACGACAATTCTACTCCTGCAGCTTCTTCTCTCGCACTTCCCGCCTGTGGAACTCACTCCCGTATTGTTGCTTTCCTGACGGCTACGACCTCCAGAAATTTAAAAGCAAAGTTAATACTCACCTACTAACCACTGGTCTCTAGCTCTCTCCCCTCCCCTGTATAACCTTCCCTTTCTCTCCGCCCATGTACCTGTCATTGCACCTGCTTTCTCAGCTTTCTATTGTTCCTTTCTAACTAGCTTGTACTCCTCACTCTTTTCTAATTAATCTTTTTACATTTATGTAACCCCCTGCACATCAGTGGCGTTTCTGCCTTGCTCGGGGTGAAATGATTAAAAAAAAAAAAAAAAAGATGATTTTGTTTTTGTTGTGAGCTAAAAGGAAAATATCATCTACATATCGAACATATATTTTTAGTCTATTAAAATTATATGTGCACATGAATAAGTACAGAAAAATCTTAATGATAACATCTAGTCTGTCATTTTTTAATTAAACCTGTATAAAAGAGAAATTGTTGCCCAAATACACAATTATATATATATATATATATAGTGTATTGAGGCAGCAAATAATTTGCTTCTAAGCTTTCGGCTCACATGTGCCATCTTCAGAGAGGTTATTTAGATGGTAATACAATAACATCCACCATCACCGACGATTTTATTTTGTGTTGACATAAAACTCCGCTAAACAACGGTGATAATTACCAAAAATAACAAAAGCAGTTCTCAAATTTGCAATGTGGTTATATATATATATATATATATATATATATATATATATACTTTTTATCACGCTCATATAACACAATTTTCAATTCATCGCAAGCAACCATATCTGCTCTGAAATGTATCGTAATGTCAACAAATGTAAACATGTTACGGAAATTAACGAATTTTAACGAAACTTGGTTATAAACAGCCGACAATATGAAATGAATTGTTTGAACATTATTTTTATCGATACTGGTATTTAAGTAGATATTCTGTTTTTTTAATTAAACAGTATTATATATTTATATCTACCGGCCTGATTATTTACGATAAATTGTTATTACAAAAATATGTGCCATCCGGCAAGATTCGAACCTGCGACCCCTATTTACATAGGGGAAGCTACCATTTGATCTGGCAATGTCTTAGACCTCTCAACCACGAATAGCCTCCAGTCTAGACAAGGTTTTTATCAAGCCCATATAACACAATTTTCAATTCAATTATGTGATGTGGGCTTGATAAAAACCTCGTTTAGACTGGGGGCTATTCGTGGTCAAGAGGTCTAAGACGTTGCCATATATATACTCGTATATATGTATACACATCAAACTGAAATTGGTAATTATACAAAAAACTCTTTTATTGCAACCAGATGCTTGATAACTACAAACAGGATGAAAAAATAATAAATAATCTAATTCGTACTAATATATCTTCTGTTGATTTTAATAAAAAATTAAAATTAATAATATTATAAAAGGTACAATACTACTAATTTCTTCTTCTATGTGCCCTGTCCCTTCAGGATGTAGGCGATCATGGTTTTCCACATCTCCCTATCCCTGGTGGCTCTTAGTATGTTTGCTCCTGTTACACCTCGCAAACCTTGTTCGGTCATCCACCTGATCAGGCCCTTCATATATGTTATCCGCTGCCTTCCTCTGTCTCTTTTTCCTTCTATCTGGCCTGTCAGTATCAGGTTCCTCAAGCTCTACTTGCATGTCCCAGGAACTCCAGTTGTCTCTGATGCTCACTATTAATTTTCTTTTCATTGCCATTCTTTCCAACACCTCATCATTGCTTGCATGCTCAGTCCACGATATCCGCAGCATTCTTCTGTAGAACTAAATTTCCGCTGCTTCAAGTTTTGTCCTCATTTTTAACAATATTGTCCAGCATTCACTGCCGTATTGAAGAACTGACATCACATAGCAATCCAGTACTCTTTTCTTTGTTTCTAGTGAAATTTTCCTGTGTGTTAGTACTTTACTCAGCTTCTGGAACATGTCCTTTGCCATGCCAATTCGCCTTCAGATCTCGGATCTCTGTGTCACACTTTCCATCTCCTGTTAGAACACTTCCTAGGTATTTAAATTTTTGTACTGGCTTGGTTCTGGTATCCCCCACCTGTATTTGGCATTTTTAACTTAACTATCCATAATAACTCCTTCCCACCAACTGATATGTTAAATAAAATGAACATCATATATCAATTCAAATGTCTCTTGGGAGAATGTATCTCTGAGAAAAAAAATATGTTGGATTTACAACAACTACATTAACAAAATATCTTACATTACATATGTTTGACCATTTGTCCATTTCTAAACATCTGCAACAACATTCCTGTCTACATTTGCAACATAAAAAACTCATGATTGATAACAACTATCCTTCACCAAAAAAACAGCAAAAGCAAACTACAGATCCTCGAGGCAATATTCATTAAAAAACTTAAGCCATCAGTTAATAGAATTAGCTATGAATACTATAGTAATGTTCTAAAATAATTATAAAAAAAACAGTTTTTTCATGATTTAACACTGACCCTGACATTACAACATATAAAAAAAATTCTATTTTGGATAATTTTCACATTCTAATGAACACTAAGCAATTTGTCAACCTTTATATTTGAAGCAAGAAGAAAATTTAAAGTAATTTTTAGCAACACAGTTTTGCAGTTATTTTTTGTTACCATAACTCATACTCCTGAAGATGATCTCAGAAGAAAATTGAAAGAACTTTGGAACATCAAGAAATGAAAAATAAAATCATCTGTCAAAGTTAGAGCTCATTTCTTACATCTTTCAATTGTAATACGTGAAAGATTATTTGCGAGTATGAACAGATTTTATTAAAAATAAGCAGGCACAATGTTTGCAATTTATTTAATCTGACATGTCTAATACACATATATATGTATATACATACATATGTAAAAATATACTCAGTTATGATCTGGGATTAAAGACAGGATGGTTAAATAAAGAGAAGACAAGGAAAACTTGCCTACATGTTTCATCATATATATATATATATATATATATATATATATATATATATAACAGACAATGAATGTCTATTATGTTTAATCGTGAGCCATTCTAGAAATCACATTTTGGTTTTAATTTCAGGTGAAAATAAAGAGATAGGTGCTAGGAATTTAGAACCAAACCTTTTGTGTATATTTCGGACATGAGTTAGTATTTAAAGTATTTACATTATTCGGACTATTGTTCTCATCTTCGTTGCCATTTGTACAGCATTTTGGTCGTTGTATGCTCCAGCCTTTTCAGGTGCTAGGAATTTCAAAACAAACCCTTTATTACAATCACTGAGGTATTTACCATATTTACATTATTTGGACTATTTTCCTCATCTTTGTTGCCATTTGTACGACTTTTAATAATAGATCATTCTATTTGTTTATATTTCTGAGATGAGGTAGTATTTACAGTATTCACATTATTCAGACTATTGTTCTCATCTTTGTTACCATTTGTACAATGTTTTGGCTGTTGTATGCTCCGGCCTTCTTTAGGTGCTAGGAATTTTGAACTAAACTCTCTATTACAATTACTAGGGTATATGAACTCCATTCCTTGCGTAGTAATCCCTTTTTTGGTAGCCATCAGTTATCTCCCTCTAACCTTCTAAGTTACTTGTTCACCATTGCTGAAGTCATGCAAATGGCAACAAAGATGAGGACAATAGTCTGAGTAATGCAAATACCACCTCATCTCAGAAATATACACAAATACTAATCACTGTTGATTTGGATAAATACAAAAACTGTCAAGTTTGTATACACCTCAAGACAGAGAAATACAAAACTTTGTAACAAATACAAATAAAAAAATGTCAGTGACTCATTTGATCTAAAGTGCGAAGCAAAGCCACAAAAGATTGAAAGACTAACTAATAAATAAAACTGCCAACTTATCTCAGTCAATATGCATGAAATTTCCAGATGTTTTCTCACTAAACTGAATGTAATAACATTTATTAAAATATCAGAGAGACAGGCTTCATAAAATGATGCTAAATATAAAATTAAAATCTGCAGGTGTAGTAGAAAAAAATATCAAGAGGTATTAAAAAAAAAAAAGAAGAGAATTTTCAACCAATTAGCATTGGTCTTGGCAAATTCAAACACCTTTCAGTTTGTACCTCCTGAAATCAGACACATATTGGTCTTTGAAATTTTTTTTTTTTAATCATATCACCCCGAGCAAGGCGGTAACGCCACTGATGTGCAGGGGGCTACACAAGAGTGAAGAGATTGGAAAAGAGAAAACCGGAAACCGCATCATAAACAGGAAACAAGGGATGAGCCTCTACGCCTGTTCAATAGACGTGGTGAACTGGGTGTGAACTGGGTGATAGTTTAGTCTATCTACTCCAATTGAAAAAAAAAAAAAAAGTGAAAAGTTTGGAAAAGAGAAAGCCGGAAACCACATCCTAAACAGGGAACAAGGGATGAGCCTCTTAACCTGTTCAATAGACGTGGGTATGAGTTGATCTACACAGATCTACATTAAGCAACTCCTTTCACCCAACAAGATCAACAAAGCAGACAGAAAGCAAAAGACTCACCAACAGTTGAAATAATCTGCCAGCATCTTTAATTCACAGCAATTTTCTTTTCTCCTGTAAATAGTAAATAATGACATTTATTAAGTGCAGAATTTCTTTTTTTCTAACATCAGGCACATGTTAATTGCTATGAACATTTTGAAACCATAAAAGTTTTTACTGTGAAAAGATACATCTGAAAAAATCAACTTACATAAACATTTACAGAAAACTAACTTAGTTGTAAAATTTAATACAATTATTAGTAGTGCATGTACATTATTAGTTGTGACTAATTGAGTCTAATTTCATTTGTCAAATAAATTCTTTCATCAGCTGTCATTCCAAATATTCACGTGTGTAAAAAGCATTGGAATCATTATTCTTAGAGAAATATGTAAGATATGTAGCAAAAAATATAGAATAATACTAGCAATATTCACTGACCATTGTCACCATCACCACTCATGCTCTGCCACGATGACCAGCATCACCGCACGTGCTCAGCCACGATGACCAGCATCACCGCATGTGCTCAGCCACGATGACCATCACCACCACTCATGCTCAGCCATGATGACCAGCATCACCGCACATCCTCTGACATGATGAACAGCACTATTGCTCATGCTCAGCCACGATGACCAGCATCACCACATACACACTACTACTAACCTATACTCACCAAACACTGCTATTATCCCCATGAATCTTCAGCTAGTACAACCATCACTCACTAGTGTCACTGATATACACCAATAAGTGTCTATAGTAAATATATCAGAGAACTTTTCTACAATGAAAGAAAACAAGCAACAATACACAGAAATATTAAAAACCAAAGTAGAAACTGTACTGACCAAATTGAGCAGAAACAAAACTGCAAGATAAGACAGAACTAGAATAGAGATGCTTGCAGTTTTAAATGATTTTAGCATTGACAAGATTATGAGGTAGTGTAATTATTTATACTATTTGCATTTTTCAGACTGTTGTCCTCATCTTTGTTAAAATATTCACAATGTTTGTGCCCTTGTACATTCTGGCCTTCTGGTGATTGGAATTTTAAACTGAACCCTTTATTTTGTTAACGGGGGGGGTAGATTGTTCTAGTTCCATGTGTCATGCCACTTCCAGGTGTTTAATTATTAGTTATCTCTCTTTAACTCAACTCTCCAGGTTTTTCTTCACCTTTGCTGTAGCAGGGTATTGAACTCTCAACTCTGGGTCAAGTCACTGGATTTAATACTTTTATACACTGGGCCATGATTCCTCAAAGATAAGGTTTACAGACATAAACAAAATATACAACAGTGGTGATATACTGGAAAAATTGGAACACTGGTGTTGTTGTGAATGAACATGTTTTTCATTGCTCAAAGAAAGCAATGTTGTATTTTGAAAGGGAAGTTCTGATTTTTTTTAATTATTCATTTATTCTCATTTTTGCTTGTTTCTTAAATTATAGTTTTTGTTATATTACGATGTATTTATAATCCTTAATTATTAAACGACATAGCTTTTTGTTTTACTTATATTTTTGAAAATAAGTGTTATGGATGAAGTTGAATAATTATTATATTAAGAACATTCAATACCAGCATTTGTTTAATTACTTATTGTTGTAACCCTAAATGGTTACTGCATGAGTAATCACCAAAATGGAGATTGAGAATAATAGTATATCAACAAGTACAAGACTCACATGCTGTGTGAAGTAGATACACTGCTAGTGAACTGCTAGTCAGTATAATCACTCCCTTATACTACTATTACCAGAGTGTCCACATATGTAAGAGAATAGGAACATTCTTTTCCTGTATACAGGTAGGTATACAAACATATATATATATATACACACATACAGGTAGGTATACAACACTTATACATTAGCAGAGATAATTCTAATCTATTCAGTACTAGCAGTATAGCCATGTGTTGCTCGGGTGTAATGAAAGCTTTAAAACTAATCCATGGTCCTGGAGCTCAGACTCTTTGGACATTGGCACGAAAGACTAAAAAGCAATAGTTGCTTCCAGTTAAAGCGAAACCGTAGACTGAAAGAAAAATGAATGGATGTAAGTCAAGTTTTGATTTCTTGGTATCGATATCAAATAAGTTTTTTTCGTCATAAACTGAATTTTGAAGACTAAATAAGTCCTCTGAGTAAATGGTATCATGGCTGAGACTAAGAACTACAATTATACCTACTTAGAGCCAAACCCGAAGCAAAAACTAAAATAAAAGGGCTGAAAAAATACAGACATACAGGCAGATAAACAGACACACACAAACATCTTGCCTTTTATATATAATTGATTTTCTGCACTATTGTAAAAACTGCAACCTTGAAATTTCTGAATATCATTTCTTATGTCTTTGTCTATGAGTGTATCACATTTGATTAAAATCGGACCACTCCTTCTACAACCTGATTTTTTTGATTATCGATATTAATTGGGGGTACCTCGACACAAAACCTAGCTAAGAACACTCTCAGACGCTTATAGTACAACCGTGTAAATTTTTAAGAAAATCGGTTCAGGGAATTCATTTTTTTTTTAATCATTTCACCCTAAGCAAGGCAAAAATGCCACTGATGTGCAGGGGGCTACATAAATGTAAAAAGATTAATTAGAAAAGAGTGAGGAGTACAAACTAGTTAGAAAGGACCAATAGAAAGCTGAGAAAGCAGGTGCGATGACAGATATATAGGTGGAGAGAAAGGGAAGGTTATATGGGGGTGGGGAGAGAGCTAGAGTCCAGTGGTTAGTAGATGAGTATTGACTTTGCATTTAAATTTCTGGAGGTTGTAGCCATCAGGAAAGCAAGAATACGGGAGCGAGTTCCACAGGCGGGAAGTGCGAGAGAAGAAGCTGCAGGAGTAGAATTGTCATCTGCATTGGCTAACCTGACTGTGAATGGGTGGGACCCAGTTGCCAGTCTGGTTGCACGAGTAAACACCTGTTGAGGAGGCATCAGTGACTTAAGTTCGTCTGAGCAGAAGCCACGAAAGTATTTATAGAACAGACAAAGGGAGGCCACATTTCAACGATGGGGAAGTGGCTGCAGTCGAGCCGCCAGATCAGTACCTATCACATTACAGACTCTTCTTTGGAGCCTATCAAGAACACTGAGGAGAACAGCAGGGGCACCTGACCATAAATGGCAGCAGTACTCCATGCACGGACGGATGGTTGACTTGTATATATGCAGGATGGATTCAGGTCGAAAAAACATCCTGGATCGACATAGTGACCCAACCTTCTTAGCAGTAGATTTTACTATGGATTCAATATAGTGGTTCCATTTGAGGTCTGAGGACAGAGTAAGTCCGAGGAGGTGGACAGGGTAAGTCCGGGAGAATCGCTTGGTCCATGCTTATGGGAGGCAGGAGTGGTTGCCTGTAATGGTTGACAGACAACAGCTTGGTCTTAGATAAATTGAAGTTGACAAGCCACTTCTTGCCCCAGTTCACCACAGAGTGTAGATCCCATTCAAGGTCAGCAGCGAGATTATGCCTGTCCGCCACGACAGGTTTCTTACTTGTACGGGAGTATATTGTAGTGTCATCTGCGTAGATGCCTACTTGGGACTTGATCTCATCTGGGAGGTCATTGATGAAAATAAGGAAGAGCGTCGGGCCCAGAATAGAGCCCTGTGGGATACCAGCATTCGTGCTGTAGGACGAAGAGGCACACCCATTCAGAACGACCTTCATTTTGTGGTTATTTAAGAAAGATTGGATTAGGTCAAGCAGGTGACCGGTAATACCATAACCGCATAGTTTGCATAGGAGGCCAGAGTGCCAAACCCTGTCAAAAGCCTTGGAGATGTCCAGAGCAACCGCGCGAGCCTCGTCAGACTCATCAAGGGCCTGTAGCATGTACTCCGTTACGGTTGTTAGCAGGTTGGCCGTGGACCTGGCAAAGCGGAACCCATATTGCCTGTCGGAAAACAGTTTGTGGGCGGTGAGATGATGAACTATTTCAGCATTGATTATAGCCTTGAATACTTTCCCGAATATCGGTAGAAGACTGATGGGGCGATAGTTGGAAGGGTCCAAGGGTTCACCACAATTCTTAAATACAGGAACGACTGAAGAGAACTTCCAGCATGCAGGAAAGCAGGAAGCAGAAAGGCAGTAGTTAAATAGTTTAGAGAGGACAGGGGAAAGTTCAGGAGCACACCTCTTAAGGACTATCACCGGGATTCCATTGTCTCCACACGCCTTATGGGGGTCGAGTTTTGAAATTACTCTGGATACTACTGTCAGGGTAATATATACGTCGTGCAGTTTGGCCTAAGTTCTAATAGGGAAGTCGGGTGGGTGTACTCCGGACGAGTCAAGTGTGGAGTTGGATGAGAATCTGTGGGCAAAGCACTCAGCTTTGTCCGCAGATGACGTGAGAACCTCAAATCGATGGATTAAAGGAGGTATTGAGGATTTGCTATTGTTGAGCACTCGTTTACAAATCCTCCAATAGTCCTTGGAGCTGAACTTGCGGTCAGCTATGTGCTGTCACATTCTCTCAGCAAACAACTGTTTGGCATAATTTAGGGTTCTCTTGCACTCATTGCAAGCAGATATGAACAGGCGCCTATTGTGATCAGTTGGCTGTCTCTGGAATAGACGGCAGTAATGGTTCCTGTGGGCAATGGCGGCTGAACAGGCAGGAGAGAACCACGGAGAGGAATGAGGTTTTAAGCAATACTTCCTGGTGGGTATGAAGGCATCAATGCCAGCTTTCACCCATGACGAGACCTCAGAGGCACAGTCATCAACTGATAGGTCGAACACTTTTCCCCAAGGGACGTCGCAGAGGAAATTGCGAAAGGCATCCCAGTCAGCCTTTTGGTAGAGGTAAGAGGTCCTATAGGTAGGGGGCTCCTGGGGGGAGAGAGATTGGAAAGAAATACTGAGAGAGACTACAGAGATGAAACATATATCTAGCAGTGAGGAATGACCCGAGGGAGTGCTTGGGAAGCGAGTGGGGAAGTCCACCACTTGCGTAAAGGGATTGGGAAATAGCAAAGTTCATGGCGTGAATGCCCGTTGGATCAGTAACGGCGTTTTCAAGCCACTCAGAGTGATGGGCATAGAGGTCTCCAAATAGAAATATGTGGGTGAATGGGTGATAGGAAATAGCCTTATCTATGTTGTCAGCAATGCTATCTAGTAGAGAGCAGTCAGGAGAGGAGGGAGAACGGTAAAGAAAGAATAGGTAACTAACCGAACTGAGGAGAGACAGGCGGAGACATATGTATTGGTGGTCAGTAGATTCGAGTGAAGTCACCCTAGCTATGGGGAGGTGTTTGCTGACATAGATACCCAGCCCATGCATGTGGACAGTGGAATCCTTCCTTAAAAGGGGAAGATAACCAGGGATGAAGAGGTCAGAGGAGGGAATAGCTGAGTTGAGGTTAGTTTAATATTAGGTTTGTTTATCTCTGACTATAGTATTATTGAATTCCTTTCCTATTATTTATTAGTTAAACATTTTTTTTCTTTTGAACCACATTTGCCTCTAATTCTATTGTTTTATCCTTCTCTTATTAACTGCAAGTAACATTTTGTATTTATATGAAGACATATTTTCAAATTTGACGGAAAAACATTTTGAGTCATAATGTTCATTTTTACAGCTTTAGAATAGTCAATTTTTAACAACAAAAATTATAATAAATAAATGTTCTCATAATTGATAATAATTTTAAAATTCTATTCTTTTCTAGTTTATTTATTGATTTCTATACTCAGTTAAGTGCTATACATGATACACATTTTGGCAATCATGTCTTGAAAGAGATATGACTGACTGGGCAGAAGATTATCCCGCAGTAGGTTGCCATTGCTTTCTGTGGTAGATTGGTTGCCGACCAAGGCTATAGAACCCAATCTGTCCTGTTATTTAACCCATAATTGGAAGGAAGAGATGGATTAATACCTTTCCCAAGGGTATTTGTGTGTAAGTGAATGCAAGGAATTCAGCTGGAATTAAAATTTGGCTCCCTGATTCATCGTTCCAAGTCAATATCCAGTGCACTACAACGCACTTCCTACATTTCATTTTAATTAATGTTTTTATGTGGTTTTTGTTAAATGTTTCTTATTTGAAACCACATTTTTTTAGTCTGCTGCTCCACACTCACAACTCTTTCTGCTCTTGACCCACCCACAACTTTTCTCCTGTTTAGTATTATTGAAATGTTAAAATTCGTATTATCATAAAGCTCTGTTAGTCACCGATTCAACTGCCAAATAAGTTAATTTTTTGGAAGATTTAAATTATCTGTTACTTAACTGTTAATGAAACTCATTTGACCTCTTTTGGTGTTTGCTTTTTCTTTTTTTTTTTCAGAGGTACAGTGAAACCCAGATATAATAGAGATTTTATCTGGTTCCAAATTAGAGCCTGTGGTAATGTATATAAAATAGACCAAACCCGGATATGAGAGAATTCCAACCCGGTCCCAACAACTCTCTTATATCCGGGTTACACTGTATTGATCTTGTTATGCGTTGGAGGTTGTAACAAAAAAAAAAACCGATTTACCAAAGCACAGAACTAAATCACAAACAAATATTTAATTTTCTATAAAAGCACAAAATAAAATATGTACAAGGATATAACTGTGGCAATCAAAATAGAAAATGTGGAGGTTTAGGTCTGACGAAGTGTTACGAGGGAGAAGGAAAGGTGAGGGTCAAATATTTTTAACATGTTAGGGCTAGCAAATTAATCTAAGTGCTA
This sequence comes from Ascarosepion bandense, assembly GCA_037127315.1. NCBI lineage: Eukaryota > Metazoa > Mollusca > Cephalopoda > Sepiida > Sepiidae > Ascarosepion > Ascarosepion bandense. The sequence goes on from JBBBDQ010001500.1 coordinate 4,617,395, forward strand.
TTAATGGAAATCCACAAATATATGTATAAGTAGAATAATTTTTAGTTTGGTCAATGAAAATATTTGAAAACTCTGTTTACCAGTTTAGTTCCAGGAGATCCTCTTTTGGTTGGTCAGTAACTTTTTATAGATTCTTTTAACGGAATATAATAATCCACGAATCAAAAGCAGGAGTTGATAATGCCAGAAATTCCCTTTTAACAACTGACAACTGTCTATAAAAACTTATTTTATAGGGGCTAGCACCTAATTAGCATATTTCTCCAATCATCTAGATTTTTCTTGAATATACTGAAATGATCTAGGATCTTCCAAACGTTCTATTTCTAATTTCTCTATTTTACAACTACTTCATGAATGAAAACTTTTGTATTAACAATTAGGACTCAGTAGAATCCCTTATTATAAATTTTAACCTTTTTGTTGATTTTATTAATATTTTTTTATACAGAAACATAACCCTCATAACAATGTTTTTTTTTTTATCTTTTATTGAATCAGTAATGGATTTCCCGACTTCTACTATGCTAAAATTTAGTAATTTTTTTTTTTCCATTGTAGTATCACCCAATCAATACTCATCTCCTTATTCTTGAACAGCAGTCCTCTCCAAACTCTACAACTGTTGCCTTTCTGTTTCTTGCTTTCCTGCTTTATGGAAGTCCTCATCTGTAGTTCCTACTTTTAAGAACTCTGATGACCACTCTGACCCTTCTGTCACCCTATTGGCTTCTTACCGCTTTTCAGTAAAGTATTCGAGGCTCTAATACTGAAATGGTTAAGCATCTCAACTCTCATGATCTATTTTCTGACAAACAATAAGGCTTCTGCATCACCAAATCTATAGCTGGGACCCTAACAGGTACTACTACTCCAGGTCAGAGTGGACCTAAGAACAACAGCAACTAAGAGGTGGTTCCACGCTCCTCACAACCTTCCAAACAGAGGCCTTGCTGCCAGATGCAGTTTACCGTCATGCCCAAGACCATCTTGAAATGGACCTCCAATCAGTGGTTAACTGGGGCAGGAAATGGCTTGTAAATTTTAATGCCTCCAAAAGAAAACTGCTCTCCATTAACAACCAAAGAGAAACTTTCCTGCCAGCCATCAGCATGGCTGATGCAAGTTTTCTTGAGAGCAGCACATGGTGCCTCACTTTTTCAACAGCCCTACGCCCTCAAATGATGTCAAATGCAATGATGACATCAAATTCATAGCTGCATCTACTGCTAGGAAGGTTAGGTCACTGTGTCGGGCCAGGAAATATTTCTCATCATTTTGCACATTTATAAATCTACCATTTGTCTATACATTGAATACTCTTGACATATCTGGTCTGGTGTTCCTGCTATTCATCTTGAGGTTTTTGAGAAAAATCAAAGAAGGATCTGCAATATAATTGGTCCTGACTTAGCAGCTCACCTTTTGTCACTTTCTCATCAATGTGACTTCCCTCTATCTTTTCTACAAGTATTTTCATGGCAACTGCTCTGAAAGTTTTTATTTCTGGTTTCTTGACCATAAATATTCATTTGTGCTTCTACATTGGCATCAAGGTCCCACTCTTTTATCATCAAAATAGTTAGATGTAACTGCCTCATCTACTCCATCAGCTTCTTTTCTCACACTTCCTATTTGTAGAACTCCCTACAATTTGCTTGCTTCTCTGACAGCTACAATCTCCAAAATTTTCAAGGGAATGTCAGTTGCCATCTTCCGTCTACTTGATTCCCATTCATCTCTTATCCTTTCTTCAATATCCCCTGTATCTTGTTTTTTTCTAATTGTAATCCCCTGCGCAGGATGTGTGTTGTGGGGCAATGAATATCAGCTTGGAAAGCAAAATTGGGGAACCGAGTTCAAATTCCAGCTGAATTCATTGCATTCACTTACACACAAATACCCTTGGGAAAGGTATTAATCTGTCTCTTCCCTCCAGTTATGGGTTAAATATTAGGACAGACTGGGTTCTAAAGCCTTGGCTGGCAACCAGTCTACCGCAGAAACCAATGGCAAACTACTGCAGGAAAATATTCTGCCCAGTCAGTCACGTCTCAAAAGAGACATGATCACCCAAGCATGTTTCACGTATGGCACTTAACTGAATCCCCTGCACACCAGTCGTAGTGCTCCCTTGCTTGGAGTGAAATGATTATAAAGAAATACAAAAACGAATTTGTAATGTAATTGGTCTTGATTTGGCACCTCAAATTTTATTATAAACTTAATTTGACAGCCAATAATTTGTTTATAGATATTTCCTAAACTTAGCTGTGTCTGGCACAAGGCTAAATGAAAGGAAATGACTATGAATTCTAAAATTATAGTGGGATGCTAAATATGTACAAGATGGCTGCTGACCTGAAAAATTAGGTAATTGAGATACTTTTGAAACAAAAAAAAAACTCAAAAGAACATTATTTTGAATGCTGTAATTTTGCCTGGACTGAAATGCCAATCTCAACCTCTCTCTTCTGATTTCAACTAGCTAAGATGGAGGAAGACACGGCCGAATATATCTGGGAAAATTAAAAATGGTATTCTACCAAGGCGGACGTTTGTTTGACTTTTTCAGCATGTCTTAACTATCTGGTATGTTGAATCCTGCATCCCTTGTTCCCTGTTTAGGATGTGGTTTCCGGCTTTCTCTTTTCCAATCTTTTCACTCTTACATAGCCCCCTGCACATCAGTGGCATTACCGACTTGCTCGGGGTGATATGATTAAAAAAAAACACCAGCAGCAAAGGTGCAATTATCTCAACCACAAAGCCTTCACAAGTCTCACAAAGTGTCAGGATTTTTGAAGATTTTCTGTTCTGGATTCCAGTGTTTGAATTTTTCTCAAAGACATGCAAAATGAGTGGAAGCATAAGAGGAAGCAGAAAGCAATGGGACATGAAACTAGACAAGAGACAGGTTTGCAACTCTCAGACTTAAAAATCTGTTAAGAAATAATCATATAGCTACAATGTAAAACAAATCAATTTTCAAATTCCCTTGTTATGAGAGAATTATTGAGAATGCCAAAATGCTAAGAGAAATCTTTACTGCTTAAATCATTTCAGAAAGTTTCATTTTAGAATTTGGAATTTAACAAATAAAATAATAAATGATATTTTAAAAATTTGATAATCCACATAAGAGTTGGAATGGATTTACAGTGGATTTTTAAGAACTTCTTGGGATACAAAGCATTTCTGCCAACAAATAAAAGCAGCTGGTCGTATTCTCAGATTTAGAGAGCCATAAAACTCTGGTGATAAAAGATGAGGATAATATAAATCAAGAAAAAAATAGATTAAATGGTGAGGTAGAGGTGAAAAGATAATTTCAAATTCAAAGCCGCCTCTCTCCTGTTAGCAGTACCCTTCCCTGATTAACTATATCTTCTGAGATGTGATTGTAGTCACCATGCTTGCTTAATTTCAGGTTGGTAAGGCTATTTAACTTATAGTTGGAGTGGATGGCCATTAACTGAGGAATTCATCCACTCTTTAATAGCTCATGATTTTTGTGCTGCTGGAATTCTATTTACCCTTCTCACCATAGTATGATAGGAAAGACAGTTTATTTGATAACCACTTAGGTTTTGAATTTAGAGTTGTTTTCTTCTCAAAGTGCAGTTGCTACTCAAAGCTATAGGTCCTAGTCTGTCTTGCTAGTTACCCATGGCTGGAGAGAGAAGAGGAATACATACCTTTCCTAAGGGTATTTGCATGTAAGTGAATGCAATGAATTTGAACCTAGCTCTCTGGTTTCTAAAAGTCATTAAATCCAGATAAATTGTCTTTTGGAGTAACAGATTAAGAAACAACTACCTGATTTTTTAAACTGAGCTATTATCCGTCATTTCAACAGACAATTTATCTGGATGTAATGAGATTAAACATTCTTAGATTATATCTTTAGATTCATATATTTATCTCCAATTTTCTACAGCAATATTTTGGAAACACTATATTCTCCAAACAATTATTTTTTTTTATTTTAGAAAACTGAAAATGTCTTCTAGTTTTGTATTCAAAAATGTTTTGATGAGAATTTTTTACATTCTCTTGACATTCTTGCACATTTTAGAGTTACTACCTTTTTTTAGTACATTCTGGAATCGAGCCATTCCCCACACATTTAAATTTCAGTTTCATAAAACTATTTTCAAAACTTTAATCTTTTTTTATAATCATATCACTCCAAGCAAGGTATTTTATTGACCCTTTTTTGCAGGGGTTACATAGGAGGAAATTTATGAGAAAGAGTGACAGGTTATAGAGGCTGTCAGGAAGTGGGTAAGAAAAGGATGAGAATACTGATTAAAGTGAAGTGGATGGAGAAAGGAGCATGAGAGAGAGGATGCAGGTTAGTGAAATAGGAGATGACTATTGACTTCACATTTAAATTCTTGAAGATTATAGCTGTCGGGATAGCAAGTAAATGGAAAGGAATTCCACAGGCGGGAAGTGCAAGAAAAGAAGCTGGTGGAGTAGAATTTGCGTTTACATTTTATTGGTTTCACAGTAAAAGGGTGGGACCTAGTTGCTAATCTTGTGTCTCAAGTAAATTTATATATAGGGGGCACTAGTGAGCTAAGTTCATTGGAGCAGAAGCCGTGAAAGTATTTGTAGAAGAGACACAGGAATGTCACATTGTGCTGGTGATAAAGTGACTGTATCCAAGCTGCCAAGTTGGGATCTATCACATTACAGATTCTCAGTTGGATTCTGTCAAGGACCCCTAGGTGGATAGCTGGAGCACCCGACCAGACGTGGCAGCAGTAGTCCATGCACGGGTGGATGGTAGATTTATCTATGTGCAGGATTGTTTCAGGCAGAAAAAAACTTCCTGGCCCTACACAGAGAACCGACTTTCTTAGCAGTGGATTTAGCTATGGATTCTATATAGTCATTCCACTTGAGGTCTGTTGTGAGAGTTAAGCCGAGGAGGCGCAGTGTTTTGCTTTCAGGGAGACTAGCCTGATCCATGCTAATGGTGGGTAGTAGTGATTGTCTGTGATGATTAATCGATAGCAGCTTCATTTTGGAAGCATCAAAATTCACGAGCCATTTCTTAGCTGCCATGGATCGGAGGTCCTTTTCAAGCTCGGCAGTGAGTTTTGCTTTTAATTATAAAGCAATGCCTGTATGATACTTGGCAAGAAAGTTGTTTGAAATTTTCTAAACCACTTCTCAACTGTCTTTGGCTGATTTCTATATATAATATTTCTTTGATATGTCAACTACAATTAACATTATAATTTTGAATTTCTTTTGAATGAAATGCTGTAAGCAATTAATCATTTCTGACTGGGATTTCTTTCATTTTAATTTCAATTGCTCCTCATCAAATGAGAGTGAGTAAATGTAATAAAAAACAAATGAAATTACAATGAAAGAAATATTAAACAAAAATTAACAGATGATAATGCTTTATCTGATAAAAAAACATTCCAGATAATATTACTAATAACACTGATCAACAGAACTTTTGATACTGTTGCGGTGTTTTCCCTTTTTTCATAAAGATGGACTCATCCAGAGTATATTTATACGGCTGCTATAAAAGTGAGACAGAAGAATTCTGCATTTTCTTGTGGTGATTTCTTTGACACTGTCAATCTCTCTGCTTCTGGACGGAGAGTATTAACCCAGTCATGGCTCTGCCAAAGGGTAGAGTCATTTCTAGGTAAAATTAAACAGATAGTTTTGGCTGGGCTGAGCTATATGGCCCAGAGAACCCTCATTAAAAAGATCTTGTGCCACATTTTGCCCTAGTGGTGGGGGGTAAATAAATACTGAATACCACGTTTTCACAGAGATTTAACTGGAGAATACAAGAGTCCAGAGAGAGATTAGTAGTCAGTACACAGTAGCTCATAGTAGATCTGTGCACCACTCATCAAGAAGATTATTACACAATACCTGTCAGCTTCCGATGTGGACTTACTCAATATACTACAGCTTCACCTCCAGAGATTTGTACATATACTTTTTACTAACCCGCATTCCTGGACTACTAATCTTCATTCAAGTCTTTATCCTTACATTAATACACTTATTTTTTATCTCAATTACTGGTCGTTGTTCATTTATTTGTATGGGTCCCATTTCTGGGATCCACAACAACTTGATGACAAGACTCAAAAGAACTCATGCAAAGAACAAAAAAAAAAGCCCATATTGCCACACATGTTGACCACAACAATTTTGCAACACAACAATTCAAAAGAATTCTTGCAGAAATTAAAAGAAAGATCTGGTTGCATAACAACTTCATAACAAAGATTTGCAAGGATGCAAGGAGCAAAAAGAAAGACCTCATTCCATAGAAAATGGCAAACCATGTCATACAACAATTAAGTGATGACTCAGGGATTAATAAAGAACTACTTGTCATAACAATTAAAGACGAACATAAAAGAACATATGAAGAAAAAAAAACTTACATAAGAGATAAAAAAGAAAAAATTTGTCACTCCCAACAAAAGGTATTTAAAAGTCAATATTTTTTTCTCCTCGAGCAAGTCACCACAATTAATTGGCGACAAAATAAAAAAAAATTATTACACAACAATCAAAACAAGAAAATCTTTTACAATATTTAACACAAAAATCAGCAGTAAAAAAGTGAGACCCCTCACTGAAACAAAGCAAAAAATGGAAGACTTTCAAAAAGCAATACTTGAGATTATAAGAAGTGAGGAGAGACAACTAAAATTGGAGGAAAATTTAATTGAAGCACAGAAAAAAGTGAAGACAGTTAAAAATAGAGAAAAAAAAAGTTGGAAGCACAAAGAATAAATGAAGAGAGACAAATACAACTCCAGGAATTACTATTAAAAGTGACAGTTAACTCACAAGAAAAGAATATTGAAAAACAGGCGACATTTTCCCAAGGTACAATTTGGAACACAATAAAAACATTTAATTACTCTCTAGAAGATGATAAAAATTTCAGGGACTATTTCAGACGTCATGAAAACATTTTCAACATAGATTGACAAAACTGGGCAAAAGCAAAAAAGAACACGTTTATTACTCAGGAAATTAGGAACAGAGGAGTACACAAAATTTATGGACTATATTTTACCTAAAAAAAATAAACAATTTGACGTTTGACAAAGAGCTCTTCAGTTCAAAGACTTCACTCTTTCACAAAAGGTGAAAATGTCTCAACCTCACAAAAAGCAAAAAGGAGAACTACTCAACGTTCACTACAATTGTTAACAAACATTGCAGTGATTTTAAATTGGCAGAATTAACTCCGAACAATTTTAAGTGTCATATTTTTGTACAGGGATTAGTCTGAGCCAAGGACAGTGAAATGTGAAAATGAATGCTCGCAAAGCTTCAAAACGAGCCTGGATTAATGCTACAAATATTGTCAGAAGACTGTCAAAAATGCTTGAGCATCAAAAAAGACTCTAAGGATATCGAGGAATTGGGAGTAGCACACATACGTAAGTTGAACAAAAATTTACAATTTTTGCCCTCCCCGAAAGAAAAACAAAAATTTAATGATAAAGAAAAAATTTCAAGATATAAGGTGATTAATGACAGTGATCAAATCAAAAATAAGCTCCCCCTCACATCTGCATGTTACAGATGTGGTGGATTCCACTGGAATAAAGACTGTCAATTTAAATACAAGAACTGTTTAGCTTGTGGAAAAATGAGGCATAAGTCATCTCAATACAGAAATAAAAGATGCACTAGTAGGGTAAAAACTACTAGAATAGACTACGAAGACAAACTAAACATAAGAAAATATATAGAACTCAAGATTTTAAATAAGGTAAAATTACAGTTAGATTCAGGAGCGGATCTAACTATAATTAATTTACAAACATGGAGAAAGCTAAATAGACCGACCATGATGCATACACAGAAAATCACCAAGTCTGTTACCCGAAAGTGTATCAATTTTGAAGGAGAAGTAATTCTAAATGTAAAATTCCATGGAAAAATGAAAAACATTAAAATATTTGAAATGAAAGACACAGAAAATTTGGTGGGCACAGACTGGATGCAAAAATTTGATGTATGGGATTTACCCATTAGCTCATTTTGTAAGAAAATAGAGTACGAACTGTCAGAAGCTACAAAATTAAAAGAAGACCTACCCAATCAATTCCCCCAAGTATTCTCAAGTGGTTTGGAACAATGTAATAAGTTTTCAGCTAAAATTTAACGAAAGCAAAATGTTCAGCTAGTATTCAAGAAAAAGCAAAATGTGCCTTTTGCAACCATAGAAAAAATTGACAAGGAGTTAGATAGTTTGGTACAAACTAGAATCCTTTTACGAATCGAATTCAGTGAATGGGTGGTTCCAGTGGTCTACATAAAAAAAAAATCCAGAGAAAGTCATGTTTGTGCAGATTTCTCAACTGGATCAAACAATGCTATCAAGGATTATCACTATCCATTGCCAAGCAAGGAGGAAATATTTACCAAGCTTAACAGTGGTAAAGTATTTTCTAAGATTGATTTAAACAAAGCTTATCTTCAGATTCCAATAGAAGAATAAAGTACAAAAATTTTATGTATCAATACTCACAAAGGACTTTACAAATTTAACACATTGCCATTTGGGATAAAAGTAGCATCATCAATATTTCAACGGACTATGGATACCATGCTCATGGGACAGAACTTTGCTACTGCTTACTTAGACAACATTTTAATCAAAAGTGATAATGTGGAAGAACACGCAATGCACATTAAAGAAGTCTTTAAAAGAATTCAGGATTTTGGTTTAAAAGTGAAAGAGGAAAAATGTGATTTTTTAAAAAAGAAATCAAGTATTTAGGCCATATAATCAATGAAAGTGGCAGAAAACCAGATCCAGATAGGGCATCTGCAATAAAAATATATGCCTGAGCCAAAAAATATCGGAGTTGCAAAGATTTCTTGGTCTAACAAACTATTACAGTGAATTCATTGAAAACATGCACAAATTGTGCATTCCTCTCAATGAACTATTGAAAAAAGATAATCAATGGAATTGGACGGAAGATTGTCAGAAATCTTTTAAGGAGATCATAAAGAAATTAACATCTGATCTAGCACTGACGCATTTGATCCCAAAATGGAAATCATCATTGTTAGTGACATAAACTCACACAGAGTGGGAGCTTGCATATTACACAAGATGCAGGATGGCACAAGGAAACCTATAGTTTACACATCTAGATTGTTGTTACCAGCAGAGAGGAATTATTTGCAAATAGAGAAAGAAGCATGAGGCATAATATTTGCCATAACTTGCTTCCACAGATACATATATGGAAGAGAATTTACTCTTCAAACTGACCATAAACCTCTTCTCACTATATTAAGATCGAAAAAAGACTAGCAATTTACACAGCCAACAGACTTCTGAGATGGGGAACTATATTACTGAATTATAATTTCAAAATAGAGTTCCTACCATCAAAGGTAATTGTTCATGTGGATGGCTTATCTAGATTGGTTCCTGCAAAATGCAAACCTCTGGAAGACTCTGTAATAGTGGCTTTGTGAGCTGAAGACAAAATTAGTAAAGTTCTAAGCAATGCAGTAAAGGAATTACCAGTGACCTTGTTAGAAATCAGAAGAGAAGCTGAAATGGATGAATTCATACGAAGTACAAAAGAGAAAAATAGAAGAAAAGAAAGAAATCTAGTGGACAGCTTCTCAATTTGTGATCACGTATTATTTTATAATGAAAGAGTGGTCATACCCAAGTCTTTACAAAGACGAATTTTGAAGGACTTTTATCTAGGACACCCAGGGAAAAACCGTATGAAAGCATAAATGAGAAGTTTCATTTACTGGCCTAATATGGATAACAACATTACTCAAATGGAAGAAAAATGTAGAGGCTGCACTGTGGCAGCAAAGGCACCACCAATTATACAAAAACCATGGCCTAAGGTGGACAGACCTTGGTCTAGATTCCATGTGGACTATGCAGAACTCATAGATGGATATTACTGTTTTATAATGGTAGATAGCTTTAGCAAGTGGCCAGAAGTCTTCAGATACAAACACCCTACGAGAGAAAACACTTTTAATTGTCTACATGAAGTTTTTCTTTTATAATCGTGTTGCCTCAAGCAAGGCATTTTACTGCCACTGTTGAGTAGGGAATTACATAGGAGGAATGTTATGAGAAAGAATGACAGGTTATAGGTGGTGTCAGGAAGAGGGTAAGAGAAGGATGAGAATACTGATGAGAGTGGAGTGAACAGAGAAAGAATCATGAGAGAGAGGATGCAGGTTAGTGAGATAGGAGATGACTATTGACTTTACAGTGTGACCTAGTTGCTAATCTTGAGGCTCGAGTAAATTCATGTATGGTGGGTACCAGTGAGCTAAGTTCATCTGAGAAGAAGCCATGAAAGTATTTGTAGAAGAGACACAGGGAAGCCACATTGCACTGGTGAGAAAGTGACTGTATCCAAGCTGCCAGTTTGGGATTGATCACATTACAGATTCTCCGTTGGATTTTGTCAAGGACCTCTAGGTGGATAGCAATGGCATCTGACCAGATATGGCAGCAGTATTCAATGCATGGGCGGATGGTAGATTTGTATCTGTGCAGGATTGTTTCAGACAGGAAAAAATTCCTGGCCTTGCACAGAGAACCAATCTTCTTAGCAGTGGATTTACCTACAGATTTGGTGTAGTAGATAGCCTTTTAACTGATAATGGTACTCAATTCACCTCAAGCGACTTTCAAGAATTCTGTGTGATTTATCAAGTCAAGCATATTAAAATAGCACCATACCATTCACGATCTAATGATCAAGTTGAAAGGTTTGTGGACACTCTTAAGAGAGCCTTGAAAAAAGCAGAGGACGTACCAACAGAAAGATCTTATACGTCTACAGAATCACCCCAAATGGAAACATACCAGCTGGCTTTTTGTCAGCTGAAGTGATGCTTGCCCATAAAATACGGTCGGTTTTTGATAAATTATTACCCAGTATATATAAAAACCGGTATATACCTATAGTGCCTAAAAGACCCTTCAAACCAGGCGAACAGGTCTATTTCAGGAACAATATCGCATACTCGGAACCAGGTACAATAATAAGCAAACATAAATGTTCTTTACACAATCCAAGGCAAAAAATTCACTCACAGGAGACATATCAATCAGATACTAAAAAGACAGGCAGAGGAGCCAAGCTCGTCACCTTAAAAAATGAAGACTCAATGGAGGCAACTTCTGAAGCATTCGAAATTCAAAGACTGCAAGTAGCCACAGAGATTAGAATAACAAGCAGGAAAAGAAAATTCACAGAACTGCTAATAATAGACCATAAGCAAAAAAAATATTGACTCCCCCCCCAAAAAGAAACTAGGGGGGGTGTTTTGGGGTTCTCCCTTTTCAGAAAATGGACTCATCCAGAGTATATTTATACTGCTGCTATAGAAGCAAGATGGGAGAATACTGAGTTTTCACAGAGAGTTAACCGGAAAAGACGAGAGTCACAAGAGAGATTAGCAGACAGTACATACTAGCTCTGTGTGCCACTCATCAAGAAGATTATTATGCAGTACCCGTCAGCTTCCGACACGGACATACTCAATAAACTACGGCTTCACTTCTGGAGACTTGTACATATACTTTTTACTAACCCACTTTCCTGGACTACTAATCTTTATTCAAGTCTGTATCCTTACGTTAATACAATTATTTTCTATCTCAAGTGCTGGTTGTTGTTCATTTATTTGTGCAGACTCCATTCCTGGGATCCACAACGGATCCACCAAGAAACAAAACATGTTTTTCATCTAATTTGATGGTGCGGTGCTGATTCTAAAGATGATTTTCGATTTTCATGGTTAGTTACAGTTTTTACTGTACTAAAAAAATTCATTTTTCAAAAAAAACAAAACAAAAAAAACCCATTAATTTATGATCTTGGCTGATCGCAACATTTAGTTAATACAGGTTGTAGGAACCTATCAATTTTCAGGCATACCAAGCAATTTATGTTAGGCATTTGAAATAAACTATTTTTTTATGAGAAAAAAAGTGTTTTTGAGTCAAAAATTTTCAAATAGAAATACCAACTTTTTCTAATTTGTCTCAAAAATTCAAATTCACTGATAAACTTTATCAGGAATATTACTAATATGAGTATTAAGGTTTATTTTTTACATAGCCATGTAGATAAATTTTCAGATAAATGAAGAAGGAAAACGATTCCATCAGGATATCAAAATAATGGAAGAACACTACCAGGAACAGTGGGACAAACAAATGATAGCTGACTACAGTTGGAGTATCAAAAGAGATTTTAATAACAGTGAGTGGTACAGTGGATATCGGCTCGGAACGAGAAATCAGGGAGCCAAGTTCGAATTCCAGTTGAATCCATTGTATTCACTTACACGCAAATACCCTTGGGAAAGGTATTAATCCATATCTTCCTTCCAGTTATGGGTTAAATAACAGGACAGACTGGGTTCTATAGCCTTGGCTGGCAACCAGTCTACCGCAGAAAGCAATGGCAATCTACTGCGGGATAATCTTCTGCCCAGTTAGTCATGTCTCTTTCGAGACATGATCGCCCAAGTGTGTTTCATGGATGGCACTTAACTGATTGATTGACTGATTATGATAGACAATAAAGTTTGAGTTTTTTTTTAATAGCATATCAACCACTGTAGATTATTTAATGCCAAAAAGGTGGGGTTTTAAGGTATTTCTTTTAATGCTTGGTTATAGTGAGAAAGTTGATTTAGTCAGATTTTAATGAAAATATATTTGTTTTTATTTTTTATTTTTTTTATTTTAGAAAACTGAAAATGTCTTCTAGTTTTGTATTCACAAATATTTTGATGAGAATTTTTTTCCTTCAAAAAACTACCATACAAACGCAGGTGTCCCCCAAGGCTCCATCTTAGGTCCTACACTCTTCCTGATATATATTAATGATCTCCCTGATTCCATAAGAACCCAAATAGGTTTGTACGCCAATGACACCACAGTTTACTCTCGCCTCCAACAAAAATCTGGTGTAGGCGTCAAAGCTAAACTTGCAGCCGAGATTGAAAAAGACCTCCAATCCATATTGGACTGGGGTAAGAAATGGCTAGTAAATTTTAATGCTTCTAAAACGAAGCTACTGTCAATTAACCATCATCGACAATCTCACCTACCTCCCATTAGCATGGACCAGGCTTGCCTCCCAGAGAGTAAAACACTACGCCTCCTTGGTCTCACACTTTCAGCGGACCTCAAATGGAATGACTATATCGAATCCATTGCTAAATCCGCTGCTATGAAAGTCGGTTCTCTGTGTAGGGCCCGGAAGTTTTTTCCGTCTAAATCTATCCTGCACATTTACAAATCTACCATCCGCCCGTGCATTGAATACTGCTGCCATATCTGGTCGGGTGCCCCTGCTTTTCTCCTCGGGCTTCTCGATAAGGTTCAGAGGAGGGTCTGTAATGTGATAGATACCGACTTGGCAGACCGCCTGCAGTCTCTCTCCCACCGGCGAGACGTGGCTTCACTGTGTCTCTTCTATAAATACTTTCACGGCTTCTGCTCCGATGAACTTAGATCACTGGTGCCCCCTAAATACGAATTTGCACGAGATACTAGATTAGCAACTAGATCCCACCCTTTTACAGTGAAATCGATAAAATGCAGCCGTAACTTCTACTCCAACAGTTTCTTTCCTCGCACTTCCCGACTGTGGAATTCTCTTCCAAACGATTGCTTCCCCGACGGCTACAATCTCCAGGAGTTTAAATGTAAGGTCAATAGACACCTCCTAACACACTAACCTGCTCCCATTCTATCAAAAACTCTTCCCATCTGCCCGACACTCATCCTCGCTATCCTTACTCATCTATCACCTTTCTCCTGACATTCCCTATGTCTATCCACTCCTTCTCTTTACCTTCCCCTATGTAGCCCCATGCGCAATAGTGGCAGTGGAATGCCTTGCTTGGGGTGAGATGATTAAAAAAAAAAAAAAAAAAATCTATTATGGTAATAGTTTTTACTTAAAAAATATATTGTTGGTAATGTTTTTCCTTCAAAAATGTATATTTTTCTATAAAAGTTTATTTTTATGTATGCATTTCTATAAAAGTATTTTTCTAATTTCATAGTGTTTTGACCCCAATTTGGGGGTTAACTATTTGCTCATAGCTGGGACCCTAATAGGTGCTTCCACTCTAGGAACAATAACAATTAAGAGGTGGTTCCATGCTTTTCACAACCTCCCAATCAAAGGCCCTGCTGCCAGATACAGTTTACCGTCATGCCCAGGACCCGACAGACAATAAGGGAAGTGAAAAATTTTACCATAGTTATTATGTTCAGAGGTTTTATTCTTGATCCTAGTTTATTAAATGTTTTGACGAAAATATTTATTGGTTTTGGTATATTCAATTGTGTTATTTTTAAAACCATAGGGTTTGTTATTGAAAAAAATGGCATTTTTTAATAAACAGACCAATATTTGTTAGTTTGGATTAATTATGAATTGAGAGGTTTCTACGATTTTACTTTAAGAAATATTGCCATTGAACAGTAACATATATACGGAAAACAAATGAAAAATATGCTTTTTTTTCTCAAAATGAGGCGTTTCTGTACAGCAAAGACGGTAGGTAACAAAGTAAGGTCATTTTCAGATTAGTGCCCTCAAATTAGCTAAAAAGACTGTTTGGTGTCTTGACAACATTTCAAATTTTTTTTTTTGTTGACCAGTGTAATTATATGAGATAAAAATGCAAGTGAAATTAAGAGAAAAGGTAATAATTCAAATTGTATTATAGACGAGTGGAGATAAGAGAGAAATAAACACCAAGACATTCAAAAACAAATAATAAAAAGTTTCTGCATCAGAAGTGTCATGCGTCCTGACGGTTAATAAACTGTTTGAAAATAAATATTTAATAGTTTTCAACCGATAGGTTGTGTTCCCTCCAACAATAATAAAAACATGTGTCATGATTCCTTTGAAGAGTATTTAAGTAAAGTCTCTAGATAGATGAAATCAGTAAGGAGAAGGAGCAGCAACATGCAAGGTCAGTTCACAAGACCACAGCTTAATTTCCTCACCAAGCTATGTGACACTTACACACTTCCTTACTAAGCTACATGACACTTACTCGCCAAGCTATGTGACACTTACACACTTCCTTACTAAGCTACATGACACTTACTCGCCAAGCTATGTGACACTTCCACACTTCCTTACTAAGCTACATGACACTTACTCGCCAAGCTATGTGACACTTACACACTTCCTTACTAAGCTACATGACACTTACTCGCCAAGCTATGTGACACTTACACACTTCCTACTCACTTTCTCTCTTTTTTTCTCACACATTCACGTGGAGGAATGACATTTCTTTTCATCTTAACAAACAACTATACCCAAGGAACTTTAAAAAAGAAAAAAATTTAATACTGAGAAAAATTTAGTTGAAAAATCACAAAAATAAAAATATTTTATCTTTCAAAACCATTCTTGCTTTTTTTTATGTGAATTAATTCAAATCTACTTCAGGAGCTAAAACTGTTTCAGCTAATAATATATTAAAATGAAAGAAATACCATTCAAAAATTAATGGTGGTTGATAATGTTTCATCTTTAGAATGATACAGGATATTATGACTAATTCTTGGAGATGAAAAGCAAGCGAAATTAAGATGAAAGAAATTTGAGTTTAAAATGATCTAAGATACCCAGTATTACTTGAAATTATCTTAGTTTCTGAGTTTGAAATATATTTACTTACAAGCATTTTTTTTTTTAAGAGATTATCTTTTCAGCTCATACATTTCTGGAAACTGCAAATAAACTTTCAGTCTGTTAATTAAAATGAAATTCGTTAAAATGCAATAACCATAAAATATTGTGATGTAAAAGAATCTTTGTAAAATCAGTAGAAATTAAGAATACGTTGTTTTGTGGTCAATGTGAAAAAAGCCATTTGCAGAAGAGTGACAAAAAAGATAGAAATTGTTTGTGTGGAAAAGAAAGTAAATGAAAGAAAGAAAAATAAGATGTGCATTGTGGTGCAGTGGATATCGGCTCGGAACGAGAAATCAGGAAGCCGAGTTTAAATTCCACTTGAATTCATTGCATTCATTACACACAAATGCCCTTGGGAAAGGTATTAATCTGTGTCTTCCCTCCAACTATGGGTTAAGTAATAGAACAGATTGGGTTCTATAGTCTTGGTTGACAACCAGTCAACCGCCGAATGCAGTGGCAACCTACTACGGGATAATCTTCTGCCCAGTCAGTCATGTCTCTTTCGAGACATGATCACCCAAAGCATGTATCACGTATGGCACTTAACTGACTGAAAAAAATATCTTCAGGAAAAATATATGTGAAGAGTAAATAAGAGTTTGGATATTTCAATATTTAAGTAGTTTCTCATCAGAACATATTTTAAGAATTTTTCCTCTTTTATCGTTATGACCTCACAAAATGTAGGCATCATGGCCCTCCACAACTTCCTATACCTTGTAGTTCTTAGCAATTTTTGTCTTTTTACTATCACTTTCAGTCTGTTCTGCTGTCCATTTATACTTCAATTAGCAGTATAGCCTGGTGTTGCTCAGGTGTAATGAAAGCTTTAAAACTAATTAATGGTCCTGGAGCTCAGACTCTTTGGACGTTGGCATGAAAGACTAAAAAGCAATAGTTGTTTCCAGTTAAAGTGAAACAGTAGACTGAAAGAAAAATGAATAGATGTAAGTCAAATTTTGATTTCCTGATATCGATATCAAATAAGTTCTTTTCGTTGTAAACTGAATTTTGAAAACTAAATAAGTCCTCTGAGTAAATGGTATCATGGCTGAGACTAAGAACTACAATTATACCTACTTAGAGCCAAACCTGAAGCAAAAACTAAAATAAAAGGGCTGGAAAAATACAGACATACAGGCAGATAAACAGACACACACACAAACATCTTGCTTTTTATATATATATATATATATAGTTTATCGATTTTCTGCACTATTGTAAGAACTGCAACCTTGAAACTTCTGAATATTGTTTCTTATGTCTTTGTCTATGAGTATATCAAATTTGATTAAAATCGGACCACTCCTTCTATAACTTGAATTTTTTTATTTTCGATGTTTATCGGGGGTACCTCGACACAAAACCTAGGTAAGAACACTCGCAGATGCTTATAGTACAACTGTGTAAATTTTCAAGAAAATCGGTTCAGCCATTTCGGAGTCTATAGGTAACGGACACACACACACACACACAGTTCCATTTATAAATAAGTTTAGATTTAGAATATTTGGTAGGTTACTTGTCTTCCTCTTTCTTGTCTGTGAGTGTCGAATTCTCAACTTTCTTCTTTTGATTTTATTAATGAGTTTCTTTTTCGTTCCTATTTTTTTTTAAATTTCTTGGTTGATCACATTATCCATCTCTGATATTCTCAGCATTTTTTTGTAGAATTACATCTGTTACTTCAAGTCTTCTTTTCATGTATGAGGAAATTGTCCAGCATTCATTGCCATATCGAATAATTAATAGTACACAGCAGTTTAGAATAAAAAAAAACAGAAAAAAATGAAAGGCAAAACTATTAAGTTTAGCATAGCCTTGGCATAAGCCCCCAAAAAGGAAGCACCTAGGAAGCATCAAAACTCTGATTGAATAGTAGTAATGTACAAAGACCAGCTCATTCACCATTACAAGACACATAAAAAAGACAAAATGACTCCTGATAAAGATGAGCATGGTTTCTAAATTTACGTGACTCTTCAGAAATCAGGGCTCAGCAACTGGTTGATTTTTCAAACAAGGGAATTAATATCATATTTCTGAAGACAAGAGTTACAGGATTCTATGAATTTGTCTTTAACAAAAAGTCAGACGTCAGAAAAATCAAAAGGGAGGGAATTCAGATCTGTTCACTTAAGTGAAGAAAGGTTGTTTCCAAACAGAATCCAAAACCCCTTTTGGTAAATGGTCAGTCTAGTAAAACAGAGAACTATTTAAAAACATCTCCAAGACAAAAGTCTGCAGAAAGAGGCAATGAGAAGAATATCAATAAATTGATGAAAAGACAAAAATCAATAAAAGTTTGTTGATTAGACAAAAGGTGTGGTTAAGTAAATCAATAGAAAACATGGATGATTGGAAAAGACGAAATAAACAAAAGAAACAGGATGGTTCTCAGCTTTTCATAAACTCAGTTGATTTCAGAATAAAAACAAAGGAACAAACAAAATTTTAACACTTTCACTGCTGTGGACCTACTAATTATGTCTTTCTGAAAGATATTTTAGTTTCTGTCAATGTATATATAATAAACAGTCAGGAGGATCCGACTTGCTTAGCTGCATCCACTTCCGACACGACTTTGTGACACTGGCTCATCACTTTTCAGGAGTAAGCTCGGCTTTCGCAGCCATCCCCACAACTGCAATCAAGGATGAGAAAAGGGATAAAGAAAGATGGTGATCTCCATGATTGAATGTTTGTGAGTCCCAATGACTTTTTCAAAAATCTATATCATTCCCTAGTGTTTGTGTTATAAACCACCTAAAAGGGCCATTTTAACAGCATTATGGGCTCCTCAACAAATAAGTATGCTGGAGCTCCTTTGATGATCACTCGCAGTAATAAAAAGTAAATGGTCGATAATATTAAACATATTTATTTTATTGGCTCTTCAACAAAACTGGTGTTAAAACGTTAAAAACATGCTGTACAGCAGCAACTAATCAACATGATAAACATTTGAATAATACATGAGGCTTGAAAAAAAAACAATGATCCTTAGGAAGCCATATTGGTTAGATGGCACAGTATGAAATTTCTATGAAATTTTTATTATAACAAGCATTTACAGTATTTCTTTTTAGAGAATTGCTTTATTATTGGTTTGAGTCAATGGTATTCAGAAATAGGGTGTCATTTTCCACGCACGAGTGACAGCCAGCTCAAAGGATGCTGCCACATTGTGCTATGAAGCAGACTTTTTTTTTTATAAGTTTCAGTCTTGAAAAAGAACATTCTCTTGTACAGTTGGTCACCATTATTCACATGAACATTGAGTGAAATTTCAATATTTGGAAATACAAATCAAAAACTGTTTGAAATTATTTTTCTTTACATTTTAGTGAGAGTCTCACAATCTTTATCAAGAGCCATATATTGCTCGAGATGCTCACGTTCACTTTAAAAGGTCATAACTCGGATCTTTGTGATAAATAATAGCCAGGTGTTCACACTTTTTCTTTAGTGCATCAGAAACAATGGTTTTCAATTCATTGAAGAAAACAGATTTCTAATCTGTGAATAAGATTCTTGTGTTTTGTCAGTTCAAAGTTTAGCTAGTTGCAATAAATCTGATTTTTTAATAGTGAAATCCTTCGTCTAAATTTGCTGAAGAAAAGCATTCTCCAACAGAAAGTGACAATTTTAAACAAAGAAAAAGTCAGTTTTATCAAAATAATTTTTCAAAGAAAAATATGGATTAGTTTCTTTATTGTTGCTGTTGTAAAATGAACATCGAACAAGAAAATTATTGGTTTTAGCTTAAGACAGCTGGATTACCGTTTTTTTTTCTTTTTAAATGAACACCAAATCTTAAGATGATCCCCCATTTTGTCACAATTGTGATAAAAAGAAAAAAAAAAGAGAAGTTAAAAGAAAAAGAATAAGAAAATACTATAAACACAAGAGTTTATAACAATGAAAATAGTTTGTTTTACAAAAGTGAAAATATAAATATATTACAATTAAACATTCAAAACAATATTAATTCAGTCTAAGGAAAATTTAAGAATTAAATCAAACCAGAGAAAAGATAAAATATTATCTCTAACAGAAAATCAACAGTTGCCCTGGTCTTCTTCTTCTATGTGCCCTGTCACTTCAGGATGTAGGTGATTATGGCCCTCCACATCTCCCTATCCCTTGTGGCCCTTAGTATGTTTGTTCCTGTTACTCCTGGCAACCCCCATTCCGTCATCCACCCGACCAGGCCCTACAAATATGTTATCCGCTGCCTTCCTCTGTCTCTCTTTCCCTCTACCTGGCCAGTCAGTATCAGGTTCTCCAAGCTCTCCTTCCTCATTCCGTGTACCAGGAACTTCAGTTGTCTCTTCCTGATGCTCGGTATTAATTTCATTTTGGTTGCTATTCTTTCCAATACCTCATCGTTGCTTGCATGTTCAGTCCACGATATCCGCAGCATCCTTCTGTAGAACCACATTTCCGCTGCTTCCAGTTTTGTCCTCATTTTCGACCCTGGTCACAAATATCAAAAGACACAAATGAATTTTACTGGCAGGTCGGTGCTATGACTGTGCAAAAAGGTGGGCAGAAACTTTGAAGAAAGTCCTCACTATTACGTCTCGGTCAAAAGGGGACATTCTCCCACTTTTGTTTTTATTTGAGAACCAACTCTAATGAAATGGATCTTTCTATTATGATATATTTTTTCTCCAATTGCAATAAAATGTGGCTTGTAGTAATTTCAATATTTAGTATTTCCTAAAAAAGGGCTTCTGTAACACAAGTCACTTAACACAGAATGGGGGCTCCTACACTCATGGGGTCTCTGGAAGTGTGCCAATCAAACCCATGCATTAAAACGGTTCTGTTAACTTGTGCTATTTCCAAACTAGCTTACTCATATAGTGTTGTTTAGTTCAGTCAGAGTGTCCAGTTAAAACCAAAATGAAAACATCATCAGCATCTTTATAATCATTTATTTTCAGTAAATAGCAGTTTCCTATTTTTCACTAAGTAGGCCAGCAGACAGGCAACAATTCTATACCACTTCAGCAATTACAGTGTATTTCTCCCAAACTCTGCTTTGCAATCTTATTGCTCAAGCTCATCAAGTACGTCTCATGTTGCTTTCCCCTGTCTCTCTTTCCCTCTATCCATTCCACAAGTATTAGATTCTCCAAGCCCACTTTCCTCACTATGTGTCTCAAAACCTTCAGCTGTCTTTTCTTGATGTTAAGTATAACTTCCCTTTTCATTTGCCTTTCTCCAAAACCTTGTTGCTGCTCACATGTTTGGTCCATGGTATCCTCAGCATCCTCCTGTAGAACCATATTTCTGTCTCTCCTTACTTTTTGAGGAGATTGTCCAGCATTTGGACAGAAATGGCATAACAGTCCAGTATCCTTTCCTTTTTGAATTCATTGCATTCACTTATGTGCAAATACCCTTGGGAAAGGTATTAATCCATCTCTTCCTTCTAGTTATGGGTTAAATAACAGGACAGATTGGGTTCTATAGCCTTGGCTGGCAACCAGTCTACCACAAAAAGCAATGGCAACCTACTGCGGGATAATCTTCTGCCCAGTCAGTCATGTCTCTTTCGAGACATGATCGCCCAAGCGTGTTTCACGTATGGCACTTTGACTTAACTGACTGATTCTTTCCTTTGTTGACAATAAAATCCTCCTGCTTAGCTTTCGAAATGTGTCTTTGGCCGTACCAATGCATATTCAGATCTCAGTGTTGCACTTTTCATCCTCTGTTAGAACACTTCCCATGAATTTGAATTTTTGTACCTGCTTAATTTTAGTATCCCCGGCCTGTAGTTGGCATTTTGGACTCTTTTTACTGATGTTCATGCATTCTTGAAGTTTCTTTGTAGTCCTTTCTTCTCTCTTGCTAACTTCAGTAGGAGGTCCAGGATTTTCTTTTCCATGTCTGTTATCATCACTGTGTCATTTGCATTTTTTTTTCAACCACATCACCCCGAGCAAGGCGGCAATGACACTGATGTGCAGGGGGCTACGTAAGAGTGAAAAGATTGGAAAAGAGAAAGCCGGAAACCACATCCTAAACAGGAAACAAGGGATGAGCCTCTTCACCCGTTCAATAGATGTGGGTGGATGTTGTTAGGATTCTGGCCACCAATGACGAATCTTTGCAGGTCTTTTAGTTCTCTCAGAACAGTTTTGCTGTACAGGTTGAATAGTGGTAGAAGTGAATGATTCACCGGCTGTTGTGGAGTAGTTTTTACACCAAAGGTTATAATCGTGCTATGTCGGTTGCTAATCGACTTAACGTACCCAAAATGTTAGGAACTTGGTATTCCTCCACTGAAAGCTGACTCCTTAGTATTCAGCTAACTGCCAACTAATATCAGCCACCTAATAGTTCTACTGAACTCCAACAGAACTCTAAAGAACTCCTATGAACATCACAAGAACTTCTCCCGTTAACTTCCTGTTAACTGTTATTAATATAAAAGGGAGAGTCTATTATCTGAGGAATAAGTGTGTTTCCCCATAACACAGGCGATAAACTTCATAGAAACTTAATAATACTTTGCTTCTATAAAGCGCAGTATTCTTTGGCCTTTAATCAAATATTTTGGTGGCAAGGTACTACACATTGAAAAGAGGTACTTGACCATTAATTACTGGATAATTGTTGATGTGTTATTTCTATTTTTGTTCTAGTTAAAGTTTCAGCTCGTATATTTTTAGCCTTCCTCTGGTTTTATCAATCCCAAGACTAAATATTTTCACAATTTACAAATTTGAGTTTGTTTTTTTTTTTGCCTTCAATATAAGATTTCAACTAATGCTATCTTCAGCTTTCCAGTTGAGAAAAAAGAAAAGAATGACATTCAAAATAAATTCTCAAGTCCCAGTTTTACCCGTGCAACCAGACTGGCAACTGGGTCCCACCCATTCACAGTCAGGTTAGCCAAATGCAGATGACAATTCTACTCCTGCAGCTTCCTCTCTCGCACTTCCCGCCTGTGGAACTCACTCCCGTATTCTTGCTTTCCTGACGGCTACAACCTCCAGAAATTTAAATGCAAAGTTAATACTCATCTACTAACCACTGGACGCTAGCTCTCTCCCCTCCCCTGTATAACCTTCACTTTCTCTCCACCTATGTATCTGTCATCGCACCTGCTTTCTCAGCTTTCTATTGTTCCTTTCTAACTAGCTTGTACTCCTCACTCTTTTCTAATTAATCTTTTTACATTTATGTAACCCCCTGCACATCAGTGGCGTTTCTGCCTTGCTCGGGGTGAAATGATTAAAAAAAAAAAATACATGAGGAAAGCCAAAGAATATATCTGTTGAAATGTGTTAAATACAAAACTAATAAAGACATATTGATTAAAGTGTATAAGTGATTTTCCTATATTTTTGAGATGAGGTATTTACATTATTTACATTGTTTGGACTGTTGTACTCAGCTTTATTTTTATACTCATAATGTTTCAGTTGTTGTACGTCCCAACCTTTTTTTTAAATTACTGGAATTTTGAACCAAACCCTTTATTTCAATCAGTAGGGTAGATTGTTCTCATTTCATGAGTCATGCCACTTTCTTAAGGATACATTGCTCAGTGGATAAAAGCGTTGGTTGGATTCAGTAATTTCATCCAAAAGTAGTGAGTTCAATACTTGGCAACAGTATTGACTAAAAATTTAGAGAGTGGAGATAAATAAGAAGTGGCATGAATCATGGAATGAGAACAATCTACCCGAGCGATCAAAATAAAGGGTTCAGTTCAAAATTTTAGTCAACTTCAAGCAGTCAAAGTGTATAACAGCAGGAACATTGTGAATATGACAATAAAGATGAGGACAACAGTCCAAACAATGTAAATAGCATATAAGTGAATCTGATAAACGAATGTCTATGTTTGATGTCATTAATATTTCAATAGATTTTTTTGCATCACCCTCAGGAAATACTGCCAATATCAACTATTCTTTCTTGCTTGAAATTCACAGATTGATTACTTGTTCAAGACTTTATATTCCCTTTGAAAGTCTTTTCATAAAAAATCATTTATTAACCAATCAGATTTTATAGTATGCCTAAGACTGAAACTGAATATTCAAATTGGCATTAGAATTTGGTGATATTGAAATTCAAAGTCAGATCTCATACTTCTGTGCCAACCAATTTTACTGTCATTCAAGAATCCAACATTTATTTTACTTTTCACTTTTTTTCTCAACCTGACCATTTATTTTGTGGTCCAGTGGATATCGGCTCGGAACGAGAAACCGGGGAGCCGAGTTCGAATTCCAGCCGAATCCATTGTATTCACTTACGCACAAATACCCTTGGGAAAGGTATTAATCCATCTCTTCCTTCCAGTTATGTGTTAAATAGCAGGACAGATTGGGTTCTATAGCCTTGGTCGGCAACCAGTCTACCGCAGAAAGCAATGGCAACCTACTGCGGGATAATATTCTGCCCAGTCAGTCATGTCTCTTTAGAGACATGATCGCCCAAGCGTGTATCACGTATGGCACCTATACTGACTGACTGACTATTTATTCTAGCCTGGTCTCTCTCTCTCAATTTTTTGTTCTGAAAACAAATTTTCAATTAATTTTACCCTTTTATTCAAACCTCCCCTCCTACTTTTGTACTTAAGAGCATATAGAAAAAAAGCAACTGTGTCTGCCATTGGGCAATTGGTCTCAGGTTCTACTCTGACATAATTGTCATTTGAGTCAATAAGTGACAAGTAAATGACAAATCGTTTTCTTTTCTGAAAAGAAAGAAAATGAAAATGGGTCAGCAATGTGACATATTTTTGAGAGTACATCTCATCTGTAAAGAAACATACAAATATGACAGATAAAAGAGTGTGGCCAGTCAAGAGCAGACATGATTATTACCCGTCAAACAAAGATATGAACAAAAGATTGATTCAGCATCGATTTCAATTTACCTTCTTTCTTCCATATAAATTTATTTATAAGTTTACCATCCATGCATGCATTAAATATTGCTACCACACCTGGACTAGCCCTTCTGCTACATATCTGGAGATTCTTGATGCAATAAAAAGAAGAATCTGCATAGCTATTGGTCCTGACCTGGCATCTCAGCTTCAGTCATTTTCCTACCATCATAACATAATTTTCCTGTGCCTTTTCTATAAGTATTTTCCTTGTAACTATTCTGATTAGCTTTGCTTTTTTGGCAGACCTGTACGACATTATCACCACCAGTAAATTTGTTGATTATCATTTTTTGTTTACTTTCTTCAGTGCATTCTTATTGATTAGTACATAAAATTTCCGGTTTTCAAAAAAAATTTGAAAAAAATTGAATATTTAAAGATTTTTAGCGGGTGCTCAGTTTCTCATACAATGTTATAGTAAATCGATCCTTCATTTTGGAAACACTCGCTTCATGTTGTTGCCCTTTTTCTTTATTTTTTTAAAAAATTGTCAGAAATTAATGAAAAAAAAAACGTTCCAGAAAAATGTTTTATTCCAAATTTCTTTAGAATAGGAATTATTTTAAAGATTTTCTGTCAAAATTTTTTTTTTCTTAAATTTTTTACATGTCATATTTTTCATTCCAAATTTTTTTTCTAGAATTCTTGGCTGAAGAGAGAGAGACTTGCTAATGACTTCCAATGGCCCCTACATATGCATGATCTCTATCTGGTTGCCCCTCTTCTCCACACAAGTGTCACCAACAAAGAATAAAAACACAAAATTATATCTTCATATATACGTGTTCCTTGTTGTTATAACAAGTGTATCCTAATTATAAGTGGAATGTAAAAGCAATGAACAACATAATTCACCTGCCTTTCTGCTCCACACAAGTGTCACCAATGAAGAATAAAAAAATATAAGATTATATTTTTAAATGTAGGTGTTCCTCGTTGTTAGTCCAGATCCAGTAACAATATATAACAATCATTTTAATACCAAAAAATATTTTTAGAAGTTAAGAAAGCCAGTTATTCAGCAGAATCAATGATTTAAAAAAAAAAAGTTATTGATTCATTTTATAAGGCTTATCAACCCTTTGCAGGTTATGTAATGCATTGCCTTCAATGGTAGAAATCATTGACAGGTACATCTGACCATAGGTAAGGTCAACAAAAAGTGACAACAAGCTTGAAAGACAATGAAAAATGACAAAGAAAAAGAAAAAGCAAAAATTCATGGAAGTTTTATGACTATATAAAGTCGAAAAGTTTTTGGCTGAAGAGACTAGCTAATGATTCCCGAGGGTCGCTTTGTATGTGCGATCTCTCCCTGGCTGCTGTCTTGTTCTACATGAGCATCATCAATGAAGAATAAAAATATCAGATTATATCTTCATATATACGTGTGCCTCATTGTTTGTCCAAATCCAGCAGCAATATATGTCATTAACTTTTGTCTTCTTAATTTCTGTTCTTTTATGATTCTCTCTCCTTAAGAATGTTTTTTCTTTTTCTCATTCTTTCACACTCAGTAACCCTTAAATGTAATGTCAATCGTTATCTTTTGTCTTCTTCATTTCTGTTCTTTTATGATTCTCTCTCCTTAAGAATGTTTTTTCTTCTTCTCATTCTTTCACACTCAGTAACCCTTAAATGTAATGTCAATCGTTATCTTTTGTCTTCTTCATTTCTGTTCTTTTATGATTCTCTCTCCTTAAGAATGTTTTTCTTCTTCTCATTCTTTCACACTCAGTAACCCTTAAATGTAATGTCAATCGTTATCTTTTGTCTTCTTCATTTCTGTTCTTTTATGATTCTCTCTCCTTAAGAATGTTTTTTCTTCTTCTCATTCTTTCACACTCAGTAACCATTAAATGTAATGTCAATCGTTATCTTATAGAAAGAGTGGTTCGATTTTAATCAAATTTGATACACTCATAGACAGGGACATAAGAAACAATAATCGGAAGTTTCAAGGTTGCAGTTCTTACAATAGTGCAGAAAATTGATAATATATATATATATATATATATAAAAAAGGCAGGATGTTTGTGTGTGTGTCTGTTTATCTGCCTGTATGTCTGTATTTTTTTCAGCCCTTTTATTTTAGGTTTTACTTCAAGTTTGGCTCTAAGTAGGTATAATTTTAGTACTTAGTCTCAGCCATGATACCATTTACTCAGAGGACTTATTTAGTCTTCAAAATTCAATTTACGACGAAAGAAATTTATTTGATATCAATACCAGGAAATCAAAATTTAACTTACATCCATTCATTTTTCTTTCAGTCTACAGTTTTGCTTTAACTGGAAACAACTATTGCTTTTTAGTCTTTCGTGCCAACGTCCAAAGAGTCTGAGCTCCAGGACCATGGATTAGTTTTAAAGCTTTCATTACACCCGAGCAATGCTGGGCTATACTGCTAGTTTTTTCTATATGAGAAAAATTTATAAAAAGATGGTATGAACAATAAACAAATAGCCTATGCATGATCACATAACCAAGGTTTTTCTTTTTTTTTTTGCAGACACTGTGAAATGAATGCAAAGAAATAGACTGACAAAAAGAGAATCAAGAGTTTCGTAATTCCAATGAGAGAAGCCAAATTTTTGTTCCTTTAATAGAATAATGTCTTTTATTGTCTCATGATTATTGTCTGACAATCTAAATGTAACATTTGATAACAAAGACAACAGAATGAATGGGCGTAATCCTAAGGCTATTTATGAAAAGTAAGCTTAAACTGAAAATAGACTGGGAAACTGACCAATGGCAGTGGAAAAATCCAGAGCTCATAATCCTCTACACAATATTTAGTCTCAGATTAAGTGAAAAATTCAACTTGAAGCGACTAAAGAAAAGAATCCAAAGAGGGTTGGTGGTTAGTGTTTGAAGGCACTGATTTTAAAATCCAAGAAGGGCTTAAAAAGCATGGAAAATAATTTTATAAACCAAAGTATAAAGAGAAATTTTGACTGGCCTGTTAAAGTGGCTGAAGCAGCATCATATTAACATCTGAAAGTTGATCATAAAAGAATTATTTATTTTTCTTACAAGCCCGTTATATATGATGAGGTGGTGATCCAAAGTTTAGAGAATTTGTAGCGTATGGGAGCGGGTTAATGTTTCTTGGATTTGGCCTTGTGTCAGACTTAACCGAACTCCCTACAGCTTACAAGTTTTATGCAGAGTTATAATCATCAGAAGGTTGGTTGTCCGCAAGTTGGAATATGTGGAATTAGTGCAGAAGAGTGGAATAATAAAATATACACTTTGAATGTTAAGATAGAAATTTATTAAGGGGAAAGAATAACATAAGTTGTAGGAGTTAATGTACAATTAGAAACATTAAGAAGTTAAGGGTAGAGTTTGTACAAAATGTTCATAGTAGTAATTGTTGAAAGAGATAGGGAGAAAGAGAACAAGGTGCAACCTGACCTTATCTCCAGGTGGATTTGAAGTTGGTTACATTTTAGTCCTTTTGTCTCTCAGCTCCCATCTGTCACTCTTGACTGACACTGAAGTCATTTATATAATCCTTTTAAATTTCATACTGGATCATCAAATTCTTTCAAGTCTTACAAGTCGCTCCCATTGGTCAAAAATCATTTTAACACCTCCTTGTGAAATCTGGTTTCAAGTTTTTTGTTAAGCACATGGTCAATCTTTTTCTATTTGAGAAAACCAGGGTTTATTATCTGCTCCAAATTTGACAATGGCCTACTAGATACTTTCCACCCTCTTCTTCAGAATATGTCCCCCCCTCTAGAGTGATTTCACAATACGACATTTACTGTGTGAAATAATGATGATAGGGTTGAAAAGTCACCTACTCTGGATCAGTGAAAGAAGAAAAAAGAAACATCACAAAGAAGAAAAAAATGTGTTATCTCATCTAAACATGGAAAATGGAATACGAACAATCAAGACCCATGGATTCCAAGAAGATTACTGAATCCAAAGACGAACACCTGAAGAAGGCTAGACAGTATAATGGCCAAAACTCTTTGTGTATAACAACTGAGATAAGGACATTGGTCCAAAGAGAAAAGCTTATTATAATTTATTAGCAGTATAGCCTGGCATTGCTCGGATGTAATGAAAGCTTTAAAACTAATCCATGGTCCTGGAGCTCAGACTCAGCCTAAAAATATTTGTGTGAAATTTGGTGAGAATTGGATAAAAATTGTGGATTTGTATAAAGGACATACAGACAGATAAACAGACACACACACAAACATCTTGACTTTTATATATATATATATATAGATATATCATCGATTTTCTGCACTATTGTAAGAACTGCAACCTTGAAACTTCTGAATACCGTTTCTTATGTCTTTGTCTATGAGTGCATCAAATTTGATTAAAATCGGACCACTCCTTCTATAACCCAATTTTTTTGATTATTGATTTTTGATATTTATTGGGGGTACCTCGACACAAAACTTAACTAAGAACACTCGCAGATGCTTATAGTACAACTGTGAAAATTTTCAAGAGAATCAGTTCAGCCGTTTTAGGTATAGGTAACGGACACACACACATACACACAGACAAAGTTCCAATTATAAATAAGTTTAGATAGAACATAAAATTTCTTACACATTAATAGCATATTAATTTCATCAAAAGATAAAAAAAAGAAATGAAAAGTCTCTAATAATATGTACAAGAGTAGACAGAGATATATAGACTGAGATACCAAAGTCATGGGATTAGTATAATATAAACCATGATTAGGAGCAGAAATTGTGCAGGACATCCTCTAGCCAGATAAAGTGCAGAAATTGTGTAAAACATCTTATGAACCGATGAAGAGAAGAAATTGTGCAGGACATCCTCTAGCCAGATAAAGTGCAGAAATTGTGTAAAACATCTTATGAACCGATGAAGAGCAGAAATTGTGCAGGACATCCTCTAGCCAGATAAAGTGCAGAAATTGTGTAAAACATCTTATGAACCGATGAAGAGCAGAAATTGTGCAGGACATCCTCTAGCCAGATAAAGTGCAGAAATTGTGTAAAACATCTTATGAACCGATGAAGAGCAGAAATTGTGCAGGACATCCTCTAGCCAGATAAAGTGCAGAAATTGTGTAAAACATCTTATGAACCGATGAAGAGAAGAAATTGTGCAGGACATCCTCTAGCCAGATAAAGTGCAGAAATTGTGTAAAACATCTTATGAACCGATGAAGAGCAGAAATTGTGCAGGACATCCTCTAGCCAGATAAAGTGCAGAAATTGTGTAAAACATCTTATGAACCGATGAAGAGAAGAAATTGTGCAGGACATCCTCTAGCCAGATAAAGTGCAGAAATTGTGTAAAACATCTTATGAACCGATGAAGAGCAGAAATTGTGCAGGACATCCTCTAGCCAGATAAAGTGCAGAAATTGTGTAAAACATCTTATGAACCGATGAAGAGAAGAAATTGTGCAGGACATCCTCTAGCCAGATAAAGTGCAGAAATTGTGTAAAACATCTTATGAACCGATGAAGAGCAGAAATTGTGCAGGACATCCTCTAGCCAGATAAAGTGCAGAAATTGTGTAAAACATCTTATGAACCGATGAAGAGCAGAAATTGTGCAGGACATCCTCTAGCCAGATAAAGTGCAGAAATTGTGTAAAACATCTTATGAACCGATGAAGAGCAGAAATTGTGCAGGACATCCTCTAGCCAGATAAAGTGCAGAAATTGTGTAAAACATCTTATGAACCGATGAAGAGCAGAAATTGTGCAGGACATCCTCTAGCCAGATAAAGTGCAGAAATTGTGTAAAACATCTTATGAACCGATGAAGAGAAGAAATTGTGTCAGACATCCTCTAGTCAAATGAGGAGCAGATGTTGTGTAGGACATTCTCAAGACAGGTGAATACATGAAAATGTGTATACTGTGATATATCTAGATGAAAGGTGGAAAAATGTGTAGGACATCCAGTAGCAAGATGAAGAGCTGAAACTGTGTAGGATATCCTCTAAACAGATCAAGAGCAGGAATTATGCAAGACATCTTCTTGCCAGATGAAAAGCAGAAAATGTGTAAGATTTCCTCTATCCAGATGAATAGAAAAAATTGCGTATGACATCCTTTAACCACACAGTAGTAGTTAAGTGCCATACGTGATACATGCTTTGGGTAATCATGTGTCGAAAGAGACATCAGTGACTGGGCAAAAGACTATTATCCTGCAGTAGGTTGCCACTGCATTCTGTGGTAGACTGGTTGCTGACCAAGGCTATAGAACCTAATCTGTCCTGTTATTTCACTCATTAGAGGGGGAAGAGATGTATTATATTATTAAGTAGTAATTAGTGGGAGATCAGTTTATTACTTCATAACAATAGAAAACCGATCCCCCATTTATGCCCACTAATAGCCTTAATCATGTTTTCAACTATTATATTCAGTCAGTCAGTTAAGTGCCATACGTAATACACGCTTTGGGTAATCATGTCTCGAAAGAGACATCAGTGACTGGGCAAAAGATTATTATCCTGCAGTAGGTTGCCACTGCTTTCTGTGGTAGACTGGTTGCTTACCAAGGCTATAGAACCTAATCTGTCCTGTTATTTGACTCATAACTAGAGGGGGAAGAGATGTATTATATTATTAAGTAGTAATTAGTGGGAGATCAGTTTATTGATTCATAACAATAGAAACCGATCCCCCACTTTGTGCACAGTAGTAGCCTTAATTATATTTTCAACTATTATATTCAGTCAGTCAAGTGCCATATGTGATACACGATATGGGCGATCATGCCTCGAAAGAGACATAACTGAATGGGCAGAAGATTATTATCCCGCAATAGGTTGCCATTGCTTTCTATGATAGACTGGTTGTCAACCAAGGCTATAGAACCCAATCTGTCCCATTATTTAACCCATAGCTGGAGAGAAGAGACAGATAAATACCTTTCCCAAGGGTATTTGTGTGGAAGTAAATGCAAGGAATTCAACTGGAATTCCAACTTGGCTCCCCTATTTATCATTCTGAGTCGATATCCACAACACCACAATGCACATCTAACACCATAAAGAGCAGAAACTATGGAGGATATCCTCCATCCAGATGAAGAGTTAGAATTATGTAGGATATCCTCTAAACAGGGAGATCCAAAATTGTGCAGGATATGCTCAGACCAGATAAAGAGCAGAAATTGTGTAGAAACTCCTTTATCCAGATGAAAAATATAAATTATTTAGAACATTCTCTAACGAGATGGAAAAGTAATTGTGTAAGACTTTCTTTAGCCAAATGAGTAGAAACTCTGTAGAACATCCTTTATCCAGATTAAGCACCAATATTCTATAGGATTTCCTCTAGGAAGTTGCAGAGTACAAGCATTTGTAAGACAATCTCTATCTGGGTAAAGATTAAAAAACCTTCGTACATCCTCTAGCCAGGTTAAGTGTAGGAATTGTGTAGGACATACTTTATCCAGATGAAAAGCAGAAATTGTTTAGAACATTATTTATCCAGATGTAGATCAGAAATTTTGTAGGACATATAACCAGATGAAGATCCGATATAGTGGAGAACATTTAGCCAGATGAGGTTCACAAATTTTGTAGGACATTCTCTAACCAGGTGAAGAGCAGAAATTGTGTAGAACATTTATGCAGATGAGGAAAAAATTTGTAGGACATCTTTTATCCAGATGAAAAGCAAAAACTGCATAGAACATCCTCTAGCCAGGTGAAGTCTAAAAATAGTGTAGACATCATCTACCCAGATGAAATGCCAATCAGAAATTGTGTAGGTCATCCTATATTCAGATGAAGATAAAAATTATATAGGATATCCTCTTGCTAGATAAAGAGCAGAAATTATGTTGGATATCCCATAGCCAGATGAAAATCTGAAATTGTGTATGACATCCTCTACTAAGATGAAGTACAGAAACAGTGTTTCATTGGTTCCACAAGGTGTACATTTTAGAGAATTACTGAACACTTCTATCTTGATAACCACACATTCAGTCAGTTAAGTGCCATATGTGATATACGCTTGGGAGATCATGCCACGAAAGAGACATGACTGACTAGGCAGAACATTATCCCACAGTAGGTTGACATTACTTTGTGCAGTAGACTGGCTGCCAGCCAAGGCTATAGAACTCAATCTGTCCTATTATTTAGCCCATAACTGGAGGGAAGAGATGGATTAATATTTTTCCCAAGGGTATTTGTACGGAAGTAAATACAAGGAATTCAACTGGAATTTGAACTTGGCTCCCCGATTTCTTGTTCCAAGCTGATATCCACTGTACTACAATGCTCATCCACTCATTGTTTTTGACTATGCTTGGCAGCAGTGGCATCGTAGTCTCAGACATTGTCACCTCATTTTGGTGGTGGCAGCAGTGGAAATGGCAACAGCAAACGGCAAAATGGCGGACGACGTGCAGCAGCGAACCATGAAAGCTGTTAACTGTAATTAAGAAATGCTTTTATAGTACATTTCAGGCAGTAAACATTTAATTCTTGTTCCAAGTCAGATTAAGGTAAGTTTAAATTCAGTAATTTGAATAGAATAATGTGTCAGCTATTTTTTAAAACCAAGAATTGGTTTCTGTTTACAAAATGTGTCGATTGATGAAAAATGGCAAAAAAATTGAAATTCTTTTTTTAACCCAAAAAAATTTTAGATTCCAATCAATATAATTTCGGTTTGAAATACACCAGGGGATTTTGCATACTGGAAATAGTAAATTTAATCTCTTGGCTTTAAATTAAAGATCAAATTAAAGCTTCAAGAAAGCTTTTTATTTTTAAAAATTCAATTTAAATATCGAAAATGCATAGATAAATGGAAGAAAAAATGTATTTCATGGACTATGCAAAGGCATTTGATGAAGCTGCCACAAAGACTTGATAGAAATGCTCAGCAACCTTGGCATATTTGGGAAAGATATTAGAGTAATCAATCTTCTGGCAACAACCGTCTGCATACTAACAGAAATCGAGTTCAGCAGATATACGAAGATAGAAAAGAGTGTAAGACAAGGACAGGTCTTTTCACCAGATCTATTCAACTCATATGGCAAAATAATTCTGAGAGCCCTAGAAGTCATGCCAAGATTCACCATTGGCAGCCAAGATTCACCATTGGCAGCCACGATATGCATATGATACAATGCTGATAGCAGACACGAAGAGGAAACTACACAAGGTCATTCGTAAGAAAAGCTCAAAAGGCCAGCTATAAGCAGGGGATACTAAAATCAAGCAATTACAAATATTTAAATACCTGGAAAATGTTCCACCTGAATTCGAACTGGTATGACCAAGGATGCATTCCAGAAGCTGAGTAGAGTATTAAGAAACAGGAAAATTTTGATAGAAATTAAGAAGAGAATACTGGATTGCTATGTGATGTCCGTCCTTCAATATGGCAGTGAATGCTGGACAATCGCCTCAAAGATGAAGGAGAAACTTGAAGCAACCAAAATGTGGTTCTACAGAAGGATGCTGAGGATACTATAAACTAAACATGTGAGCAATGATGAAATTTTAGAGAGGATAGAAATGAAAAAGAAACTAATACTTAACATCAGGAATAGACAGCAGAATTTCCTGAGACATTTGATGGAGAAGGAGGGTTTGGAGAACCTGATACTCACAGATGAGATAAAGGGAAAGAGAGAGAGGCAAAATCAATGTGTAACATACTAGATGGGCTTTAGCAAGTTGATGGCAGAGTGGTGTTTGGGTGGGATAGCAGGAGAAAGTAAACTAAAAGCCACTGAAGATAGGAATATGTGGAAGGTCATGATTGCCTACATCCTACGGCACTTAGAAGAAGAACCTGAGTGATTACCAATTGTATATTTTGCTTCTGTTAAATGTCAATTTGAATCCCATCCTCTTCAGATTCATCATTTTAAGCAAATAATTAGGATAGAGGTTGTACTTTTAATATCTGGGGTTACTTTACAATAGCTATATTGTTCTCTTTGTGCTAACATGTCTCACATACTTAGCTCCATTGATCACTCCAATTGTTGTCCTCTCTTCTGCCACTCAAGCAACCCTTCTCCTATATTACTTGGCTACTCCTACAATAAAAATGGAAACAGAAAATGAGAAAGCCTTAATATTTGGCAACCATGGCAGCAGTAAAAGTAACTCAAAACTTCTAAAAGGTTTTCCATAATGTAATTTTTGGCATCTTTTAACCAACAAGAAAAAATAAGTGAAATTATGATACATAAAAAAAAAAGAAAAGAATTTTTTTCAAGTTCTTGCACATAAATAATTAACCAATACTCCAAGGAAGTTTTCATAAAAAGAATGAAAGAAAACATCAAAGATCAATTTTCCAAACTGAAATTATTTTGTGATAAAATGCCATTCCGTGTAATCTGATTTTTTGGTTGCTGCAAGAAATTAGAAATGGATCTTCAGACAATAATGGAAGCCAGAAAATTGTGGAGGCAAAAAATGTGGATCTGATCCATTTATTTATACTAGCTAAAAGGTCATCTAGTCAAATATTGATTTCAGGCTGAATTCTTAGAAAAAGAGAAATATATATATTTATATATATATATATATATATATATTTGCCATTTTTAAATGAGTTATTTCACTACCTAGGTTTCTACCAAGAGTGGTGTCTTCAGGTGATTTTTAATAACTGATTTTACCGTTTTTCTTTATAAGAACGCTCTTGTAATGGTGTTTTATTTGAACGTCTAAGTGACAGGGAACTTATGAATGTGCAATGTTTAAAACGTATTATGTATTATGGAAATTATCAAAGATTAACAAAATGGTCTTTAAAAACCGACAATTTGAAATGATTTGTTTGAAAATTATTTTTGATCAATACTCGTATTTAAGTAGACATTCTGTTTTATAATCAAACAGCATATGTATTTGTTTCTATGATAAATATTTGTTATGAAAATATGTGTCATTCGGCAGGTTTTGAACCTGCAACCCCTATCCACATAGGGGAAGCCACCAATTGATCTGGCGCGTCTTAGACCTCTCGACCATGAATGTATTTTATATATATATATATATATATATATATTTCTCTTTTTCTAAGAATTCAGCCTGAAATCAATATTTGACTAGATGACCTTTTAGCTAGTATAAATAAATGGATCAGATCCACATTTTTTGCCTCCACAATTTTCTGGCTTCCATTATTGTCTGAAGATCCATTTCTAATTTCTTGCAGCAACCAAAAAATCAGATTACACGGAATGGCATTTTATCACAAAATAATTTCAGTTTGGAAAATTGATCTTTGATGTTTTCTTTCATTCTTTTTATGAAAACTTCCTTGGAGTATTGGTTAATTATTTATGTGCAAGAACTTGAAAAAAATTCTTTTCTTTTTTTTTTATGTATCATAATTTCACTTATTTTTTCTTGTTGGTTAAAAGATGCCAAAAATTACATTATGGAAAACCTTTTAGAAGTTTTGAGTTACTTTTACTGCTGCCATGGTTGCCAAATATTAAGGCTTTCTCATTTTCTGTTTCCATTTTTATTGTAGGAGTAGCCAAGTAATATAGGAGAAGGGTTGCTTGAGTGGCAGAAGAGAGGACAACAATTGGAGTGATCAATGGAGCTAAGTATGTGAGACATGTTAGCACAAAGAGAACAATATAGCTATTGTAAAGTAACCCCAGATATTAAAAGTACAACCTCTATCCTAATTATTTGCTTAAAATGATGAATCTGAAGAGGATGGGATTCAAATTGACATTTAACAGAAGCAAAATATACAATTGGTAATCACTCAGGTTCTTCTTCTAAGTGCCGTAGGATGTAGGCAATCATGACCTTCCACAATTACATTTAAGGGTTACTGAGTGTGAAAGAATGAGAAGAAGAAAACATTCTTAAGGAGAGAGAATCATAAAAGAACAGAAATTAAGAAGACAAAAGATAATGATTGATATTACATTTAAGGGTTACTGAGTGTGAAAGAATGAGAAGAAGAAAAAACATTCTTAAGGAGAAACTTAAGAAACTTATTTATAATTGGAACTTTGTCTGTGTGTATGTGTGTGTGTCCGTTACCTATAGACTCTAAAACGGCTGAACTGATTCTCTTGAAAATTTACACAGTTGTACTATAAGCATCTGCGAGTGTTCTTAGTTAAGTTTTGTGTCGAGGTACCCCCAATAAATATCAAAAATCAATAATAAAAAAAATTGGGTTATAGAAGGAGTGGTCCGATTTTAATCAAATTTGATACACTCATAGACAAAGACATAAGAAACGGTATTCAGAAGTTTCAAGGTTGCAGTTCTTACAATAGTGCAGAAAATCGATGATATATCTATATATATATATATATATATATATATAAGTCAAGATGTTTGTGTGTGTGTGTGTGTGTGTGTGTGTCTGTTTATCTGTCTGTATGTCCTTTATACAAATCCACAATTTTTATCCAATTCTCACCAAATTTCACACAAATATTTTTAGGCTGAGTCTGAGCTCCAGGACCATGGATTAGTTTTAAAGCTTTCATTACATCCGAGCAATGCCAGGCTATACTGCTAATAAATTATAATAAGCTTTTCTCTTTGGACCAATGTCCTTATCTCAGTTGTTATACACACAGAGTTTTGGCCATTATACTGTCTAGCCTTCTTCAGGTGTTCGTCTTTGGATTCAGTAATCTTCTTGGAATCCATGGGTCTTGATTGTTCGTATTCCATTTTCCATGTTTAGATGAGATAACACATTTTTTTCTTCTTTCACTGATCCAGAGTAGGTGACTTTTCAATGCTATCATCATCATTATTTCACACAGTAAATGTCGTATTGTGAAATCACTCTAGAGGGGGGGGACATATTCTGAAGAAGAGGGTGGAAAGTATCTAGTAGGCCATTGTCAAATTTGGAGCAGATAATAAACCCTGGTT